>OX438773.1:3552946-4027964 GCA_949316455.1 Acleris holmiana | reverse complement strand
GTCAATATAGTTTTCCTTTAAAATTCGTTATATGCGCTGTTATGTAAAAAAAAATCAGTTTTTTATATTTGTACTTTTGGCTGCAAGGGGCAGGACACTTGACTCTAACAAAAATTCGTACTTTAATACTTAATATTTTATAAACGGATCCCTTAATGGAAAAATTGTTTTACAAACCCGTAATATTTTTAAAAGACCTATCCAACAATAACACACACTAAGGGGTAGATGAAAAGAAAATACATCCCCACATTACGTGTAGGAGAGGTACAAAACAAAAATCCATATTTTATTTTACCACTTCGTTGGCGTGACTAATATGTATATTCATGCCAAATTACAGTTTTCTAGTACTAATTAGTCTCTGAGCTCTAAAAAGGTGGAAAAAATACTACTTCACACATCAATTTATATCTTCATATTTCTAGTACTTGCGCCATAGAAGTGTTCTTGAAATAAGAAAAACAGAAACTTAAATAAGATTGTTGTCGTGTGACTAAACGCAAAAATAACTTCAATATATCCTAATACACTATCATAAATCCTTTCAAACTCCTTTGAAACATTTTCTCGTAGCGTTTGTAACCAGATTATCTAGAGCCTTTAATTCTCAACAAAATCCAGAGCTTTTCGTACAAAAACGTAATCTCCATGGATCAGAGTCTGGTTATGTCATTCAAGGAATGTTGGCACGTCGCCTAAAATATCTCGGTCACGGCGCTAGGAACCTATCGGTGTTTTATGAAAGGACCGAGCAAACAAAAAAATAATTTGTTATATAAATAAACAACAGCAAAGTATTACAAATGAATGTTTGCTGAGTGATTTTTGAAGGGGTTTTGAGTTTTTGTGTCCTGTAAATGCTTTTCTCTATTTGTCTTTGGTAAAAATGTTTTCAAATTGAATCTTGTTGGTATTATTGAGCTGCTGCTGGGTTGTTAGTGGAAATGGAACAATGACGTCTTTGAAGTGTTTCCGTATTGTCAACGTTTTGATAACTCTTATATGTCATTTACAGTAATGGTGACTGTTACATAAACGATTCTAAAATACGTCAAACGAGATATCGTTATAACGCAGTAGAATAGAGGCCCAGAGCCCCTAGCCAAGATGCGTTCGCTATCTAGCGTTTCGATTCGTTTTGTTTTTAAACCAATCGCGTCACTGGTAGATCACGTGACTTTGGGTATGACGCGATCTACCAGTGACGCGATTGGTTTAAAAACAAAACGAATAGAAACGCTAGTTAGCGAACGCATCTTGGCTAGCGGCTCAGGTTTTGCCCATGAACGTAGACCTAGCAAGTTTGAACTTGTTACATTAAAGACATGACTCAGGGTCGGTTAATTAATGGTGATTTAGGGTAACGGAACAAGGATCAATAATGGACATGAGTTTAGTGTTATTCATTTGTTTTGCAGCAGTCAATAACCGTTAAGATATCTCGATTTTTATATTTAGGCGACTATGACGAAGCACATTTTAGTGGTTTGAATTATAATTATTCACTATGACTTTCCCGGGGCGTTGCTTATGGCGAGCGAGACATATCTCGTGATCCGTATTAGTTGTGAAGTGGGAGTTCAGTGGGATTATCACTAAAAAATATAAACTTAAATTTATTTTTTTAAAAAACCATAAACCGCCATCAAAAACATAAATAAATAGTTCTTTTCAAATGTTAATAGGTCAGTCAAACTGAAATGGGTTTTGCTTTTTTTGAGGTATTGTTTTTTAAAACATTTAATTTTTACAAGCCTATGCTTGTGTCCCGCTGCTGGGCAAAGGCCTATCCTTAGTCTCTCTACTCATCCCTACGGAGAGCGCGCTCCTGCCAATCAGACGTAAACGTCCAGGTCATCCCACCATCAGTCTCCTTTTGGGTCCTTGTGCTGCGATATCCATCTCTTGGATACCAATTGGTAGTATTTTTGGCTGATCTGTCGTCATGCATGCGGCAGACGTGTCCAGCCCAGTCCCAGACTTCATACTGATATTGCATTTTTTTTAATTCTTTTTATGTAAAGGAGAAGGCACACGAGCACTCAGGCCACCTGATGGTGGACATTTGAATTCTCAAGACTAATAATCCTAAGACCTTAAATGCGTTGCCAACCCTGAGGACTAAGATGGAATGCCTCTATGTTAGTATTTTCACCGGTTGTCTTATCCCCACACCGGAACACAAAAATGCGAACACTGTTGCTTGGCGGGTGTTTAATGGATAGGATATTGGGATGAATACCGCAAAGTTGAAATTTAATTGTAACTTAATCAAAAAACATTCTTAAATATAATTAAAACTCGGTTAAACGTACGTTTATTTCATTGAAATTGTTTTGGAAGAAGCAAAGCAACAAAAATAAGACGCCATAGATTTTCGTCACTGCGTGTGCAAAAGTCGCTATGTGTTATTTTCTATACGGAGAATTTTAAATCTTAGATGGCTTAGTCAAAGTGCGGAATCCTTTATGTGAAAACAAACACATAGCGACTTTTGCAAGCACAGTGACGTTTTTCAGGTTGGAGTTTTAACGAATCAAAACTTTGAACAATGTTTTGCAGTTTGTAATGAATGAGTAGGAAAAAGGTTGGTTGTAATTTGCTCTAAAATGAACCTTTAGAGAAATTTATTTATGGTCAAGAAAAGCCCAAACTCGTCTCTGTTAAATGATAAAGAGTTAGAAATACAAGAGTGTATCGAAGATCGTGAGAAACCGTTAGATGCATGTAGCACAAAGTTGACCATCGTAGAGGTCTTTAACTGCTTTTATCAGCTGATATGATAATCACTATCATCATCACTTCAGCAGAAAGACGTCCACTGCTGGACATAGGCTCCCAAGGTTGGCTATAAGGACCGATATCACTTGCATCCATCAATTAACTGCAGCCTTAGTTACGGAACTTTAAGAGCCCACATGATAAATTACATAAAGTTCCTATTTACCTGTTCTTAAAGTATTACTCGTATTAAACGTGATTACATTTTATTGAGAGTGACAAACGCGAAAATAAAATTAAAAACAAAATCCTTTTTTTTCCGCATGTTTTTGGTTGAATTTTTGAAACCCTACGATCTTTAACGATGATTTTTGATTAAAAAGTTGAGTGTTTATAACATCTTACAAACATACAGATATATGATATTATTCCTAAAGTGGGGTAGGCAGAGCTACAGAAATACCAACAACTCTAAAAAAAATACTTATAATTCTGTTACCACATTTTGCACAATCAGGCCAAGAAGTTTACTAGTGTATTAGTGACAGGTTGCAAGCCCATCGCCTAACAATACTACAAGCCCGTATTCCCTGAGTCGCCTCTTACAACATCCACGGGAAGACATGGAGTGGCACTATTCTAACCCGGCAACCACACGGGCGGGGTTTTTTCTAAGTAGTGACGATATACCTATAGCTGACTTATGATATGCTAGGCAGAAACGATTCAAAACAATATTGTTGCCATTATATGGCTATTGTGTTGTATATGTTGCATGAAGTCATATAAACGCGAATTATATAATACTGAACTGTTCTGTATTTTAACGCCTCCAAGATACTCTCAAACAACTCCAAAGTAATTACTCATTGCTTTTGCAGGTGTTGCAAAAATAAAAAGTTCCGAGACAAGTTAAAAAGTTAATGTGAAAGAAAACCAAGATACTTTTAGGATTAAACTATAAAGATAATATAACGACAGAAATAAAAGTTTAAGTATAAAATAGGTAGTTTCAAAAGCCATTGACATCTCGAGGCAAAGGAATTCTTGCTATTGCACTTTAGAGGTCATAACTTACGTTAAAGGTTGGCGAACCCAGTAGTTTGAGCAAAAACATTTTATTCATACGTCACGCTATCGAATCGCATTTGCTATTCGAAGATGTTTTCTGCACTCGCAAGTCGAATTCTCTGTCGCTCTCAGTGATGTAATATTTGAAAAACAGTACTAGGGACAGAGCAGCGTGCTCTAACGAGTACTGTAATTCGTGGTGAGGGTACTTACCTGTAGCACGAACTCCTTTAAAAAAAGTCATACTTAACATCATGCCTTCATTCCCACAGTGGGGTACAGAAATACCAACAACTCTTTTTAGACTTGTTGATATTTCTGTAACCCCATTTTGAACAAGTAGGCTAAGTTGTTTACCAGTGTATTAGTGACAGGTTGCTAGCCCATCGCTTAACAGTACTACAAGCCCTTATTCCCTTAGTCGCCTCCTACGACATCCAAGGGATGATATGGAGTGGAACTATTCTAACTCGGCAACCACACAAGGCTAATGCCGTGCCTTCAAACTTAATTAAATAAACCACATTCTCCACAGCCTCTTCAACGACAGCCAAACCAGCAGATAAACCATGCTGGAAGCTCCGCCGCTGGTGCCGCAGCCGCCGCTGCCAGCTGTGGCGCCTTCTGCTACTACCCTTCATCCCCATATTAGCACTGATTGTGCAGACCACACTCTCGCTGAGAAGCAGCGTCACTAATGGACGAGAGGTCGCCGACGTCGAGGAGCAAGTAAGTATTTTAGGATTCCGTTACTTAGGAACTGAGTAATACTAGTACCAAAGTCTGATTTAATAAATAATAAATAAATAAATAGCACAGGACAATGTCACACAAATTGACCCAGTCTTAAACTAAGCTCTAGCTTGTGCTATGGGTACGACACAACGATAAACTTACTTATATAGAGAAATAAACTCTTAAATACATAGAAAACATCCAAGACATAGGAACAAATACTCGTGCTCATCACACAAATATCTGCCCCTACCAGGATTTGAACCTAGGACCAATAGCTTCGAAAGCAGGGTCACTACACACTAGGCCGACGTGTCGTCAAATGATGATGATTTATTAGCATACGTGAGCTAACTCGGGGCACAAATACTAAAATGACGTAGCAAAATATTTTTGCGACCAAAAACTTCATCAATGTTAGTACTTACTTAGGGACTAACGAAATCAAGGCCTCTCTTCTACTGCGTTATAACGATATCGCGTTTGAGGTGTTTTAGAATCGATTATGTCACAGTCGCCATTTTCATAAATGACATAACAGTTATCAAAACGTTGACAATACGGAAACACGTCAAAGACGATATCGTTATAACGCAGTAGAATAGAGGCACAAAATTCATTTTTTGTTTTTGTGTTTATTTTTAAAAATAAACACGATAAATATTTTTTTTTAATGTTTTTCATAGTAAACTATTAATGTTTTTATCTAGATTTGATCTTAGTAACAATTGCCGTCTAGATGAAAATTTGCACTTAAAATTACTAAACGTTCTCTCAACGTCCACTGTGGTCAACGGGACAGTCTTCAAATGTTTAAAATGACTGAAACCGTTTTCTGAATCATGAACGATATTGTTATTTATATTTATATTTATATTCACCTTTTATAAGGGTTTGACTAATTGACGCTAGAATTTTGGAATTGGATTTTTTATCCTAAGAGTAACAGAGATGTATCTTCATCAATATACTGGTAATTTTTACTAAAATATACGTAATAATAAACATCATCACCAAATTTCAATTTCATAGCTCAATAAGGTGTAAAAAGCTCTTTTGAACAAAGGTTCGTTAAGAAGAGTTTTCATTGGTAGCTTATCATTCCTTTGTTTTGCAATATTTTTTGAAACAAAAATCATTTTTCACTCAAGCACCTCAAAAAGGGTGATTTTGCTGTTAAAAGACACTCAGCAAAATTCGATTTTGCTGCGAGCGTGAGACAAAGTATTTTTCGCGATATAAAGGTGGTTGCGGGGTGGCAGCTATGGAATGCCGGTTATTAACCTAATGTGAGTAAGCAAAAGCCGGTAAATAATCGGTTTTTTTCAGTTGCATTCCCTAGGTT
Source organism: Acleris holmiana (assembly GCA_949316455.1). Taxonomy (NCBI): domain Eukaryota; kingdom Metazoa; phylum Arthropoda; class Insecta; order Lepidoptera; family Tortricidae; genus Acleris; species Acleris holmiana. Next base: position 4,022,089 of record OX438773.1, on the reverse strand, counting down.
GGACCACGTGGCTTGGGGACCAATATACATGTCGTTTAATTTTACCATGTTGTCTTCTTTAGGGTTTATAGGCTTATAGTTACGCCATGTCCGCCCGTTCGTCCGTCCGTCCTTAGTCTAGCTCAGACTTTTAGTACTAGAAAGCTGTAGCTTGGCATGAAATATTAATCACGTTAACAAAGTGGTAAGATAAAAAAGACAGCATGGTAAATATTAAACGACCAGACCACAGACCCCAGAGCACCACGGCACAGACCACCCCACGTATGTCTCACGTTCGCATGTGTTCGGCAACAGATTTTAAATGTTTTTAGTATTAGCATAAAGTATCTAAGTATAAAATGTGATTGTATCCATGGACCTTTGCAAGTACAAGACTGCAAATGAAATGCCAGGAAACCTGATATCAAAGACGGAACAGCTGGTTAGATGGGCGATTGGACGACACGTTGGCCTAGTTGGGAGTGACCCCGCCTCCGAAGCCAGCGGTCCCGGGTTCAAATCCCGGTAAGGGCAGATATTTGTGTGATGGAGCACGAGTATTTGTTCCTGAGTCTTGGATGTTTTCTATGTATTTAAGTATTTAATTCTCTATCTAAGTAAGTTTATCGTTGTCTAGTACGCATAGTACAAGCCTAGAGCTTAGTTCGGGACTAGGTCAATTTGTGTGACATTGTTCCGTGACATTTATTTATTTATTCCACCGGTTGTCTTATCTTACTGGAACATATCCATTAGTGGAAAGTTTATTATAATTTGAAAAAAAAAATGCAACAATCCAGCTTTCCTGGGCCTCTACGGGTATTCTAACCGATTAAAACATATTTGCTAAGATGTCGTATTGTTTATAACTCAACCACCATCAGGGTAATTATCTCAACCACATTTTTTGAGCGGGGGACATGATAATTGGGGTGTAAAGTACATGTATTGGAAAACTATTTATTTTATAAATAATCTTACTCAAAGTACCATATTGAGCCAAAGTTAAAATTATTATTAACTTATTATATTTATCGTAAAAAAATATTTTCAATCCAAAATCAATTTTGGTGTCGTGTCCTGTACTTCCCGCATATACTGATATGTCGTGGTACAAACTTATTAAGCCTCAACTAGACTTATATTTTAGTTATATGTATTCCTTATTAGTTGAGGTATTTTAAAACGTATCAATTATTGCATTTGCAAGTAAAAGGAAACTGGGAGCAGTGTAAATAAAACTGTCCAAGCGAAATAGTTAATTTTGGTGGTGAATATTGAAATTGATTTTATGATCGAACGAAACGTGATTAACCAAACAAATATAGCGTCAAATGTTCGTTCAGTTTCACTCCAGCAATAGACGGTGAAAGATTTGTACCATCTTTCTGCGTCTTCCAGCTAAGCACATAAGTATCTAATTTTGGTGGTATGGAATACACTTTATTAATCGTGATAACTTAGATAAGTCATTATTTCGCAAAAAGTTTTGTTGTGTGATAGTTTTTTCAAGTGTGTTTATGGTGTCTTTTTAACTGTAACGAGTTAAGTTTTTTTTAAACTAAAACATTTGTTTTTAATAAAAAAAAAAATGTTAAATTTTATAATTTTGGTGGTACAATTTTGGTGGCTTTTGTGAAACACCAAAATTATCAAAATTTCTGGTCTCCACCAAAATTATTTAAACAACAAATAATCATTATTTATTATATTAGAAACCTACGTTTTGGATTTTCAAAAATAACAAGGAAGATTCCCTAACGATTATATTTTAATTAGCCCGATATGTTATTATTGATCGTGAGTTTTTCTAAGAAAAGTAATTTTGGTGGATAATAACAATTTTGGTGGTACATAATTAGTAAAATCGTTATATCTTAAAAAACACTTAGTATAATAAAGGGCCATTTTAACACTGTTTTTATAATGACTAATGACGTCACTTAAACGTTTAATTGTAAACCCTACTAAGAAAATAAAAAATACCACCAAAATTAGGATAATTTGACGCTTGTTGAAATTCACCCATCACTGTCAAATAAATAGGAACTATTGTAACGTTAAGAATACGATAACTTGTCGAAGGCAATATGGGTTTACATGGTAGAATAGAAGACCTGGTGGCATCAGATTTTGAGATTACATATCGCCACTACTTTGAAAATCTCGTATCTCATATTTCGTGCTGTAAGACTTTAAAATTATTTCTCTTTATGTTTAAGTTTAAAATCGTACATCACGAAATATAAGATACGAGGTTTTTTTCAAAGTAGTAGCGATATATCCATACTTAAGCCTTAGAGCTTGACAACTACTGTATGCTGCTTCGAGCATGAAGACACACCAAATTTTTTATATAAAATGTGTTCTGAAACATACAGATATTTGAAATCTTACGATGACAATCTGAAGCCTGCAAATGCATTGCCAACCTATTATATACTGTAATTCTATGGAACTTGCTAACTTTGTAAACAAACAATATATTGAAATTGACATCTAATGTCAATTTTAGTATGGCGGCTTGTTTACATAGTTAGCAAGTTCCATAGAATGACACTACAATATTCATGCCAAATTGAAGCTTTCTAGTACTAAGAGTCTCTGCGCTAGGCTGCGGACGGTCGGACGGACGGACGAACGAACATGGCGACACTATAAGGTTTCCTAGTTTGACTACGGAACCCTAAAAAACGACTAATCTTATAAAATTAGAGCACTACCAGTGCTAAAACTATATTACTTAACGGCTACAGGTACAGTCAACTTTCATTGTTATGCCACTAGAACTCTGTCATAATCACAGCGTCAAACTACATGCAAGAAAGCTAAAGTCAATGGTTTAGCCTGTCATTATGACAGGGTTCCACAGTGGCTAACAATTAAAGTCCTTGACCGTATCACTTGTTAAATACGGATAACTTTTGCATGGAATTTGTGAGTCCTATCATATTTTACAAATTAAAGAAACGTTGTACGTATTTTGAATAAGGATAGAAGATAAAGAATCTCAATCTAATTAAATTGAAAGAAAACTTGCATAATACAAAAGCATCGATATAGTATATAGTATATATGTGTATAGTATATAAACACGTCAAACGCGATATCGTTATAATGCAGTAGAATAGAAGGCCGATACATATTCAATATACTGTAAATCTATTTGAGACACGTCAGACACTAGATCAATAATCGTTAAGTACTTCACGATTCAATAGAGTCTGTAATAATTTCTCAGATCGATAAACGTGCAAGGGACGTTCACCTTGCTTTAGCAAGCTTTGTTTTTAAGGTTCCGTAGTCTAACTCGAAAACCCTATATAGTTTCACGATATCCGTCCGTTTGTCCGTTAACTAGAAAAGTGTTATTTGGCATGTATAAACATATTAGTCGCGCCGACCAAGTGGTCATTTGACGACACGTTGGCCTAGTAGGGAGTGACCCTGCCTCCGAAGCCAGCGGTCCTGGGTTCAAATCCCGGTAAGGGCAGATATTTGTATGATGAGCGCGAATATTTGTTTCTGAGTCTTGGATGTTTTCTACGTATTTAAGTATGCATTTCTACTGAGAAATGCATACTTAAATACGTAGAAATATACTTATCGTTGTCTAGTACCCATAGTACAAATCTAGAGCTTAGTTTGTGACAAGGTCAATTTGTGTGAGCAGAGATTGTCCCCTGTCTTTTGGGTTCCGTAGTCGAACTAAGAAGAATTATAGTTTCGCCATGTCCGCAGCCTAGCGCAATATTCTTAGTACTAGAAAGCTGAAATTTAGCATGAATATGCATATTAGTAACGCCAACAAAGTGGTACAATAAAAAGTATTTTGTATTATGTAATTTTTTTTCTTGTCTACCTTATAGTGTGTCTTTGAATAGGTCTTTCAAAAATATTATGAGTTTGTGAAAACAGTTTTTCAATTAAGTAATCCGTTTATGAAATAATTAGCTTTAAAGCGCTATTTTTTTTTAGACTCAAGTGTCGTCGTCCTTCCTACAGCCAAAAGTACGAGTACTAAAAATCTGGAAAAAATCTTAAATGAAAGAACATATTTATATGTTAGATATTTTAAGATGATTTTAGTAGGTATAAATACGTAACGTGAGGATGGTTTTACTTCCTCGTCTACCACATGATGTGGGTGTCGTTGGATAGGTCTTTCAAAAATATTGTGAGTTTGTTCAATCATTTTTTTGAATAAGGGATCTGTTTGTGAAATATTAAGAGTTAAAGTGCTAATTTGTGTTAGAGTCGACTGTCCCCCCTAAAACGGCGGCCATGTAAGACGCAGCGCAGCTATCCAGCCCTATTTGTCTCTAATACACTACTACTTTTTATACCTTGTATGGTCTATTGAGAAAAGAGATGTGGTATCGATGCATTTCACAATGCCAGAGTGATGTCATCGTTCATATATATTTTTAACGCTTCACTAGCTTTGTGGCATTAATATTTATTATGTACTCATTTTATAAATAATTGCTAGTAATTAATCAATGATTTGGCTTATGTCACGTCGCGGTTAACGACACTCAAATTTTGGTTTGATTTAATTAACGGAAGTGTTACGGACGGCACGCAATCAGATAACTAAACGTAAACAAGAATCCTGGGCTGGGATTCTACAAGGTATAACGATATCGTATTTGACGCGTTTCCGTATTGTCAACGTTTTCATAACTCTTATGTCATTTACCATAATGGCGACTGTGACATAAACGATTATAAAACTTAAGCATTTCCATTCAACGTGACAATCTGCCAGCATATTGGGAGGACGCCTACCTGGTAGCTGTTAATTAGATTAATGTAGTTTTAAGTAACTGTTAGTTTTTCGTTTGTATTTAATGTTTTATTTAAACAATTAGAAACTAGATTCTGATTTAGGTAAAAACGTGTTCATACAAACTACAAATCATTTTAATCTGAATTATAAATAAGGTTTTAATAGTTGGTTACATTGTGACTAAAATTTTAATTTTATTACATTCTTCTCAGTACCAAAATTTTTTTTTCTCTTTGACCCATTGGTTGACATGTTGAAAATGCCTTGAGGCATTAAGGCCGCCATTTATACCTATTTTGTTTATTACGCAATAAAGTTTAAATAAATAATTTCATAGTGAGGAAAGGAAATACATTTTTAAAAACAGAACAGTCCCTGCTTAGTGCCATATATTGCTGAAATACGTGTGCAAAACTTACATCGCAAGCATCCGTGTGGAGCGATACAGCCCCGTATAGTGCTGATAGTGAGAATAAACAGGAATTTACGCTTGGATACCCGGGAAACCACGTTCCTGTACTTTTACGTGGCCGACAATACGTTTATTTCTAGTTTATAGTGTGGTAGATTTTTTACCGTGATTGCAAAAGAAAAGTTTCCTGCGGTTTTTTTTTGTTGGTTGGTATATACATTTTTTGGAAAATTGTCAACTCTTCTTTTCTTTTTTTTTGTCTTCAAGTAATAACGTCTTTTGTTTAGATTAGATTCTATACAGACAAAAAAGTGTGTTTTATTACTAACTAGCTGTGGCCCGCGACTCCGTCCGCGTAGAAAAATGTAACATACTATAGCCTATGTTACTCAGGGATAGTATAGCATTCTACTGGTGAAAATTTATTTTAATAGGTCCAGTAATTTCGGAGCCTATTCAATGCAAACAAACAAGTAAAACTTTCCTTTTTATAATATTAGTAGGTATAGACATGGTAACTCATAGCTGTTTTCATTACAACGATAAAACTAATTACAAAGCTTCATTCTAAAAGATAAAATGTGCTCTTAAATGAGCTCATCATTTAACTCAACGTTCGTTATATTAATACTACTTACTAATCTAACAATAATTAAAAGTAATTTCACAAACGACCAAAATACCGATACAATTTACAAAGTAACCTAATGGAATACTTATTTTAACCACCATTTATTATCCCTGTTATCCTAACGTTATAAATGACGTTGTTGCGGCCGTTTCATACCAGGTAACCATGTTACAACCTAACCTCAATTTTTCCATCTTCATTTTCACAATTTTCCGCGAAACTTGCAATTTGTTTCACGTCAGCTCTAGCCACGTTCCCTGTCACCAAGTTGGAAAGCCAACGCCAGTCAGACGACGTTTATTATGCGACAATAAACACAAGAACTCTGTGTTTATTAAAAAGCGCACGTTTTCGAAAGCCACAATATAATTAACGTTTTAATTAGTCTTGTAACTATGCGTTAGCGAAGACAGCTTGGATTTGGTAACGTTTTACAAAGAGAATCATTTCACTTAATTATATTTTCACTGAAAGCTATTTACTGCTGAAATTTTGTTGATTTCAGAGATTTTAAAACAGCTTAGGAGCTCATTCTATTCAGCAAAATCATATTGCTTTTTATTGCTTCATTACGTTAACGATTGTATACTATTGTTTAACGAGTGTATTACTGACCTGCTAAGTCAAATGGCTGTATCTCAGACAAAACTCTTGTAGCAAACGCAACCTTATTACTAATGGGATATGATTGAGTGTGATTCAGCTATTGAGTTTCAGATACTGCCCATTAGCATATTATTATGAGGAAACATAAGAGTGGTTAGTTTAGGCCCGTATTAAAAAACTGATCTCGGTGTACATGCCCGTCTCAAGATATGTCAAAAATGACAGATTTCTATGGTTTGACGTTTACTTTGACGTATCTTGAGATAGGCATTTAAACCAAGACGAGTTTATTAATACGGCCATTAGACTTGTGACCATCATGTAGTATTTTGCGGAGTGGTAGGCATGGACCTCTCGTGCCTGCCTGCACGTCAAGTGCGTGCCCCTGATCAGCTTACCTTCTTAAGGCCCAATACTCGTACCAGTTCAGTGGTGGTAGGACCTTGTGGAAGCTCCGTCCAGATTGCTACCACCATCTTATCCTTTAACCTACAGCTAAGCAGCAATGTCCGCATTGTTGTGTGAGGATAAGACAATCGGTTAAATTACTAGCATAGGCTCCATCTTAGTCCTTAGGGTTGACAACGCGTTTGCGGTCTTAGGTTTGCAGTTTTAGATTGTGGTCTTGAGAGTACAAACATCGTGATCATAGATCCCACTGTGTGCTTGATTGCCTACTCAATGCCATCTTAATACAGAGACCGTAGTTACAGACAGATACCGGGACAGGTGACACTAATAAAGGTTATAGTGCTTATGTTGTATGGATACTGGTGGTTTTTTTTTCTTTTACCATCAGGTGGCCTGTGTGGTTGTTTTTCAAATCAAGAAAAAAGAACTTTCGTCTGAACCCATTGTTTTTAAAGTGCTGTTGTCTTCTTTAACATTTTTTTTATTCCACAGGTTAGCAGGGCGACAGAACTCGGTAAGCTGGTGACCACGTTGCAGCAGGAGAGGTCAGAGGTGGCCTTCTTTATTTTCACCAACGGGAGTACCCTCAGGTAAACTATCATAGGTACTAACCGTCCATACTATACAGAGTGGAAAAAACAAACGCCACATGGACGGCCTACCTTAAATATTGAAAATAACAAATTCTACGCAAAGGACACTTTATTTGACTTATAAAAACAATAAATACTGCATTCATGGATTTATGACTATTCGTCTTGCGTAACCTGATCAAATATGACAAAACAATATAGTAGCAAAATTTAATTATATCTCCTTTGCGTAGAATTCGCTATTTCCCATATTTAAGGTAGTTGCCGTTCAAGTGGCGCTCGTTTTTTCCACCCTGTATAATAATAATAATAATATATCGGGGGACAATGTCACACAAATTGACCTAGTTCCAAACTAAGCTCTAGGCTTGTACTATGGGTACTAAACAACTATAAACATACTTAAATAGAGAAATACATACTTAAATATATAGAAAACATCCAATACTCAGGAACAAATATTCGCGCTCATCACACAAATATCTGTCCTTACCGGGATTTGAACCCAGGACCGCTGGCTTCGGAGGCAGGGTCACTCCCAACTAGGCCAACGTGTATACTGCGAACAAACGAATTATCACATTAATTTTCATTTTAAATACTACACATATGGCCTGCCAACTAGCTTAGAAAACCTTGTAGATCCATTACCTTAATTGCAGTTGCACCCGCACTTACTTATTGCACAACGGGCGGGGCTAATACTTTCGCTAATGCTTACCTCATGCAGTGTCATCACGATCCAGTGGTGTTATATTTGATATTGTCTCCGTTATTGGCCCCATGTGGTTGCCAGATTAAAATAGTGCCACTCCATGTCTTCACGTGGATGTCGTAAGGGGCGAGTGAGGGAAAAACCGGGCAAGAGCATGTGGACCATGCTCAGTGTAGGGTTCCGAAGCCGTCAAGTACTACAAACATAAAAAAAACATTAAGTAATCACTAATTTTCTATTTAATGTCAACTGGTGCCGTCGTAGATAATTTTAGTAGGTATAAACACTTTAATCGCCTGTATCTCAAGAACCAATGATGTCTACTAAGTCGTGATAGTTTTCCTTTAAAATTGGTTATATGCTCTTTCATTTAAGTTTTTTTTTAGTTTTTTAGTATTTGTAGTTTTGGTTGTAGGGGGGGGGGGATGACGAAACTTGAGTCTAACAAAAATTAGCGCTTTAAAGCTTCATATTTCATGAACGGATTACTTAATTAAAAAACTGTTTTCAGAAACCCATAATATTTTTGAATACCCCACACACTATAGGGTATACGAGAAAAAAAATACGTTACATCCCCACGTTACGTGTAGGGGAGTTACACTAAAAAAAAACATTTTTTTTACTTTTTACTGCACCACTTTGTTGGCGTAACTAATGCATATTCATGCCAAATTGCAGCTTTCTAGTATAATAGTCTTTGCACTAGGCTGCGGGCGGACGGACGGACGGATGGCGAAACTATAAGGGTTCCTAGTTTGACTACGGAACCCTAAAAACTCTTGTAGTATTGTTTGCGATGGGCTTGCAGCCTGTCTTAATACACTAGTAAACATCTTAGCCTGAGTGTGCAAAATGTGGTTATAGAATTATAAACAAGTATTTTTTGTTAGTATTACCCCACTCTGGAAATGAAGGCGTGATGCTATGTAAGTACGTATGTCTCCGTAAGTAGGTTAATTGAAACCAGTTGCGTCACTCTTTAGATATTATAGTGTAAATACTGAGAAGTGGGTACAATTTCCGATATCGTTTAATTAACTTTTATTAGCATCAAGTTGGTTTTTATTTTATAGTCGAAGGTATATTTGAGACCTGTATGTATTTATGTATGTATGGTTGTTGTTAGTTCTAATAGAAACTGAACGAAAATGGTCCGATTTCGATGAGGAAGATGTCATTGGGCGTAATAACGTCTGTTGACGGGCGACGAGTAAATACTAAATCTACCTATAATTATTGGATCGTAATGAGAATGGGATTTAAGAGTACCTACCATTGTAACAGCAGTACCTTCTTATTATTATATCATATAATTAAAATCAAACAATGACGTTTTCATTAATATACCCAGTCAAACGATATTTCATGTTTTAACTGCATTAATAGTTTAACGGTTTACTTGGCAAATTTTATTTCACTCTTTATGTCAAAAACACATAATTATCTGATAAATCTGTCGTTATTCCTTAATTTTTACGAGTTACGAGTAGAATATCATAGTACTGAAATGAGTTTTTTATTCATCTACACATTTTACTATTAAATAAACCAACAAAATAAATCAGGAGACAATGTAATACAAATTGAGCTAGTCCCAAACTAAGCTCTAGGCTTGTACTATGGGTAGTAGACAAGGATACATACATACATACATACTATCACACCTTCATTCCCAGAGTGGTGTAGGCAGAGCTACAGAAATACCAACAACTGTAAAAAGACTTCTTGATAATTCTGTAACCATATTTTGCACAAACACGCTAAGATGTGTATCAGTGTATTAGTGACAGGTTGCAAGCCCATTGCCTAAAAGTGCTACAAGCCTTTATTCCTATCGTCGCTTCTTACGAGATCTTTGGGAAGACATGGAGTTGTCATTATTTTAACCCGGCAACCACACTGCACTAATGGGAGATAACGATAAACTTACTTATACAGAGAAATAAATAGAAAACATTTAAGACTCAGGAACAAATATTTTCGCTCATCACACAAATATCTGCCATTACCGGGATTTTAACCAGGGACCACTACCTTCGTTAGCAAGGTCACTACCAACTAGGTTAACGCGTCGTCATCGTCAATGTCATTTCATGTAGTTATCTAAAAATAACGTAACTTTGTGGTCAGTTACATTATATTTGCAGTTTAATAAATAATATTGACCCAGTAAATAGGCATTCAACCGGTACATATCGACGGTTCTGTGACTCAACCTCGTATATTTAATTTTGTCCAGTATAAACTGACACGCACTAAGTATGTACTCGCGTACTTAAAATATTTTCAAAGCGCAATTAACGACAAAACTAACTAAAGCAACACTAATCTAACTGTTAAGTTGCTTAAAATAAACTCCCTTGTTCACGATACACAAATTTAGTCTAAGTTGAAATTCATTTCGTGTAGCCCTCTGCAAAGTTGCGGTGTATGTTCCTGATAAAATTTTCTACAGCCTCAACCCTTGTACAAGTGAACAGTACTAGGTATTGTTAATAAAGAACTTGTAATATATAATCAACTTTATAGGTATCTCGTACAACAAATGAGGGTAAGGTCAAGTGTTTATTGGACAAATTTGATCCTGTACAATAGTCCTACCGATTCCTATTAAAATAGCGAGGGGTTTATTTTTATTTATTTATTTATTTTCACCCATGGTACACAAGATGATAGGTACATGGGACCCTGTCAGGGTATTGCAAATTACAATAGATCAATATGTATCATTAGGCGAGTTAGTGCATGCACTGCCAAAATTATCTATTGCATCATTGGGGGCATGCAACTTTGATAAAAAGAGATATAAAATAAAAACAATAAATATCACAGCACAATAATAATAAGTCATTTAAATTTTACTCGGGTGTCAACAATAGGTTTAAAATAATACATGTCATGTTAGTGTTCTAGGGTCTCATCTGCCATAAATTCATTCCAATTATATTAAATTTTGTCAATAAGTATTATTTTTAATTTATTTGGAAAAGCATTTAATTTATTTTCTGTTTTTACTATATCCGGCAATTTGTTATAGATTTTTATACATAGTAAGGGCTTTTCTTGTATAGATCCATTTTAGGCGCCGGAAGGGCTTTTTTTTTCTTTCGTCTTTTACTAGTTACGAAATTGAAAATATTCAGGTTTTTCTTCACAAATATAGTTTTATATATTTTTATGTTTAGTTGGTTCGATTTCCGGGTGACACAAGTGAATTTCCAAGATCTTTGAATGCAGTTTGTTTATTTAAGAAAATGAAGGTTTGTTTCCTTTCAGTAAAATTAGCTTACTAAGGGATACCCATAGATTGTTTCCATCCTGTATACCTGATGTACTTGTACGCAGCCTTGACTGCGTTTCGGCTCTGTTCGCTGCTCGTCCTGCAATCGTTTTTTTCCAGTCTCTGCAGTGATATACTATTAGACATAATTCATATGAAAAAGAAGAAGAAATACATTTATTCACCAACCATAAGACACACATACGTGTAAAAAAGACTTAAAAGATTAAAGAAAATTTAGAGTATAAGAAGTGTGTCCTCGGCAGTGAAACGGACTCTGGCTCAGCAAAATGCTGAGGTGTCAGACACCTGCAGCGCTGATGTTCAGCCAGAACCAACGGTGACTCACGGAACGCTGTACGGTAAAAAATAAATAACAAATCAAATAATAAGACGCGTACATACTGATATACAGCCTTGATATAATAAAAATGGGTAGGTACTTTTAAAAGCAACCGGTTGAAATATTATCGTGTGTAAGTGCTGGATGAGAGTTAAGATTTCTGGAGTGTCAACAAATTGTCGGTGAAACTGCAATACTGCGTAACTAACAAATTGAATAAGTTGCAAAATACTCCTTAACAAGTAAGTCAGTAAGGCATATTTTGCAACTTATTGGTTTTGTTAATTACGCGGTATTGCAGTTTCATCGAAGAAAGTGTACCTGCTAGACACTCCTAGGATAGGAGGCGGGAGATCATTCCAGCACTTGGACGCCGCGAACCTGAAACTACCTCTGAATGCTGCATACATCGCATCTTTAGAATTATAGTGACCTAATCCAAATATTTAGACTTTCGATGTAGGTCTCTATAGTACTAAATTTATGACTTGAAATCAAAAGCTGAAAATGTTTGAATTAGGTCACTATAATTCTAAAAGTGCGACATATGCATAAAGTACTTCATAAAAACTATTAAAAACGAATAGCTTTTTACATGTTCTTCGTTAAATCCCTGACTTTAACAATATGGGTTGCATTAGGCCATTATCTAATTTAAAGGTCTGCTGGTCGTAGAGTCGTAGGTACTTACTAACGTACAATTCTAACGCGTGCGCGGGTCAACTAATACTGGTCGTTCTGCTGTTGTTGTGCAACTAAAACACTGCGCCACTCGTGTATGTCGTTAACACTTTGTTTACTTCAAAACGGAATATTTAGGGTCTTCGTGTGATGAATACATATTCGGTGGAAATTTCCTGTTATTGCATTTTGGGCGCGCAATTTTGTTTCGTGTTAGTAGAAATTTAGTTGAGGGTCGCCGGCCAAGATTGGACATAGCATACCCAGTAAAACTGTAATTGAGAAATCATTGTTGACTTTTAGGGTTACGTACCCAAGGGTGGCATCGGTACCCTATTACCAAGTCCCGCTGTCTGTTTGTCTGTTTACGATATTATGGGCACTTAAACTTATTTTTTGTGCTTCGGGTGGTATATTTTTTATTTTTTGTTATGTTAAGGAGAAGGCACACTAGCACTCAGGCCACCTGATGGTAAGTGGAATCTGAGACCCATAGACATTTGAATTCTCAAGACTATAATCCCAAGACCTCAAATGCGTTGCCAACCCTGAGGACTAAGATGGAATGCCTCTATGCTAGTAATTTCACCGGTTGTCTTATCCCCACACCGGAACACAACAATGCGAACACTGTTGCTGTTGCTGTTGTTGTTGTTGTTGTTGATATTAAAGTTATTTTACCGAATAACGCTACTCGTAACGGTTAGCGATATGCATTAGCGCAGAATTCACAGTTTTATCGAAACTGTGGGGCTAGACAAGGTGTATTCGAAACTCGCTAGCGATTATGTGGGGCTAGACAAGGTGTATTCGACACTCGCTAGCGATTGTTTCGATTGAAAAATATATGGAATTGACGTAAGTGTCACGTTACTATCTCGGTGGCTTACGTCAATTCCATACATTTATCAATCGAAACATAATCGCTAACGATTGTCGAAAGCAACTTGTCTAGCACCACTGCGATGCAAAGAAAATAATTAACAAGAAAGTTTAGAAATGGTATTGGTCTATTTTGTCAGAGATAATTACTAAATTTGAGTTCAACATAGAAATCGAATGTGCAAATCCAGTACAAATTAGTTCAAAACCGAACGAAGGCCGAAACTGAAAATAGACAAAAAGGTGGAACTAGAAAGTGAATAATTGCGGCAGTAACGCGTAGGTAAACAGGGTGACATCGATGACGTGATCAAAAATGAGTTTTTCAGACTCGGTAATTGATGGTCATTTTCAAGTAATTTTAGTAACATGAAACAAAGGCTATTTCGTTTTAGTCAATTTTCCCCTTAATTAAATCACCGACTGAGTAAATCATGGTTACCCTATTTTTAGAATCGTACCCTCTTTAGATCCAATTCAAACAATTATTGACAAAAGTCGACTTTACAGACATAATTATGAGATACGTTTATCTTTGTATCTCTGTCGGTCAAGTAGGGTGACCATACTGTTAGAATAGTTCTACTCCATGTCTTTCCGTGAATTTCGTAAGAGGCGACTAAGGGAATAAGTGCTTGTAGCGCTGTTAGGCGATGGACTTGCAACCTGTCACTAATACACTGGTAAACATTGGTCTCAATATGCAAAATGGGGTTACAGAATTAAAAACAAGTCTTTTAAAGTTGTTGGTATTTCTGTAGCTCTGCCTACCCCACTCTGGGAATGAAGGCGTAATGTTATTATGCATGTGACCTTTAAGCTTTGCTTTCGGCACCCATGAAACATACAACGTGTTACAAAATAATCTGTAAAAAAGAAATTACGAAAGTAGTGTCAACCCTAGTATACTGTATACCTAAGATACTGAACTGACGTCATTTAATAAGGGTTGACACTACTTTTGTAATTTCTTTTTTACGGATTATTTTGTAACACGTTGTACAGATCGTGTTATTTTTTTAACCGATTTAAAAAAGGAAGAGGTTCTCAACTCGGCAAATTTTTTTTTCTACCTCAATACTACGTTGTTTATGGAGCTATTAAGAAAATGCATTTGAAAGGATATGCTTTGTAATATCAAATGATCATAAATGACATCGAGGTCGTCAGAATTACAAATAACTATGACTATGACTTTTTCGCGGCGTTACTTGTTTCGTTTCCATTCAGAAGTGGGATACAAATAACAATATAATTATGATAACTAAAAATATGAAATAAAATTATAGTTTTTATTTTTCTAAACATTTATTTCAATTTTATATCAATAAAATACAAACCATCAGATGGACTACAAGCAATGCCTGGGGCGAAGCCAACTTGCCGCCGTATAGTATAGTATAACAAACACTCATGCTTTAATTTTTGGATCAGGTCTAACCTGGCACAGCGGTTCTCCATGACTGACAACGCAGTTCTGCAGATGGGAGCGCTTCCACTCCTCGCCTTCAAGAACAGGAGTAGACCTGTCGATGAAAGGACCTTCTTAACTGAACTAAGAGAACTCAGGTCAGTGCAACTGGTTTATTTAAGGTTTTGGAAACCAAAAGAGCGATTACCATCAGCTCTAGCCGGAGAGCTGATGGTAATTAATTAAGTAAGTCAAAATGCATATCGCTAAGTTGTAAATTTTCCAAAAACGGCTTTATGTATAGGATTGACGTAATCCGATGACAGATCGATCGAACATCTCAAGACGAAACTTAGCGTTTGCATCTTCGCTAGGCTACCAGTAAGGGGTGTCTATCCTTTTACCGAAACACCTTTCATCGTATTTTTCGAATTATATTTCACCGAACGCTATTTTCTGCTGAAACCATAATGTTTTCAGGGTATCTTAAACATCTAACCTAACCTAACCTACGTAATTAATGTTTAAGATACCCTGAAAACATTATGGTTTCAGCAGAAAATAGGGTTAGTTGAAATGACACATTCGATGACGTGAAATTCGATAAAATGATGCGTCCGTTATATTTTAGAATTACTCGATAGCTTTGCAGAGGTTAAGAGCCAAAACGCGTTCGCTAACTAGCGTTTCTAATCGATTGGTTTTAAAACCAATCGCGCCTCTGCTAGATCACGTGACTTTTCGTATGATAGCAATTTACTAGTGACGCGATTGGTTTAAAAACAAAACGAATAGGAACGCTAACTAGCGAACGCATCTTGGCCACGGCCTCAGGGCCGAGATTCTACACGATAAAAACGATATCGCCTTTGAAGTGTTTCCGTAATTTCAACGTATAGATAACTCTTACGTCAATGATAATAATGGCAGCCGAGTCATAAACGATTCTAAAACAGAGGGCTTATTGTCTAACGCACTTGCAATCAGGATCGTTTTCATTTTGAAAATCGAACGCTTGTCTGCATACAATATGAAAACAATTGCTCCATTTTGAAGCCGGTTGCGATTGTGAGTGCGTTAGACAATAGCCCCTCAGGTCGAACAAGATATCGTTATAACGCACTAGAATAGAGGCCCAGGTCGTTAGCGTAGTTAGTCCCTTGCCATCTTGCCTACGAAGCTAGCCCCGTGTTTGATCTCCTGTAAGGTCATCCATTAATTCATCAAAAATTATACTTAAAAAATACTTGAAAAAGTCGTTAATGTCTAAAGATTACTATAGGGTCAAGGATTATCTAACAAACAAAAAATACTTGACCTAAGATACCTCACGTAATACCTATCTAGTGTAGGGGACACGGTTTCTGTAGGAGAACGTATTGAAACTTTATTTAATTTTTTATTACATTTAGTCTCACACCGTCATGGGTTTATTTGCTCTTATGTTAATTACAAGTTTCGACAAGTTTTTCTGCTTAACTTAGCTTATTTTTTTCTTAAATTATTGTTTTATATAATGCTATCTGCTTGGTAAATAATGCTTATGACAATGAAAGCACCTAATATATTTATATATTTATCTTAGAATAGGAACCAATGTAAATATCTTCATAAACATTGTCTCTCAATAAATACCCCTGAACTCCGAATTGGATTCTTAAGAAAACAATTGACATTCTGAGTTCATCCACCTACCGGTATAAAATGAATGTCTCAGTGAAGTCTCCCATTCATCGTGATTACTCTGATTAAATAGTAAATCTTTTCAGGTGGGAAAAGTACTCAACTGTTATGTGATGCTATACTGGCGTACAAAGAAACGGAACGCCTTGTAAAGAGTTTTAGTTGTTCCAGAGACGTATCGCTTGTGATTACTGCTCATGGGAGTTTTTGTTTGGACTGTAATGTTGATTGGTTACTTATGTGAATTAAAATAGATAAGAGTAATTGAAAAGTCGTTTATTTATCATAAATATATCTTGTGTGTGTATCAAAACATCAGCCGTTTCTATCTAGTTTATAGTGAAAGACAAGGAGTCGTACCTGACTATCATCTCAGAATTTTTTAAGTACCTGTACCCAACTGGGGGGATTCTCTCAACACAGCGCTGCGTCGATCTCAAAGGTGAAGTTTTATCTGGCAAGTTTAAGAAGTTCCGTCGGAGCGTACAAAGCACAATTTAGCGCGTGCCGTCTCAATTAGGCAGCAGGCAGGTGACTCAAGTTTAGTGTCGTATAAAGCTGCCTAAGAGTCGTCCTGACTATCATATCAATAGTAATTATTAAGTACCTATACCCAACTGGGGGATTATTCTCTCAACACAGCGCTGCGTCGATCTCTAATGTGAATTTTTATCTGGCAAGTTTAAGAAGTCCCGTCGGAGCGTACAAAGCACATTTTAGCACGTGCCGTCTCAATAAGGCAGCAGGCAGGTGAGTAAAGTCCAGTGTCGTATAAAGTTGCCTACTTGAGAAGGCACGCTCTAAAATGTGTTTTGTACGCTCCGACGGGACTTCTAAGACTTGCCGGATAAAACTTCACCTTTCAGATCGACGCAGCGCTGTGTTGCGAGAATCACCCCCCTGGAGTCGGTGTCCCAAAATACATTTAACCTAAAGCCGACTTCAGTTGGACTGATCTACCATTTAAGAAAAAGCTACTTTTGTGTTATTAAGCGTTATACACCATTTAAACTATTTAAATGTGTTTGACATAGTGGCTCATCTATCCTCAATTAAGATAATTATCTAATCGCCACCCTTGAATTAGGTACCATTGAGGAGGTCCGGTGGCCCTCTGTGGTCTTCATCATCGGTTCCATTTCACAAAATGATACTTTTTGAACACAAATGCTGGACTTGTTACTGATAATATTAAAATCGCTACATGTATGCTTTTAATAAATATAAGTAAGTTCTAAGCATGTACTATATGGGTACTAGACAACGATAAAATTACTAATATAGAGGAATACATACTTAAATACATAGAAAACATCCAAGTCTCACGAATAAATACTCGCACTCATCACACAAATATCTGTCAGGATCATCTTCCACTAGGCATAGTCTTTAAAATTCCACCCATCCTCCAAGATTCCATCACCAGGTCCTGACTTGTTAACAATGAGACCACCTCAGGAGTATACTCTTTCGGTCCACAATTACAGAAAAATCTGTGAACATGCATAAAAGAAAAAAGCGGCCAAGTGCGAGTCGGACTCGCCCATGAAGGGTTCCGTAGCAGCAAGTAACATAATATAAAAGTTGGTTGTAGCTTTGATCAATGTTTTTATGACGTATTAAAAAAAAACTACTTACTAGATCTCGTTCAAACCAATTTTCGGTGAAAGTTTGCATGGTAATGTACATCATATTTTTTATTTAGTTCTATCATACTCTTATTTTAGAAGTTACAGGCGGGGACACACATTTCAACACTTTGGAAGTGTCTCTCGCGCAAACTGTTCAGTTTAGAAAAAAAATGATATTATTAACCTCAATATCATTTTTGAAGACCTATCCATAGATACCCCACACGTATGGGTTTGATGAAAAAAAAAATTTGAGTTTCAGTTCTAAGTATGGGAAACCCCCAAAATTTATGTTTTTTTTCTATTTTTGTGTGAAAATCTTAATGCGGTTAACAGAATACATCTACTTACCAAGTTTCAACAGTGTAGTTCTTATAGTTTCGGAAAAAAGTGACTGTGACATACGGACGGACAGACAGACAGACATGACGAATCTATAAGGGTTCCGTTTTTTGCCATTTGGCTACGGAACCCTAAAAAACAGTGGAACATACAACCTCTTCCTTTATTGAGGACAGTTAAAAATGTGGCTTTCCGTCTAGCCGTTAAATATTATACTTGTCAACTTAGACCACCCCTTAGCAACCTACGAGACTTTAATGGCATCTTTTTAATACTCTTTAATGGATATATAATCGTTCGACACACCCCACTTAGTTGTATAAGGTCGTGGATATAAGAGCATATAGATACATAGCCAAGAGGTTGTATTTTAAATGTCATTTTAGTTACTTTAGATGGTAGTGATCTTGCTTACGAAACTAGCGGTATCGGTTTCGAGTCCCGGTAAGGGCATATATTTGTGTGATGAGAGCTAGATTTTTTGAGTCTTGGACGTTTTCTATGTATTTAAGTATTATCGTTATCTTTTACCTATAGTTTAAGTCTAGAGCTTAGTTTGGCACTAGGTAAATTTGTGTGGGTTTGTATGACATATAATGAATTGTATAAAGGCAAATTGAACAAGTTCTGCCTTGACTCTGTCTCTTAAATATTGTATCTCTACACAAATGTTGTTATATATTATGTAGTTTATGTAAGTTGAAGTATATATAGGTTTAGTTCATCTATATACATCTTTTTTAAATATTCAATGCATTGTTTTGGTTTATCTTTTGTACAAACAAAGAGATTATATACATTATATATTTACTAGCGACCCGCCCTCGCTTCGCTTCCGTTTACGTTAGTTTGCAGTAACATAGGCACTTTAACCAAAAACAATTTTACATAAAAACCTTTTGAACACGACGCTCGGTGGTTCGAAGGAACATAAATGAAACTACAAGGTGCAGAAGTACCACATCACTCGTAATGCATTTATTGAACTATTTACAAAGGTTAAGGTTACAAATACCGCCCTAGATATATATACATTCTTGGGGAAATCTTGCCTGCGCGATGCAGACCTGTCATTACAAATGATTGGTGACATCTAGTTATAACTTTATAAACTACATTGACTTGTCAAATTACGGAACGTTATGATTTTGTACATACTGCCCACCAAGGACAGAATGTCCTTAATAAACTGCCCACCATGACAAGGAGTGGCTGAACGGCAGGTTACTAAATAAAGTTGACAAAAAAAAAACTGAACTTATTTAACAATATAATAGAATGTCGACTATAACAATAACAAAATTATTTAGCTAGCTATTGTTCACAATTTTGTGCTATTGGTAGTAAGCATAGCTTAGACACAGGACGTTTAATTAAAGTATTCTTGCACTTTAGTGTGACAACTCTTGTGAGGTTGTCCGGGCCAGGATGTTTAAGTTCGATTTTACCTAAAAGCCACTTTGCAGGAGGTAAATCGTCATCCTTTACTAATACTATGTCACCAATTTGGGGTTCAGGCGATTTGTGGGTCCACTTGTATCTATGCAGATAGTGCGTCAAATATTCATTTGACCACCTGCGCCAAAAATTCTGCAACATTCTTTGAGTCAACTGCCATCGTTTAAGTGAACTGACTGTTGAGGTCTCGTAATTGATCTCGGGGACGATAACGAGTGGCTCTCCGATCAGAAAATGTCCTGGCGTAAGTGGATTCGGGTCTCCCGATTCGCTACTAAGCAAAGAAATAGGTCGGGAATTGAGACACGCCTCTATTTGACTGAGTACTGTAGTCATCTCTTCGTATGTCAACGTCGAGTCGCCAATTACTCTTCTGATATGGTACTTGGTAGATTTAACCCCTGCTTCCCAGAGTCCTCCGAAATTAGGCGCCCGAGGAGGTATAAAATGCCAATTAGTACCTTGAGTTGCCAAACTTTCCGTTATTTCTTGCGCCATATTGGATTTTTCAATATTGAAAAGGTCTCTCAGTTCTTTAGATGCCCCAACAAAGTTTGTGCCATTATCGCTGTAGAGTTCAACGCAATGGCCTCTACGAGCCACGAAACGCTTGAAAGCTTCAAGGAAACCCCTAGACGACAAATCGCTGACAACTTCAATATGGAGGGCTTTGGTGACCATGCATACAAATAAACAAATGTAGATGTTCTAAGATTAATAGGCCCTGCATAATCTACACCACTGCGACTAAATGGCCTGGCTGGTGTGATCCGCACAGAAGGCAAAGAGCCCATTAACTGCGTTTGATGTTCAGCTTTATATCTTACACACTTGACACATTTGCGTATATGGTGTTTAGCAAGGTTTTTTGCTCCGATTATCCAGTATGCTGAGCGCAGGTAATTCAGCATTAATTGCGCTCCACCGTGAAGCATTTTATCATGGGCATTGGCTACGATAAGCTTTGTCAAAGCTGAATGTTGCGGCAGAATTATAGGATGCTTCACATTCTCTTCATCTTGCAATAGTGCTAATCGACCACCAACTCTTAGCAATCCTCTGGTATCTATAAACGGTGTTAGAGACAGGATTTTGGAGGATTTTGATTTTACTACGCCATGTTTTCTTATCTCTGAGATATCAGCTTGAAATGCGGAAGCTTGGGCTAATTTCAAACACGTGATCAACGCTTCCTCCAACTCCCATTTGCTCAGTTGCTGTTTTTGCCCTATTTTAGCAGGTTCACGCCGTGTAATATATCGTCTGCAATATGCAACAACTCTTAATAATTTTGTCAATGAGGAAAATCTGTCCAATATGTTATCTTCTATAACTCCAACGTGTGATTTTATAGTCTTTTCCTCTTGATGTGTACTATTGTCTTTTAGTTTTGTATAGGCAAGTTCATTATTCCGCAAAAAACTGGGTCCATGTTTCCACAGTGCGTGTGCTTCTAGATCTGCGGGTCGAACTCCACGTGACGCACAATCAGCTGGGTTTTCTTTAGTGGGCACGTGAGACCACTGCGGAGAGTCGAATGTTGTTAGGATTTCTGAGACTCTGTTCGCAACAAATGTTTTCCATGAGCTCGGATGCTTGTTTAGCCAGGCAAGGACTACTGTCGAGTCAGTCCATGCCCTGATCTGATTCCTTGGAATTTTTAACACTTCAGATGTTTCTACCAACAACTTAGCGAGCAGAACAGCTCCACACAATTCCAATCGTGGTATGCTGACCTGCTTGATCGGCGCTACCTTAGTTTTGGCTCCGATTAGGCATACATGAATGTCTCCAGAAGCACTGATTACGCGAAGGTATACTACCGCCGCGTAAGCTACATTCGACGCATCACAAAACCCATGTAGTTCAACTACAGAATCGTCATTCTTCGTATAATGCCATCTAGGTAGCCGAAAATCGGTAAGTTGACGTAGTTCTTCACGGTAAGTTAACCAATCGTTTTTGATCTCTGTAGAAGGTTCTTCATCCCACTCTATTCCAGTTATCCATAAACGCTGTATCAACACCTTGGCTGTAATTACACAAGGGGATATCCAGCCCAAGGGGTCAAAAAGTCGTGCCACATCGGAAACAATTGATCTTTTCGTGATCTTTGCTGACAGCGGCGGCAACTTCACGGTGTACTGAAACTCATCACGATTCCTGTTCCAGGTAAGTCCTAAAATCTTTACTATGTTATCTTCTTTTGTTTGCAGGCTTTTGACCTCTTCCTTACCGTTTTCCTTTTCGTTCTTGTTAATTTTTCCTTTAATAAAGCCTGTTTGTTGCTTGACCATTTCTGAAGTATAAAGCCTCCCTTTTTAAGTAAAGCATTCATCTCCTTGTATAGTTTGATTCCTTCTTCCAAGGTTTCACCACCAGACATTAGATCGTCCATGTAGAATTCATTCTCTACCCTGCTAGCTGCCAGAGGAAATTCTCCTGCATGATCTCGAGCTACCTGATTAAGTGTCTTGACTGCCAAATAAGGAGCCGATGCAGTGCCGAACGTCACTGTAAGTAGTTTGTAATCTTGTACCTCCTTTTCAGGGTCATCTCTCCATACGATTCGCTGCAAATCGGCATCTTCCTCAGTGACTTTTACCATGCGGTACATTTTTACGATATCTGCAGTCAAGCACACCGGATATTTTCGCCAACGCATTATAAGGTGTCTTAAATCAGGTTGTAAAGTGGGACCAACCATTAAAGCATCATTTAAGGATGTTCCTTTTTCATCCTTACAGGAAGCATCAAACACTACTCTGACCTTGGTGGTCGACCTATCTTCTCTCACAATTGCATGATGTGGTAAGTACCGAGCTTTATTCCGTTTTGTATCAGGTTGCGGTACCAGCACCATGTGGCCTAGCTGTAAGTATTCCTCTATAACGTCTGTGTACCCACCTTTTAACGTTTCATCTTTGTTCAAATTTCTTTCTATGGTTTTAAGCCTTTTTATTGCAATCTGACGGGAGTTTCTGTCATTGTCGAGGGAAATGTCCTTGCGAATGGGTAGCTTTACAACATATCTTCCATCTATATCTCTTTGAGTTGTAGCATCGAAAATCCTCTCGCATTCCTGTTCTTCCTCGGTAAACATTTTTGTAAATTGTGTTTTAGGTTCCGATTCTAACTCCCAGAATCTTTTAAGGACTTCGTCTTCGCTTACACACGCATGCAATGCCGATATTGTTTTTGTGGTTTTAGTGTGTGTTGCATTTACAGGTCCTGTCAATATCCATCCGAACACGGTGGATTGCGCAAGCGGAGTTCCTGTTGGTCCTCTCTTCATGCCGTCCTTTAATATTTTGCAGTAGACTTCTGCACCCAGCAACATATCAATTTTGCTAGGTGTCCCGTAGTTTGGATCTGCGAGACTGAACTGCTGTAGCTCCACCCAGGCAGGGGCAGCTACACGATTACCAGGCAAGCGGCTGGTGATGTTCTTCAAAATGTAAGCCTTGACTTCGAGCTTAAAGTTTGGTTCTTTTAAGGATTTGATTTTTATAACTACCATGTGTTTTGCATTTGTAGAAGACTGATCGCCTCCTAACCCTGAAATGTTTCCATGAACAGGAATCTTCTTTAAGCGCAAGCTTTGGGCTGTAGCTTCCGTTACAAAAGAAGCTTGAGAGCCTTGATCGAGAAGAGCTCTGATTACATGACCTTGACCTGTTTTCGCTTCAGCTCCCACAAGGGCTGTGGCCAGTAATATTTCATTATTTATTTTCTCCTTTGCGAAACAGTTCACTAGTGGCGTTGTTGTGTTTGACGCACTACCTGACCTAGATGCTTCCCCAGAAACCTCTGCAAATGCTTGATCTACATTCTCTAAAGTAGCAGATGCAGATGAAGTACCTTTTGGGTGAAGCAACGAATGATGTCGTTTCTTACAGATCCGACAGTTAGTAGCCTTTTGGCAAAATCGAACCGAGTGATTGCTTCCTAAACAATTGAAGCACATCCTGTTGTTGGTTACAAATTCGTGTCTCTTATCATAATCTTCTAATGCAAACATTTTGCAAAAGCACAGCTTATGATTGTCACCGCAGAATTCACAAGCAAAAGTAACATTGGGCTTGGTTACATGTAAAACCTTTGATTTGACCGCAGAAGGCGTTATATTTTGATTAAATGACCTGCTGCTAGTGTATATTGGCTCTATAAACTCTAATGCGCGGAATCTACTAGTTAAAAACTCTTTAAATTGACTAAATGAAGGCAGCTCATCTGAAGACGAATTTAAAGAAACGTTTAGTTCCCACTGTTTACGTGTCTCGGGATCAAGCTTTAGCGAAAGTATGTGAATCACAATTATGTCCCATGTCGAGACATCTATACCGAGGTTAGCTAAAGCACTTAAACAATCAGAGGATGTATCTAGCAGTTCTTTTAAATAATTTGCCGATTCTGAGGTAGCGTTTTTTTGGCTTAATAATCGCTTCAGTATGCAATGGGACAAATATTTTTTATTATTGTACCGTTCCTCTAACTGAAGCCAACACCTTGCATAATTAGCTTCGCAAATTGGTATGAACCTAATAAGCTGCTCTGCCTCGCCACTCAAATATCCCTTGAGGTAGTGTAACTTTTGGACGTCATCTAACGATTCATTTTTGTGGATCATACTGATAAACAAATCTCTAAAAGAAGTCCATTCGGTATATTTGCCTGAAAAACAAGGTATACTAATTTTGGGTAATTTGATGTGGTTCGGTTTGGCGCTGTAACTGCTTTGTGCTACACTATTTGCTAGCTCATGGTTAAAGGAGGACAAAACTCCCTTTAATTGACATCTATGCTCGGTAAACAATTCCTGAGCTTGTTCGTATACGTCATCTGTAATATACTTTTCATTTTTTAACAGCTTAGTTTCAACAGTTTGCATGAGCTCTTTATGCCCGACTCTAAATTCTGACCACATTTGTTCTAACAATTCCAACCTACTTTCGACATAGTCCTTGGTGACACGTTCCTTAGGCGATTTTTTAAAGTTAATTTTTGCCTTAGCCAAACGGCCAAACAAATCATCTTGGAAATTAATCAATGACTCCATTTTATACACAAACAAATCCTTCAAATAATAATATTTATTATGTACACAAACACAACTAAAATATTCCTGTTAAAACCTAAATCCAGTCGAGTAAAAAAGACAAGTTCCAAAAATTTGGAGACTTAGAATTATTTCAAAACTAACGACGGAAATTTTCCAAGTGTTTTTTTAACTTTAAAATCTTTGCGAAATTTGAAATTTGGGCATAGGTTCCCCGTTCCCCCGTTTTTTCGCTTAAAATTCCAAGTCCCAAATCTACTTGATACAAAATATTCTAAGTTAATGGTAGTCTAAATTTATTATTGAAATTGAGTTCTTAACGAACTGAAACTAAGGCTAAATTCTTCTTGAATTACAATTTTCCAAATGTTAAAGTTAATGTTTTCTTGAATTTAAAGTTAATATTCGCCTACCAAAATATAGTCAAAAGTACTCACGTTTTTAACACCAACACTTTCACTCACACTTCAATATATTACGTACGGATGCGACGTAGTGACCTCTTCTCCCGCTGTACTCCTTACGGCGCGTAACGCCGTCTGCAACTCCGCTGCTCGCCAGTAGATGGCGCTAGTAATCGGCCGTTGCTGACCTGACCTCGCTCCCTATGGACTGCAATCCACAGCCACGATGGGCGCGAGACGGGAAGCTCCGAACCACCACCGTCGACGACAGCCACCAACTGACTATCCAACTCGAAGGACCATGAACACGACGCTCGGTGGTTCGAAGGAACATAAATGAAACTACAAGGTGCAGAAGTACCACATCACTCGTAATGCATTTATTGAACTATTTACAAAGGTTAAGGTTACAAATACCGCCCTAGATATATATACATTCTTGGGGAAATCTTGCCTGCGCGATGCAGACCTGTCATTACAAATGATTGGTGACATCTAGTTATAACTTTATAAACTACATTGACTTGTCAAATTACGGAACGTTATGATTTTGTACACCTTTCGTGAATAATTATGTGGTAAAACCACATCAATATCCGTTGAGCATTTCATACATACATAACATCACGTCTTTATTCCCAAAGTGGGGTAGGCAGAGCTACAGAAACACCAACAACTCTAAAAACACTTTGTTTATAATTCTGTAACCACATTTTGCACAATCAGGCCAAATTTTCCATTGTATCAACAACATGTGGTTTACCGGTTATAGATGTTCTTTTTTTATGTTAAGGAGAAGGCACACGAGCACTAAGGCCACCTGATGGTAAGTGGAATCTGAGACCTATAGACATTTGAATTCTCAAGACTATAATCCCAAGACCTAAAATGCGTTGCCAACCCTGAGGACTAAGATGGAATGCCTCTATGCTAGTAATTGTTCTTAGAAGGGCATAGTCCCTACACATACGTACTTACATACATAAAATCACGCCTGTTTCCCAGAAGGGTAGGTCCACTTCTTTCCACCTGCAGCGGTCCTGACAAATCTCTTTCGCTTCTTCCACATCCATACATCGTGTCATGCAAGACCCTTTAACAGTATATCCTGCTGAGATTGTCCCAATGCGCTACAATAAAGGGCTTTTTTAAAAGGGTGTCATTAAATTTCTACAAGACCGGCAACGCCTTGGTAACGCCGATAGGCGGCGGCGACCACTTTCCATCAACCCGATTCTGCCTGATTGCCCGTCGATAACAATAGAGAACATGGAAGAAAATCAGAGTTAAGTTTCATTGATACGATTAAGGAGAGACGGAAAAAAAAAAAATGAAACGCAATACACTAAAACCCGATTATTAATATTTTATATATATATATATTTTATTATATTAATTTTATTATATATATTTTTATTTTATTTTTTTTTTTTCGTGCTAAGTCTGTTGCCATTTTTAAAAGCAAGCTAAACGATCATTTTCTGTCACTTCCGTAGTTTTTCTATTATCTCCCTTACTTTTTTCTTTGTTCTATCTCATGCTTCGTCTGTTGTCATTGTTTGGCTGTTTTGGAGGATGTATGTATGTATATATTATATAGATGTATAATTATATGTATTTAGTATGTATTTATTCAATTATTTACTTTATGTATTTATATTTAGTATATTTATATATAGTTCTAATTTCAAAATTGAAATAATTTAATTGTTTCTTGTAGTTATTTAGTTTGAGTTCTAAACGAATTAGTTTATACCCCCTGCCATGAATTTGTGTCCTCAGTTATTTCTCTTACAAGGTTGTCTGGAAGAGATCGCTATTTAGCGGTAAGACCGCCTGTTGTATACCTATGATTTAAATGTACTGTTCCATGTTCTGTTTTTATTTTTTAAATTTTTGGTGTTCAATAAAGAGTATTTGTATTGTATTTTATATAGAATCAAAACTTGTTAAAATTTTAAAACTTCTTTTAATGTTTAAATGGTTTTTTTCGGCATCCTCATTTTGTTTACGTAATATTTTAATTCAACGGGGCAAGGCTTAAATATACTAAATTACGAAATAAATTCCTTTATTAGGCCCTTACATTTTAAAAATGGAACAACAGCTGTGAAGTCATTTATATAGTGGATTTTGTATAGAGTGTTTTTGCAGGGGGTCTGAACTATGCCTTTTTAAAATTTCATATCTTATGAAAGAAATACACGACAAATATTTCGCGTATACAGTTATTCCTCTCTTTCATAGCACTTTCCAGGGATCGTAAGGAAATAATATGTATGTTCCCTATTTAAAAAAAAACTCCGATTTGATTAAAAAATAATAATACATACATACATACATAAAGTCACGCCTCCATTCCCAGAGTGGGGTAGGCAGAGCTACAAATTACCAACAACTCCAAAAAACTTGTTGACAATTCCGCAACCACATTCTGCACAACCAGGCTAAGATGTTTACCAGTGTATTAGTGACAGGTTGCAAGGCCATCGCCTAACAGTACTACAAGCCCTTATCCCCTTAGTCGCCTCTTACGACATCCACGGGAAGACATGGAGTGGCACTATTCTAACCCGGCAACCACACGGAAAAATAATAATTATAATAAAAAATAATAATTATAATTAATATTTAGCTTAGAGATGTACAGGGCGAGAGGGGCAGCTCTATGTGTACTAGAGCTGCCCCTCTCGCCCTGTACATCTCTAAGATAAATATTAATTATAATTATATTCAACCGGTCCGAATTTACATTTTGACCACTGCACATCCCAACCGTTGAACATTGTCACGTTGACCATTTTGGGTATGGTCCTGCACAATGATGTAAATGAAGTCATAAAAGTCGTAATTTCATTGTAGTTTTTCGTTGTTATTATATTTTATAACCACAAACGTCAAATCAAATGTTAGGTTTTATGATTCAAGTGTTCTCTAAACAGACTTTTTGTGACAAGGTGAAAGAAGGCAAGCGAGTCAACCTAACCTGATGTTAAGTGAGTTTAAAGGCACTACGATGCAATTAATTCCTCTTTTCTGGTCATTTTGCCAGTTGTCCACCGCCCCGGAGCACAACAATCCGAACGCTTCTACTTGTTGGCGGATAAGACACTAACATAAAATAACTAAGACGAAGATAGGTAAATGTAAATTTATAAACCGATGATAGTAAAGACTTATTTATTATTTGAAGACTAGTCTTCATTGGGTTGGTGCCGAATTCAAGTTTTATTTTATTTTAAATATTATAATTGTTAAAGCACTATAAGTTGATAATAATAATTTTAATAAAACCTGTAACATATACACGTACTCTCATATAAATTTAGGTTCAAAGCGCTTATAAAGCAAAACGGCATGATAAAAGCGAACGACCTTACCAGCCTACACGCATACAAACGTATATATTCTTCATAAAAGAGTCATAATGGTTTTTATTGTCAATTTATTACAGAAACCATAAAAACGAAACAGGTACGTAATCAGAGGGTCTTTCGAGACGATAACATTATTGGAATGTTCCTTTGTTCTAATTTGATTATATTGTAGACCTAATTTTTCCTTTTACTCCGCTCCACCTCGGCCCTAACTAATTAAAGTTACAAATTACAATTTCACAATCATTTGTACTTATTAAATATTATTACAATGTAAAAATTAGAATTTACACTATTGTAATATCGTTCTGACTGGCTCCCTGTGTAAAAACCATTGGTGATTCTTAATTATTGTTAAAAATTACTTTATTAGTAATGGTGTTAGCGTCATCATAGATAAAGTGAGAGCAGTGACGAAGAATCCGATTGTGGAATGAGCTGAGGTTTTCCCTGGGGACTATAGTATGGAGTTCTTCAAAAGAGGAGTAAACAGGTTTTAAAACGGTCGGCAACGCGTATGTGATACTTTTGGTGTTTGCAGGCTTCCATAAGCTACGCTAACGGTACGGCTGGGCCGTACGCTTGATGGCCACAGTCGTGGAATATAAAAAAAAGAATATTCGCCAATAATTGCGCCGATCCCAAAAAAGTTGGGACAAGGGCAGGAGAATGATGATGATCGTGAGACGGAGACGAAGTAAAAATGAAAACACGTTTACTATCACTCTGGCAAGATTGTAACGCCAAAGAAAAGGTTATGGACTGTAAAAAACTGAACTTTAATTATATGGCACAAAATATAGACCTTCAAAACCAACTAGGATAAGCGTGGACTTAGGAAAAAATATTCTCACTCATCACACAAACATTTTTCCTTACCGGGAATCAAACTAGCTAGCTAGCTTCGTAGGCAGAATCACCACTAACTAGGCTAAAGTCTTCAAATGTTATGACTTGTTTAACAGAGTCAACCTAAACGCTGAGACTTCGATGACGGAAGCTGTGGAGTGGTACACAAACGCAAATGCGGCACTGCTCAGTCATCTCACCAAGGAAATCAAAGATACTGACAGCAGTACCATTTGGAGGTAAGTTGTATTCAATCAATTTGATTCATAGGCCATTACAGGAAGATTAGTTCAATTAATCAATGTCATTTATTTGCAGAATACAATTCACAAGATACATACATTAAATCACGCCTGTTTCCCAGAGGAGTAGGCAGAGACCACTTCTTTCCACCTGCTCCGAGCCTGAGAAATCACTTTCGCTTCTATCACATTCATACATCGAGTCATGCGTTCACGTCGGTTTCGGGTACTTAGGATTCTGCCCTTTTGCAGAATATCTCCGATTTGATTCGAAAAAGTACGAATACGCCTAGGGCAACCGATCCTTCCACACACTTTCGCACTGTACATCTCTTTGGTCAATATTCTTTCATCCAATCTCTACAAATGACCAAACCAAAGATGAAGCATGCCCTTTTCAATCTTAGTCACTACATCTTCTTTCAGTCCACATTTTTCTGGGGGGAGGTTGGGCAAAATGGTGCGAGTATGTCCAGATCTCTCCGGAAAATGGAACAGTGTAGTGGTTCCGTTTGCCACGCGTCACGTCGTGTTCATTCCCTACGAATACAGCGTAACGCGAGGCAAAAAGCAGGCTGTTGAAAGCCCCCTTGCTATTTTACGGCTGCTACAATTCACAAGATGTTATACTCAAATTAAAAAAGAAACCTCCAATGTATCTAGTTTGCAAGCAAGTCTGTAAATATTAATAGGTACAGTCAAAGACTTAAATTTGTGACCCACCTTAGGTCCAAAGTCAATCTGACAATCTGCAGCAATAATGATTTGGCATCTCTAAGTATATTGACAACTTCAAACAGATTTTATTTTAAATGGGTCTTAAATTTACGCTCGTGACAGTACGATACAATAGTTAATTTAAAGTCAAGTTATATAGTTACGTATGTCATAAAAATCATCCTCCCTCTCATCTATAACCAACAATACTAAAACCCAATATTTTAAAACGCATTAATTAAATTATCGTATTTTAAAGTCGCATAATTTAAATCAAATTATATTTACACGCAACAATATATTACATACCCATAATAAATGAAAAAGTATACATTTTATAAGCCTAACGTCGATTAGTTGGTATTCATATTAAAAGCTAGACAAATAATAGGCATAGTTATCAAAAACTGGTACATTATTTTGACTATGTGAGTTGTGTTTAATGTTAATCTAATCAAAAAAATAAATATGTTTTGGTATAAAAAGTTAAATATATCTTGTTTCTTATATATTTTTATTATATAATACTAAAATTAGCTTTCGACTCCAAATCTATAAATTTTTGATCACACTTTTATTCGATTTATCACTAAGCCAGAATGTTATGGGTAATGAAAGAAAAGAAAATAAATATATAAATCAGATTTAGCTGTCGCGAAATGGTCCCAACAGCTCAGCAGGTGTTGGCCGTGAAGCCAACGCTGATCTTCCGTTGGGACCGCTCGGTGAAAACACGGAAGATGACACAAACATTACGGATAATTCAAGAAACAAATGAAATTATGTTATACCAAGTCTGCTATGCGTTTGAATGATATGACTAATTAATTATACTATTTTAAAGAACACCCATTAAAACCAATTGAAGATTTATACCTACTACTGAAAACCATACTTACATCTTACGCGCCGTATTGTCGGTATAATTATGTTGTTTTTGTTATGTTAATTACCAACTGTAATGACTATATTTTAGCAAAAACAGTTAGATTTTTAAATATCTTTTTCCTTTTCCAGAAATACCACCACCACCATCATACCATATACATACAATACCATTTCAATTTCAATTTCAGATACCTGGTAGGGTTTAAGAACCTTCTTCGCAGTATAGAGTGTAAGGGGATAGCTTCGGTTCTTGGCATCAACTACTTTGGGCGAGGGTACTTACAGCCACGGGCGCATGAAAGGTTAGTTATGTTTGTGGACTCTGAAACCCGTAGACATTTGTAATCTTCCAACACCTTAGTGTGTACGGCTAGTTTTAGCAAGAAGTTTAGTGGACTCTACACTTTTTCCTTTTATAACTTATTGTACATTCTTTCGAGACAGTTATAAATGTACCCTATTGAGAAGTCGCATAACTACAACCATATCTACAAGTACTAAAAATCAGAAAAATGAAATGAATTTGGTTCTTGAAATACATGCGATTAAAGTGTTTATAAATACTTGTTATAAATCATTTAAGACGGCCACCAAATAAACTTAATTAGAGAATTAGTTCAAACACATGTTGTTTATTGTGTTTTTAGTACTTAATGGCTTCGGAACCCTACACTGAGCGTGGTCTGACATGTACTTTCCCGGATTTTTTATCTAATGGTTACGTCAAAACACTTTAAGAAAGAGCATGTTGTATTTTCACCAAACCACCGCATTGCCATAATATGTTTATTAACTAATGTATTTGGTTTTATTTTGTAATAATTTTGCATTCAATTTAGTAGTTTCAAGCTATAAGGTTACTTTACATTTTTCACCAAATTGCTTCAAAGTTTGATCACTTTTGTCAAGTCCAAAATTGTAACTTTTACATTGATAAAAGAAAACTAAAAGAAAGAAAGAAAGAAAATTCGTTTATTTGGCAAACATTTTACACTAGAATATAAATTAAAAAATTTAATTATCAAAATCAAAAAGAAAATCTTAAAACTAATATTACAAAAGCCTACCAAAATGGTCTTCTCTCAGCTTATGTGATAAAACGTTGGGAAACGTTTCATCACGCTGAAAAGAAAAGGTTGTGATTCACATCTTAAAGCACAACTAATCAGCAACAACAGTAATCAATAAATAAAATAAGTTAGATCTTAGACATTGCAAAGTTTAGTCAATGGACAGATTGGTCTTGGATCCCTAAATCCAGAACACTCTGGATGCATACATACTCGTACATATCGAACGTTGTGTTAACAGATTCATAGCTCACATGGTGCTTGGAAGAGATCTTTTGGACAATACCCTCAACCTCGTGCCTTCCCTCATCCCTCTTCACAAGGACATCAAGGAGGATAGTCCAGAGTACAAGGAATTGGAAAAAAAGTATGTATATCAATGATTATGAAGATAAAACTAAATAGAGGTTTACTAATGAATCGGCGAAAATCTTAATATCACTATTCAATTTTGTTATTTGTGGTGGTGTGGCTGTAACATAAAGTTATAACATACTAGGCTGTCGAATTTTTTAAATTCGACGACATATTTTATGAAATGAGTGTCAGTAAACCCTCGGTTCCAAATTTGACATCGATCAGCTAAAGGATAAAAGCAAGGACATTATTCTAGTAGTTGGTAGTTGTATTTCTATTGTGTTTAGTCCAATATGATGAGTTCCTTCTTTTCATCATTTCTCGGGAGTCAGTCACATTCTTTCAAGACTAGCAATGCTGGAATTTGTCCAGTATTTCTGGTCTGACGATACACTTATTTTTACTCAATTCTACAAAGACTGAGCACTTGCTGCTTTTGGTCTAAAACCAGCTCATTCTGTCCAGGAACCAACAGATAGTGGACAACAAGCAGCAGGCGGGGGAGGTGGACGCAGCCATCTCCTACTTCGACCAGACAGCCACTCTTCTTGATAAGCTACGTGCTGTACAGAAGCAGTTGAGGGGTTACATCAGGTCAGTTCTTTCAGATTTTTAATTTTAGGAATATTTTTCAAAAATCCATAAAATTAAATACAGTATATATTGTTTTCAAAAACAAAAGTAAGCCTCCTTTGCGTAGAATTAGCTGTTTCCAGTATTTGATTTGCCTTAATGTGGCGTTAAGTTTTTCCACCATATTAAGGTCGGCTTCTTGCACAGAATGGGAGCGAAGGTACAGATGGCGTTGATTCTAGAAAACATCACGAGAAAATTGGGAAATCGATGGAGGAACAAAATGCTGGTAGCTTCTTATAATGCATTCTCGTCATTGATTACCTTGCACATGAATCCGCATCAATTTGTAACTTCTTGTGAACTGTATCCTGCAAATGACACGTTGGCCTAATTAGTAGTGACCCTGCCTACGAAGCTAGCGGTCTCGAGTTCAAATCCAGGTTGTTTAGTACCGTTGTCTAGTACCCAGAGAGAGAGCCATGAGCTTAGTATGGGACTTGGCCAATTTGTGTGACATTGTCCCGAATAGGCATGATGACAATAATTTAAAAATGGACCTATAATGTCCAGAAATATATACTATTTACAATGAATAAGATATTTCTGCAGAAATTAAAAGTTTAGTAGGAAAAAAATGCAATTTTAAAATAATAATTTAAATTTCCCCCTAAAACGCTTGTTAGTGTCATGGCGTCGCTTGTGACGTCACGTTTGAGTAATCAAAACGTAAACGCGCTGCACTCGTGCAAGAATTTAGTTATTTTGTGTTATTAAATATAAATTCGAAAGTGTATAGGTGGTGTGGGGTCCCCCAGTGTGAGAATACATCCATAAAAACTCCTAATAAGCTATTTGTGTTCGTTCCTCAAAATAAAACAATACGAAACAAGTCACACTTATAATAAAAAAAACAATGCGTATTTTATATTCCAAGCTTCAAGTTTTATTCAATAAATATAGTATTTTGGTAGTTTTTAATTACTGTCATCATGCCTATTATTGCTGTGCCGCATATATTGTAAAATTAATAACGTTATTCCATTTTGAAATTATAAAAGATGATTTTCATAAATATATATAAATACAAGTTTTACTTGAATGTTTCCGAAAAGTTTCATAATTGTACTGCACTTCTGTGCAAAAAGAAAACACCTTGCAGTTCTAAGAACGAATAGAAATCGATTGCTTTGATTGAAATAAACGGATCTACAAATATCATTAGGAGAGCGCGGTGCAAATAAACTGCCGCAATACCAATGAAGGCGGCTAACAGCACGGTTAAATACTAAAAGCATTTTAATGTGGTTACCAATAGAGCATAGAATGCTTCGACTACAACGTTGCAGTTAGCCACCTTCTTTGGAATTACGGTAGAATAGAGGTCAAGTTCTTAGACATTCATACACTTTTGCACCTTATCCCATTGAAATAAGGCGCATGCTGAGTTGGCCCCTATTGGCATCAGGATGCAGTACCTCCAATGCTTACCTATGTTGTGTTAAGTTTCTTATGTTTAAGTTAATTAAGTTGGTCGAGGTACTCTTTTGTTTCCAATAAAGTATTTTAATTTCTTTCTTTCTTTCAAAAGCGTATGCATATTTAAGAAAAATATTTATAATTGTGGCATACTCTAACTTAAGTTTGTAAAATTAGTTTAGTTTAGTTTTAGAGTTTTAATATGTTCAAGTTAAATAACTTCAGAAGCTTCGATACTACATAGTAGACAGGAATCTTTCTTTTAATGTTTTATTCCGAACCCGGTTACCACGTGACAGGCATAGCCTAGTGTCGGACCAACAGATATTCTGTTCCATTTTAATATTTAACCTTGAATAAACATTTTTTTATTTTTATAGAACTCGACTTTACAGTGTTTCTGTGACCTATTTCAAATCATCGCAAAGGAATAAAATTTTAATATTAACAAAAGATTATTTTGAATTTATCAATAACTAGCGACCCGCCCTCGTTTCGCTCCGGATTAAAGTATTATACATATAAACCTTTCTCTTCAATCACTCTATCTATTAAAAAAAACCGCATCAAAATCCGTTGGGTAGTTTTAAAGATTTAAGCATACATAGGGATAAAGGGACAGAAAAAGCGACTTTGTTTTATACTATGTAATGATAAAATAACTATTAAATAGATAAAAACCCCGAAATAATAGCGAATACTTCTTTCAAATCTGATATTATCTCTTTTAAACATAGCCGTTTTTAGGGTTCCGTACCCAAAGGGTAAAACGGGAACCCTTTTACTAAGACTCCACTGTCAGTCCGTCCGTCTATCACCAGGCTGTATCTGATGAACCGTGATAGCAGATAGTTGAAATTTTCACAGATGATATATTTCTGTTTAGGCTATAACAACAAATACTAAAAACAGACTGAAATTCATATTTAAGGGGGATCCGATACAACAAACGTTGTTCTTTTGGCCGTTTTTTGCTCGATATTAATAACGGAAACAGGTAGACACTTGTAATATACACAGAATA
This sequence comes from Acleris holmiana, assembly GCA_949316455.1. Classification (NCBI taxonomy): domain Eukaryota; kingdom Metazoa; phylum Arthropoda; class Insecta; order Lepidoptera; family Tortricidae; genus Acleris; species Acleris holmiana. The sequence continues at coordinate 3,986,194 of OX438773.1, read as the reverse complement.
TTTAATTGTATATTCACTTTAAAAAATAATTATTATTTTAAAATCAAATAAATATTAGATTTTTTGCTAATGTAGACACCGTGGTTGTATTGATAATGGTACGGATCGTGCTCGAGTCCGACTCGCACTTGGCCGGTTTCTATAAAAAATAATGCAAGAACCATTCTGATTCGGTTTATGCGTTTGGGATGTACGGTGCGACAAACAAACACACACACACGTTTACGATGCCACATTTATGATGTCACGCCCACACGAGAATCGAAAGGGATGGCTATATGTGGTTCCGCGTGAAGAAGTTGAGATGGAGATGTGACCTCTTAACTCATAATAATACCCTATTTTTGCGTCAGGGGTTAAACACGTTCTTTAGAGTATAGGTACACCTTCAGTGTTTTATTATAGTAGGAAAGGACAGAAAATACAGTAACAATAATCTATGAGGCTGCCTTGCAATCGTTTCAAGTTTAATGTACTACGTGACTCGATCTGCACTTGATCACGTGTGCATAGCAATCTAAACTCTAAGGTAATGGTAGTAAACGCTTATTTCGAATAGCGGATTCATTTAATCATTTCGCGTTGCTTGTTAAAAAAAAGCGTATAGAAGTCGGTTAAGGAAACTGACGGCAAGGGGACTTGGTGTCTTTTAAATCACTTTAAAACTTTAAAAGTGAATTTATTGGTTTTTAGGGTTTCGTAGTCAACAAGGAACAAGGAACTCTTATAGTTTGGCCATGTCCGTCTGTCCGTCCGTCCTTTAGACTGCAGTTTATCTCGGAGATTCTTGGTACAGTACGATTACTGTTAGTTAACCACTGACAGAGAGTTTTCCTTCACTTAATTTTCAACTTTAACTCCATACAAATAAAGCAATTTTTAAAATACTGTTACTCACGTCAACTGATTCAGTAATAACTATTTTATTTGTATGAGATGAAAGCTGAAAATTAAATGAAGGTAATCCATCTGTCAGTGGTAAACTCAAAATAATTTTACTGTACTAAGATGTAATTTGGCATAGCTGAGTCATACACAGATTTAGGTTACCGTCTTTCGTGACACACCGAAAGTTAACGTTTTTAAGGCCTTTTTTCCTAGCTAAGCCCATTCCCGCAAAAACGCCGTCAGGACTGCTTTAGACTTATCATGTAAAAACATAACTTATATGCCCACAAGCTTTTAACTATTGACCATAGAGGAGAGACAACTTTTGTTTTTAAGAGTGTGTATGACCCTGTTATACATTTAAATTATATCGACAAAGTTGTGTAATGATAGGAAATGTTAACCTATAACCTCGAGAAGTGTAAATTTTCGCTAATGTTCCGTGTCCCCCCTACCAAAATTGTTTGTTCCTGAAATATAGGCGGCTAAAGTATTAACATACGAAGATGTCAATGATGATGATGATGATGTGGTGAAAGATTCTAGTAATTGAAGTGCTTCACTTATTTCACTTATTTCACTTATAGATTTATTATGCACTTACTGATATATTATGTAAAACAAAAACAGCATATAATTTTTCACATAAATATCACTCGAAATTTAATAAAAGTCTTATCCATTTTATGCTTTCGCCAGCATATTGCATTCATCGTCCGCCCTTTAGTAATGATTTGGGCTGCACTGAATGTTGTTCACGCTTTGTCAAATAAAAAACCAAAGCGAATGTCAACTTTGCCTCATAAGTACTCAGGTGTATTTGGCGCTGTCAACCATGACGGAAATATCCGTTTATGGCGACTAAGGTTACTGGTGGTATCTCAGACAAAGCTCCAGTAATACATGCAACCTTATCACTAAGGTCAGAGAATTGAATATGCTTTGTCTCTTGAGTTTGAGATACTGCCTGTTGACTTATGAGGGCAGCTTTTGTAAAAGATTTTTCTTTTTCAGGAACGGTGTTACAGAAAGTTTGACAGAAGCAAGGCGAAGCGAGGCTGTGTGCGCTGGCATATTGGTTCTCGTCTGTGTAGTGTCTCCTATCATCATTGCGCTCGTCAGGAACGCTGTTAATACCATACAGGTCAGTAATACCAAAGAGGGGAGGAAACGGGGGTAGATGGTTTTAAAAAACTCGAAAAAGTTCTATTCTTATGTCATTTGTAGTTTGTAGATATTACTATGGATTTACCTTAAAATCCATTTTAAAACAAAACAAAAGGTTATTTATTATGTTTTTACTATAATGACATTGCATCGACTGTATCATTTCATCGACTTTCATTTCATTTGACGCTATTTTCTGCTGAAACCATAACGTTTTCAGGGTATCTTAAACATTGATTACGTAGATTAGGTTTAGTTAGATGTTTAAGATACCCTGAGAACATTATGGTTTCAGCAGAGTGTAGCGTTTGATGAAATGAAATTCGATGAAAGGTGTGAAATGATAGACATCCAATTAAAATACGTGAAATTTGGATCGTGTACTACGTCAACATAAACTTAGTGAACTAAGACGCGTAAGTAACAGTGAAAACCTTATGTGATCGTCTATATGCATTAAAACAAGTTAAAGCGAGATAATTGTAATTTTGTCAATAAGTGTTTGCACATGCTCCGCTTATTACATGCGTGTTATCATCCCTTCAGTGTGTATGAAGCTTTGGCCCTCTATTCTACTGCGTTACAACGACATCGCGTTAGACGTGTTTTAAAATCGCTTATGTCACAGTCGCCATTATTGTAAATGACATAAGAGTTACCAAAACGTTGACAATACGGTCAATGTTTTGATATTGACGTTATTATTGGAAGCTATGTTAGACCAACTGAGCAACATGCAAAAAAAAAATATAGATCAAAATCCCGAAAAACTAGCATTGACATTGAGGGTTACAACGTCAGGATAAGGAATCCACAGTACCCTTACCATGAGTTACAGTTACGATACCCGCTAGAGATTCTAATGTTCTGTCCCTCTCACTCTACTACTATACTGTGAGGTACAGAGCATTCGACTCGCTAGCGAGTACTGTAATTGCAACTCATGGTAGGGGTACAGAAATCGAACCCAGGAACAAGCATGTTTTCGCCGTAAGTGACCAATATGCTGTCCACGCGCATGACATATAAGTCACCTTTGGGTCCCTCATCGACGATAAGTCACCTATTTCTAGATCTTTTACTTTAATAATTTTGATTCCATATTAAATGAATATTATTTATCATATTTTAGTGGTGGTAGGATCCTGTACAGGGTCCATCCGGACCGCTACCACCATCTTATCCATTAACCAACCGCCAAGCAACATTATTCGCATTATTGTGTTCTGGTTTGGGGATAAAACGACCGAGGTTGGCAACGCATTTGGGGTCTTAAAATTGCAGTCTTATGATTATAGTCTTGAGAATTCAAATGTTTATGTGTCTCAGATTCCACTTACTATAAGGTGTCTCTTACTCTGAAAGTAGGCCATTGTTTATCTTAGAAGCGGGTTGAAAATGATGCATGTCAATCCTAGTGAAATCAAAGAAGAAATAGTAGATTGTGTCACAAGGAAGCAAAATGACATATATACGGCGAGTGCGTAAATTTAATTCTGAACGAAGCGATGGATTTTAAAATAGTATCCTGAGCGTAGTGAGGGATTCAAGTGTTAACGCCCAAAGTGGAAATAATTTTGCTACCGTGTGACACATCACCAGTCCCCAGTCCAGTCAGTCTGTTCCCTTTCATCACCTATGAGGAAAGGGGACTTATCGTCGCTTATGTGCTTCGATTTAAGTATGTCGATTATGTGTGTTCTTCGTCGGTTATGTGCATACTATTTTCATATATGATAGCGTTTATATTTTATACTGGCAACGAAATGTCCTCGAACAGAAAAGTGCCACTTTGATCCCTTCTAGCAGGGAAGAAAAGTCCCCTTTCCGAATAGGTGATGTGTAAAATATTTTTTAAAGAGATCTATGTCCATGGACATGACAATAGGTGGTGTCTATCCACCACCACCACCTAAGCCGGTTAAGTGCGATTCGGTTTCGCACACCGCGAGTTCCGTACAAACTTATATAAGAATGTAAAATTGTATAAAGGGACCAACTTGACTTTACCGTTGAAAAACTGTTGTCTCCATTCATCGACATAGGTTGCGATTAGTTTACCAATTGCATTTTTTTTATTGCAAACCTATTTATCGTTTACTTGTGCTGCAACACGTTCCTTCTTACCAAATTTCACGATTCTAGATTTATAGGAAGTTCCTTAAGGACCGTATCGTTAATTATGGAAACAAATAAAATGGTGTAACCTGTATAAATACTTTTTATTACAAAAAAAAACCTTAAACTACGCGATTCTCAGATCTTCAAAGTGAACCATAAAAAATTCCTTTAGTTATTTATTGATCCCCTTTGCCAGTTTTCTCACTTTGCTTTTGATGCTCTTCATTAGCCCTTGGACATCGACTGTTTTGAAAGTTTTGTGGGTACGGATCCAGTCTTTTTTGAATTGGTCCATGTTATCTGTTGGTTTAGCTTGTTTTTGTAGCTTTGCTTTCATCAGAGCCCAAAATTTCTCGATGGGCCTGATCTCTGGGCAATTCGGGGGATTTAATGATTTCGTGACAAATTCTACATTATTCTCTCGATACCAGTTCAACACATGGCGAGCATAGTGACACGCAGCTAAATCGGGCGAGAATAATGTACGACCCCTGTGCTTTCGAATGAGTGGTAGTACCCGCTTTTGAAGGCATTCCTTCTTGTACACATCCGAATTTAAGTTTCCCGTTACGAAAAACGGAGATGTTTTCATGCCGCATTGACAAATAGCTTGCCAAACCATCACTTTTTTCCCAAATTTCTCGCAAAAAATGGATTGGTCGTCTTTAGAGACCTTCGTACCTTTTATTACGGTGTAAAACTGCGGTCCGGGTAGGGTTTTATAGTGAAGTTTGACATAGGTTTCATCGTCCATTATAATACATTGTTCATTTTTAGTTAAAATTTGGTCGTACAATTTCCGAGCCCGAGTTTTGACAGAAGACTCCTGGGTTTTGCTGCGTTTAGGTTGTTTTTGCTTTTTATACGTTACAAGCAAGTTACGTTCCTTGGCACGCTGAACCATTGCAATAGAAGTACGACATTTTTCGCACAATCTCGAATCGATATCTCTTTTTTTTGAGAAATTATTCGCATATCTTTTTGTCCAAATTAGGACATGAAGGGCCTCGTTTTCTACCTCGACCAGGTAAATCTTTTAAAGTATTATTCATACTAAACCTTTTTATCGTATTGTAAACAGCTTTCAGGCTAACCCCTTCTTCTGAAGCAATCTTTCTCATAGTTATACCTGATTCTTTACAGTGTTTGGTCACAATTGAATGTCGTTTTTTCTCTGAGAGACCCTTCATCTTGCAATGTATACGAATTATACAATTTTTTATAGTAAGTTTTAACACTTCACTGTATGCTTAACAGATTGACATATGACAGAAAAGATAAAATAATGTAACTTTTTTTTTTAGAGCAATTCAAACTTGTTTCCATAATTAACGATACGGTCCTTATTTTTGATTCTCTTAAGAGTTTTGAAATATAATACGTTTTTTGCGGCATAAACGGTCGTATCTTTTTTTACTTTATTTTGTTTTTTATTGGTCTAGTGCCCATAGTACAAGCCTAGAGTTTAGTTTTGAACTAAGTTTATTTCTGTGAGATTGATTGATTGATTTATCTTTTTATTGTAATATAGACGTTCCTTGACTAGCATAGATGCTGTTGGCGTACAACAGTTTTATTTATTCTGTATTTGGTATTTTAGGTTTTTAAATAAAATAATAGCCGGAGCTAATATAAAAACTTGTTGAATGTTTATTGACATTATTTGCAGTGTTGCCAATACAATAGCACAAAATATTAAACTTAAAAATTACTCTTGTGTTGCCATGCAACATAGCTCCCCCTCATAGAAGACAACATTAAGTGGACTGTATAATTATAAATTGTTCGAATGTCATTCTACAAGTAATAAGCTAAACAAAACAGCATTATAGAATTAGGCATAGCATAACTTATGTAACAAGGTAACAAACCTTAAAATATTTTTAGTCATACTTAAGACTAAGTAACAAAACATAAGATATTATATGCAGATCTTAAGACTATTAAATCACAATGATCCTACGCGCACAGCCTCATAATAATGCAATACTTAAATTAACATTGAATTTGCATCTTGTACAGAGTTTAATATCTATCAAGTCCTTATCTAAAATGGAATAACCAAGTAAGTACTTAGGGTAACACAATAGTCAGTCAGTCTTATAATTAAAATTAATTACACAACAGGTAAATTGAGTAACAAACCCTAGTTATTACTGGTCAATAGGTAGGATGCAGACTTTAGTAACAGACCTTACATGTGTATTACCATTTGAGGTGATGACCTCAAGAGCACGGACTTTATCATCAGCACCAGGGAAGACTCTGGTGACCCTTGCAGTAGGCCAGAGAAGGGAAGGGCTATTTATTTCTACCAGCAGTACCAACATGCCAGGTTTGATATTTGGTTGATCCTGTCTCCACTTAGGTCTGTTTTGTAACATATTTAGGTATGTTTTAGACCACGCTTTCCAAAACTGCTGCTGCATACTTGTGCACAATTTCCAAAATTTTAACCTATTAGTAGGGGTAGAGCTAATATCTTGTTCAGGGTAGCTATTAAGAGGTGCGCCCGTTAAAAAATGACCTGGCGTGAGAAAGGAAAAGTCATCCTTGTCTACAGGAGACATCGGGGTCAGTGGACGCGAGTTGAGCACGCCCTCTATCTGCACCAACACAGTATTTAACTCCTCGTAGGTGAGTACGGCTCGCTCGATCACGCGCTTGAGGTGATGCTTCGTGCTTTTAACAGAAGCCTCCCATAGGCCTCCAAATACCGGACTATAGCTGGGAATAAAGTTAAAGTTTATACCTAGGCTCGCTGCGTAACTCTGGACTTGTGATTGATGGCTCTGTGAATTGAACAATTTGTATAGATCGTCTAGCTGATTTTTCGCGCCTTTGAATGTCGATGCGTTGTCGCAATAGACTTGCGTGGGCATATTTCTACGTGATATGAAGCGTTTGAAACATGCGAGGAAAGTGTCAGTTCGTAGATCAGACACTAGCTCCAAATGGACAGCTTTTGTTACGAAGCATACGAAAACTGCTATGTATCCTTTGGTAACCAGTGAACGCCTCACCCTCGATTGTTTCACTGAAATAGGGCCACAATAATCAACGCCTACCTTTTCGAAAGGCCTACTCGGATTGACCCGGTCACTAGGGAGAGAGCCCATGAGTTGCTTGGCAGCAATAGCCTTGAGTCTGAAACAGATAACACATTTCGAGATAATTTTTTTTATTTCGCTTTGACCGTTTACTACATAATATTTCTGACTCAAGCCACTTGCTACCAACTTGAGTCCTGCATGTAAAAGCCTGTGATGTTCCTCTCTAATGATCAAAGCAGTAAGCTTAGTATTTTTAGGTAAAATCGCGGGATGGCGCTGAGTGTACTGTATCATGGCGTTTTGTAAACGCCCACCCACGCGCAGCGTCCCCTATTTGTCGATGAAGATGTTGAGACACTGTAAATTGCTTTTGATCTGCTTATTAGAGCGGAGCGCCTTCATCTCGACCTCAAATTCAGTGCTTTGCACATACTGAATGATTAATAGGAGTGAGTTATTTAGCTCAGTGGTGGTTAGAAAGGGACTAACTGAGATTGACTGCAATGCACAACGTTTTACCTCATGCAACAATGTGTTGTCTTGGGATGGCTGAGATTCATTATTATTCTGTCTCACGTTATACAATGAACTGCGTTTCATTAAGTTGCAACAAAATCGAATCATGTATGCAAATACTCGTTGAATTTTCGTAACGCTCGAGATCCTTTCTAACAAAGAATCGAATAAGTTTTTTACCTGGGCCTGTACTACGAGACACGTTACGAGCTGCGAGTCTACAGATCGTACCACTGGCACGGTGTCGGATTGCGGTCGCAGCGTGTGTTCATAAGCTTTGAAGACATAATCTTTGTTATGTAAGAGACTAGGGCCCTGAAACCATAGCGTATGGTTGCCGAGCTCGTGCGGCATGATACCTCTGCTCAGACAGTCCGCTGGGTTCTCTGCTGATCTTATGTATAGCCACTTGTGCTGGGCACTATGTTGGAGTATTACATTCACTCGGTTCGCAACATAAGTGTCAAGCTTTGTTAAGTCTGTTTTGATCCATGACAGGACTACTTGGGAATCAGAGTACAAAATGACATCATCAATCTTTAATTTTAATTTGAGTGTGTCATGGATCTTGGTCACTAACTTAGTTAGTAGTAGTGCGGCATTTAGCTCTAGCCTAGGAATAGTCAGAGCTTTTTTAAGGGGATTTACTCGCGATTTTGAGCTGAGCAGAGATATCTTGACGCTGCCCGCCGCATTGATCACCCGTAAATAGGCGCAGCAACCATACGCTGCGGATGAGGCTGCATCTGCAAAACCGACAATTTGTATTAACACAGCATCCTGCAAGCTAACATTCCTTGGTATGATTATTGTTGCCATTTGAAAAATACTTTTCATGAACTCTTGCCATTCCTTGTTTATGTCTGTTGGTGGAATTGAATCCCAGCTTATGTTTGCAGCCCACAAGCTCTGCATAATCACTTTAGCTTTGACAAATATTGGACCTATTAGGCCCAGAGGGTCATAAAACTTACTTATAAAGCTCAAAATTTGTCGCTTTGTGACAGTTTCATCATTATTTGCCTGAGGTGATGAGAATTTGAAACAGTCATCATTGATGCTAAAATTGACGCCTAGTGTTTTAAAGCTTTGCTCTTGGAAGCTAACATCATCAAATTGCCTTTTATCCATTGGTACCTCTGCTAAGACTTCGGGGGCATTAGAAGCCCACTTATGCAATTGTAGGCTACCGAGGCTCAGCATTTGTGATAATTGCTGTTTGGTTTCAAGAAGACTGTTCAAATTGTCATCAGCAACTAGAATGTCGTCTACATAACAGGAATTGTCAAGCACAAATGCCGCTTTCGGGTATTCGCTTCTATATCTGTCAGCTAGTTCTTTAAGACACCGAGTGGCAAGATATGAGGAACTTTTTAGGCCGTATGTTACCGTTTTAAGTTGTATGCATTTTATTTCTTGGTCGGGCGAATCCCGCCACAGGATATTCTGCAAAGGAGCTTGTCTCGGATCCAATTCTATGTTTCGAAACATACGCCGGATATCAGTTATGAAAATGAAGCTATCTACTCTGAACAAGAGAAGTACCTCAAAAAGCTCTCGCTGGACCACGGGGCCATTGAGTAGCAAGTCGTTTAGCGACACTTTCTTGTTGGTGACCATGGACCCGTCAAACACAACACGAAGTTTGGTTGTCTTGCTATCCTCATTAATAACCGGCTGGTGGGGAAGGAAATACAAAGGATCGTTGGTAAAGTCATATTGACTGATATCGACATAAGAACCGTGCCCTAGTGAGAGATATTCATGTATAAATTTTTTATAGTCTTCAAACAGTTTAGGATTTTTGGCAAACCGCTTTTCCAAATTTAAAAATCGTTTTACTGCATAGTTAAAGGAATTTCCCAATGTATCATTGACACTAGCCAGTGGAACTTTCAATGGCATTGCCACTTGAAACTTGTTGTCTTTTAATTGCACAGACTCTTGAAAAACCTTTTCACATTGTTCTTGTTCCTTTGCTTCATTAAATGTTTCAGGTACAGATTCAGTTTTCCAAAATTTTGTTAAGTTTTCATTTATATTTGTTTCGCATGATTGACAGAATAAACTTGTTACCTTGCTTGATTGTTGGCTAGTTTGTAGAACATTAATGTTACCAGCTACAATGTACCCGAAGAGTGTGTTGACAATGTGTGGAGATGCAGGTGGAGGCTGTGCTATAGAGGTAGACTGGCTGGGGGGCTCAGACTGGATTGGCAGCAGGATCTGGAAAAAGATGTCCGCGCCCATTAGCATTTGTACTTCTCCTGGCACGTTGAAAGTGTCGTCAGCTAACTTCAGACCAGGTGGTAGGTATAGTGCTGTCATGTCAATCAAGTGTTGTGGTAGGTTCATGGTGATCTTGTCTACTACATGACAATCTACTGGAATTGAGAATGGATACGCATTGGAGTGTGCTTCCAGTCGTACAGAGAAATGGGTTTTGTTCTCTGCATGCGTTATGCCAATAATGGAAGTCTCATTCCTCGTAGGTACATAGCCTAAAATCTGTAAGGTAGAATCAGTGATGAAAGATACCTGTGAACCTGTGTCCAGCAGTGCACGGACTTGTATTTCTTTGCCATTTTGGCAGACAAGTTTAACCTTGACTGTGGGCAAAAGAACCTGATTTGATAGCTTATTTGTCAGCAGGGAGACAGGATTGGAGACCGAGGCCTCAGTCTCCCTGTGAATTAATGAGTTGTGATTGCCTTTGCAATAACTACATTTAAAGTGATACCTACACTTGCCTCCATGTGGATTCAGGCAGGTTTTACACAATTTATTGTTTTCTACAAAGTCTAATTTGTCTTTTGGCTTTGCAAGTTGAAATTTAGGGCAAGTAAATAATCTGTGTAAACACTTACAGTATGGACAGGTCTTGTTAACAGTTGGAACTGCTACAGGACGGGGTGAGTTCTCCATCGCTGCATTAGCGGCTAGCTCTGGTTCTGCCAACGGAGCCGCTGCCACAGTAGCAGCTTTCCATGCAGGCCTGTATGGTGCCGCAGGCCTCTCGAGCTGGACTTTAGACGCAGCTGCAGCAGGGTCAGCAAGCTCCAGAGCAAGTGCCCGCTTTTCTAAAAAGTGGATCAGCTCGCTAACTTTTGGTTCTTGTTTAGTGTCTCGCTCTAATTGAAAGGAGCGATTCGTAATGAGATCCAATTTTTTACACAAGATGATGACAAGGATCACATCCCAGGCCTGTATAGGTAGCCCTAGATTTTGCAAAGCCGCAATCTGTTGTTTAATGTTAGACACAAACTCCCTTATGCCGGCTGCAGTTGATCTAGTTATAGGACTAGTGTCCAATAAATTGTTGACATGTTCTGTTATAATCTGAAATTTATTGTTGTATCTATCTTCTAAAATTGTTATTGCTGCTGGGTAGCTCTCGGCAATAAGAGCTAAATTTTCTATCAATTTTAAGGGTTCTCCCTCAAGGAGCGTCCTCAAGTAGTAAAGTTTGTGGACATTGTCTAGGTCAGCATTGTCTCCGATCATAGACTTAAAAAGTGAACTGAAGGTTTGGTACTCCCTGCATTTACCATTAAATTTGGGGATTTCTATATTAGGTAACTTTGTGCGCACTGATGGCCCTCTCGTCGAGGCGGAAGGCGGCGGCGTCGCGCTCGGTGTCTGATACGCGGCGATTGCGTCATCGAGCCTCTGCAGAATAAGGCAGTAGCTGTCTTCCACCTCAGCAAGCTGGTCATCAGGCTTAATAGAATTTATTTTTATTTGAGCACACTCGAAATCATCAAATACTTTTATAAGCCTATCCCTCCTGATTCTCAGCTCTGTGAGAGGTTTGTTACTCAACTCACCTGTCGTGTAGTTCAATAGCCGGGTTATGGAGCCTTTGGCATGGCCACGTGCGGCTACCAGCTCCGACAACTCATCTTCATTGCCCATCTTAATGCCGCACTTATAAACTATTTACTTGCTACTTTGATAATACAGGGAAACTATTGTAGTTACAAGCAAATATTACACATTTCTATTCTAAACAATGAGTTAATTTTAATCTTGTGCTCGCGTCGCGTCTTGTCGGAATTCTATGGGCTCGTGCTCGTGGCGTGGCTCTTGCTCCGTTTGATGTATTCCCGGAAATTCCGGAACTGAAGAATGGCTGCCGGCCGGAAGTGAGTGATACTCACGCCAAAATCTTGATTGTAGGTTAATTTTGATTAACTCGATCAAATGACGATAATCTTGAGGAAAAATTGTTGATTATACCTAATGTTGAACACTGCAGTGACCGCATCGGCGCCGTGAATAATTATACGGATTATACTCAATTACAATATAGTAGCACGTTGTTCTGCTCCGATGAATTCGTAGTCTAGTCTGACTGCTCTTTTGCCTGTCGCTGCTTTTCACGATTTCCAAGGCTCGAAAGGACCATTTGTTGGCGTACAACAGTTTTATTTATTCTGTATTTGGTATTTTAGGTTTTTAAATAAAATAATAGCCGGAGCTAATATAAAAACTTGTTGAATGTTTATTGACATTATTTGCAGTGTTGCCAATACAATAGCACAAAATATTAAACTTAAAAATTACTCTTGTGTTGCCATGCAACAGATGCATTCATTCTAAAGGCTAAAACATTTCTTATCTAAATATTGAAAATGTGTGTACTCGTTTGACTTGTTCATGGTATAAAAAGAAGTTTAATACTAGTGAATGGCTCGATGTTTGAATCTGGAAGAAGCGAAAGATATTTGTCAGGATCATAGCAAGTGGAAAGAAGTGGTCTCTGTCTACTGGTTCTTCTCTGGGAAACAGGCGTGATTAAATGTATGTATTATGTATTAGTGAATACTCCAGTTTATAAGTGCTCTTAAATTCCAGGTGTATGCCACAAACTTGGCAGAGAAAGCTCGTGAATTGGAGTACGAGAAAGAACTCAGTGACTCACTCCTCTATCAAATGCTGCCAACAACTGTAGCCAAGCAGCTTAAGCAGACGCAACAGGTAATGTAGGGTTGCAAACTTTTTTCTGGGGAGATATAGTATTTTCCAGAAAACAACCTCATAAATACAGTTCACTGTAAAAGAACATAGTACTCTCTCTTTCACCAAAATTGATTGGGGGTCGTTTCTTTCTGTAAATTCTTCAGTTTCGTTGGCCGAGCCGCCAAGAAAATCACTAATGTTCGTTAGCCACCAAAATGCCTGTTTGATAACGGGGTTTACTTATAATCGTCTTCGTTCTTTTCCTTCTTTTACTGCCTCATTCGTGAAGGTTGGCCGTCAGCTTCTTGGTGGTGGAATATTAGATGCTCGCCGCATCGCTTTTGTCCGAACTCCTTGGTCACCACTAAGGTTAAGGGAAAATCCAACTACGAGTATATCTTATATTATATTATATGACTGTATATATCTATATATACCGGGTGTGGCCTGTAATAGGAGCAATAAATTAGGGATCGCTTCTACTCTATAAACGTAACAACGTTTATTCTACAACTTTAAAAAAATATGTAATTTATTATTTGGGATATTTTCGAACAAACTAAATAGTATTTTCAATGTACACACGAAGACACTGTTAACTGACCTCCCCTAGACTTTAATACGTTGCGATAAGGTTTATGTTCGTTTTGTAAATGAACAGTTAACAGTGTCTTCGACTGTACAGTCAAGGACTTTAATTGTTATGCCACTATGGAACCCTGTCGTAATGACAGCGTCAAACCACATGAAAGAAAGCTAAAATTAATGATTGACGCTGTCATTATAACAGGGTTCCATAGTGGCATAACAATTAAAGTCCTTGACTGTACTCCATCCAATAGTCTAGTTGACATCTACTGTCAGCCTAGCAACTTAGTAGTTTTCGCAATACATTGCTTGCTTAGAAAATCTAAATTATATCTAAATTATAAATTAAATTATGATCTTAATTATAAATTATATTATATATTTAGTTAAAAATAACTTATTTTTCAAAGTTGTAGAATAAAATGTTGTTAATTTTGTGGTGTGGAAACAATCCTCTCTTGCTCTTGTTACAGGCAACACCCGGTATAAAAAATAATCCCTATTTCCCTTGGTAACGGCATCTCGCGTGAACGTCAGGACCGATTTCGCTAATTCTTTTTTTGTTGTCTGTTATTGTCAGGAAAAGGTTTCATATAAAAGAGAAAAATAAGGAAATTGCGCAAACTGTAAGAAAATGGTTAAAATTTACAGCACAAACTGTCAAATGGCTGACATGTAGTTTTTTATTTTTAATTCAAATTTCTTTATAATGTCCTTATATTTCAAACATGGAACAACAGCTGCGATGTCATTACTGTCGTTGATTGTGTATAGAGTGTTTTTGCGGGGGGCCTCAACTATGACTTTTGAAAGCTTCATAATTACTTATCTTATGAAAAACTTACACGACAATTATTTCGTGTACACAGTTATTCCTCTTTCATAGCACTTTCCAGAGACTGCAAGAAATAAAAACACGCTTCCTATTGAAAAGGCTTTAACAGATTGTTCAGTACAAGATATTAATACTTAAATAATTTAACTAAGCTTTGTTTCAGGTGCCAGCCGAGTTTTTTGCCTCAGTGACCGTATATTTCAGCGATATCGTGGGCTTCACGGCCATAGCTGCCGTATCCACGCCCTATCAAGTAAGAACCCATTTAAAAGAATACCTATACCCCCTTACTTATGAACGTGGAATAAGCTTGGAAAAGTTTATGCCATGCTTTGTCCTTATCTGTAAATTGTGACATTTGCATCTGACAGAAAGTGACAAAGCATGGCATAAACTATTCCAAGCTTATTTCACGTTCATAAGTAAGGGGGTTAGTGTTCAACTTCACACCATCCATTAACCTACCGCTAAACACCAGTGTTCGCATTGTTGTGTTCCGGTTTGGGGATAAGACAGCCATTCCGTCTTAGTCCTAAGGGTTGGCAACGCATGCAGTCTTGTGAATGCAAATGTCTATGGGTCACAGTTTCCACTAACCATCAGGTGGCCTGTGTGCTCGTTTGCCTTCTCAATGCCTTTTTTTTTTATTAGTATTGCTTACCCGCCAGCGTGGCGCGTCTTAAGCGGGGTACACATTTCGCATCTTTAGAATTATAATGACCTAATACACATATTTTGATTTTCGACTTAGGTCTCTATAATACTAAATTTATGACTCGAAATCGAAAGCTGAAAATGTTTGAATTGGGTCACTACAATTCTAAATGTGCGATTTGTATCATTTCGCCGTATCTCCGTCGCGTAGCACCGACGCGTATCTGTCGTTAGTGTGGTCGCAAAAATATTGGGTTAATGCGGGCCATTTTGCTACAGTAGAACTATTTTGAGTTTGCCACTGACAGATGGATTGCCTTCATTTAATTTTCAGCTTTAATCTCATACAAATAAAATAGTCAATAAAAAAAATATAGTAGTAAATAGTAATAGTTGACGAAGCCTTTTTTGCTGATGTAATGTTGTATTTAAAATTTTCTCATTTTCTGACCAGCAAAAAAATAGTTATTACTAAATCGGTGGACGTGGGTAAAAGTATTCTGAAAATTGCTTAATGTGTTTGAAATTAAAGTTTACATCTTAGCCTACTTGTGCAAAATGTGGTCACAGATTCACCAAGTCTTTTTAGAATTGTAGGTATTTCTGTAGCTCTGCCTACCCCGCTTTGGGAATGAAAGCGTGATGTTATGTATGTATGTATGTTTTAAAGTTAATAATTAGGTATATGAAAGCAAACTGTCTGTCAGTGGTTACCGTATAGTATTCGTACAGGGCCTCTATCCTACTAAGTTATAACGATATCGCGTTTGACGTGTTTTGGAATTGTTTATGACATATTTAATCTTTATGCCGAATAAAGGCCAGCATTTTAGTTACGAGTTGCTTCGACCAGGCGCTTAGAAAGGACTTTAAGAATACTGTGTGCTCCTGGCCCCCACGATCCTAAGGTTTCGATCCCAAAAGGCTCAAATAGGTACGTAACTAGGGTCCATATTAGGTCACATAAAATGTTTATTCCTACTTTTTGTTTTACTACCGATTTGTATTCATAATACTCTTCATATTTTTTTTCGTCATACTTTTACTCTTCATAATTTGTTATTAACAATCATCGCAGCTCTGAAAGTGTTTTTTTTCTGAAACCGTTATGATTTTAGGAAGTTTATAAAACACCTAACCTAACCTTATTTGGGTCATACACACTCTTAAAAACAAAGATCGTCTTTCCTGTGGTCAATAGTTAAAAGCTTGTGTGCATGTAAGTTTTGTTTTTATATGATAGGTCTAAAGCAGTCCTGACGCCGTTTATGCGAGAATGGGCTTAGCCAGAAAATTAAGCCTTAAAAACGTTAACTTCCAGCGTGTCCACAGGAAAGATGCTAACCTAAATCTGCGTATAACCCATTTACCAGTTGGATATTTTTTAAATCCTGAAAATAAACAGGAGTATTATTAAAAATTATTATGAAGAGTGATCATTATGATTTAAAATGGTATGAGAAACCTTGTGTTATCCAGATATAGAAAATTAGCCCTTATTAGTCAAGAATCTATGGGTCATACACAGATTAAGGCTCCCGTCTTTCCTGTGGACACACTGAAAGTTAACGTTTTTAAGGCCTAATTTTCTAACTAAGCCCATTCCCGCAAAAACGCAGTCAGGACTGCTTTAGACCTATCATACAAAAACATAACTTATATGCACAGCTTTTAACTATTGACCACAGGAGAGACAACTTTTATTTTTAAGAGTGTGTATGACCCGTATTTACCTATACTTTTTAATGTTATTAAAATACCATATTTTTAATACAGGTGATAAGTTTCCTGAACTCCGTTTACAAGCTGTTTGACGAGCGGCTTGAGTGTTACGACGTATACAAAATCGAAACCATTGGAGACTCCTACATGGTCGCATCTGGACTGCCTGTGAGAAACGGTGAGAAATCTAGGATATTTAGGATGCCTTGAAGGCATAACCAAGAGCCAACTTACATACATACATAACGTCACGCCATAATTCCTAGATTGGGGTAGGCAGAGCTACAGAAATCTAAAAAGACTTGTTGATAATTCTGTAACCACATTTTGCACAATCAGACCAAGAACTTTGCTAGTGTATTAGTGACAGGTTGTAAGCCCATCGCCTAACAGTACTACAAGCCCTTATTCCCTTAGTCGACTCTTACGACATCCATGGGGAGACATGGAGTGGCAATATTCTTACCCGGCTTCCATACGGGTCAAGAGTCAATCTTAGGCTAGGTTTGAGCAGTCAGCAGCAGAAGTAGCTACGCAACCGAAAAGTTCAAAATGATCTACACTCGATCTGCAATACAGCCATGATAAACCCCCAGGGTAAAGATTCTATACGGTAAATAATATGTATATACATGCCACAGCTTTCTAATACTAAGAGCTTATGAACTAGGCTGCGGACAGACGGATGGGCATGGCGAAACTATAAGGGTTCCTTGTTTGACTACGTAACCTGATATATCCTTTGACGTGTTTCCATATTGTCCGTATAACTCTTATTTACTTGTCAATAATGGCGGCTGAGTTAAAAACAATACTAAAACATGTCAAACCCAACGTAGTAACTACAGTATAGAGCAGGGATCGTTACCGGTATTCTGACTACCGGTTTTAAATGAGGTATTACCGGTTATAATTGACTTTCACTATTTATACCGCTAAAGCTCTGATTAGCGGTATAATGAATACCGGTATTCAAGTTAATTATCGGTTTAGACAATTGACAACAATACCCCTTTTCTGATACTTTACCCCTAAAAACCATAACCAGTAATACCTGTCAGTGTCAATATTCTCGTTTATATATATGTAAATGTTTTCAGTGCTCTTAAAAAAAACTTAGACTCGCCTTAAACAAGTCTGAAATTACAGTTCATTAAAGTCTAATTGACATCTTACTTATCAGGTACAATGAATAGCGGTATTGAATACACGTATTTAATACTGTTAATAGTGAATACATAGCGATAAAAACCAAAGCGGAATGACAACAATACCTCTAATTCGAATATAGGTATTATTTGTATTATTTTTTAGCGGTAATAATTTGACAATGTAGATACAGGTATTAAATAAAACCGGTTTTACAATCCCTAGTATAGAGTCCCTAGATACAGCGTAGAATATAATAAAGGTGTGAGAAATACGTTTAAGAGGACTGTGAAGCAAATAATTTCCATGCAAAATGCGATAACGTTTTTCTCCCCTTAAACGTTGTCCGATTTTTACGATGTTTGAATATGTTGTAGATATTATAAAAATCTAGGTCTGTACGTTTTCTTTTCCAAGAAAATATTTGATGGAAAGGAAAAAAACAAAAGCAACAAAAGCGGAAACGTACAGACCTAGATTTTCATAATAGCTACAACATATTCAAACATCGTGGAAATCCGATTAGATTTAGGGGGTGAGAAACGTTATCACCCGGAGCTAAATTTGTATCGATTATTTTTGACAGCTACGCGATTTAGCATCGCTTCACAAATTTCACAATCCTCTTAATGTTGTTTGCTTCCTATTTAAGCTAATAGACACTGATTATTTGAATGAGTTTTTTTTTTCATTTTAGGCAACAAGCATGCCACGGAAATTGCAAGTATGGCGCTGGAGCTGCTCGCTGCGACTGCGCATTGCCGGCTGCCGCACCGCCCCGATCAGGTACTTAGGTAACTGTCTTGGTGTATTTGCTTCAGGGATCGTCACCGGTATTTTGAATACCGGTTTTAAATTAGGTATAACCGGTTATAACTGCATTTCGCTATTGATGTCGCTAAAGCTCGGATTAGCGGTATAATGAATACCGGTATTCAAGCCTATTATCGATTTAGCCAATAGAAAACATGCGTATAAATCAGAAAAAAATAAAAAAAGCAAATAAAACGCAATACACTAAGTTTTGACCCGTTTATTAACATTTTATAAAGAATCAAAACGTGTTATAGTTTTAAAACTTCTTTTAATGTTTAGATTGTTTTTTCCGCATCCTCACTTTATATTTTAATACAACGATATTGGCTTAGTAATTTGGGTCATACACACACTTAAAAACAAATGTTGTTTTTCCTGTGGTCA
The DNA here is from genome assembly GCA_949316455.1 of Acleris holmiana. Lineage (NCBI taxonomy): Eukaryota > Metazoa > Arthropoda > Insecta > Lepidoptera > Tortricidae > Acleris > Acleris holmiana. Next base: position 3,967,339 of record OX438773.1, on the reverse strand, counting down.
ATAGTTAAAAGCTTGTGTGCATATAAGTTTTGTTTTTATATAATAGGTCTTAAACATTCCTTACGCCGTTTATGCATGAGCCAAAAAATTACGTCTTAAAAACCTTAACTTCACATGAAAGAAGCTAACCTAAATCTGTGTTTGACCCATTTACGAAATAAATGCAAATTTCTTTATAAGGTCCTTGTATTTTAAACATGGAACTACAGCTGTGATTTCATTCCATTCGTCGATTTTGTATAGAGTGTTTTTGCAGGGGGTCTGAACTATGACTTTTTAAACTTTCTTAACTTAATTATGAAAAAAGTACACGACAATTATTTCGCGTATACAGTTATTTCTCTCTTTTATAGCACTTTCCAGAAAGCGTAAGGAAGAAATATATGCATGTTCCCTATTGACAATAATACCTCTTTTTGATACTTAACCCCTAAAAACCATAACCCGTAATACTTGTCAGTGTCAATATACTCGTTTAATAAAAAAAAAAAAACTGTGTTTTCCAAAAAAAGTACCTATAGTTAAGGACAAAAATTAACAACTTATTTTTTTCCATTACATAACAATTACAGTAGGGCGTTTTAAAAAAAATACCTATTTTTTTTTTTTTTATGTTAAGCAGAAGGCACACGAGCACTCAGACCACCTGATGGTAACTGGAATCTGAGACCCATAGACATTTGAATTCCCAAGACTATAATCCTAAGACCTTAAATGCGTTGCCAACCCTGAGGACTAAGATGGAATGCCTCTATGCTAGTAATTTCACCGGTTGTCTTATCCCCACACCGGAACACAACAATGCAAACACTGTTGCTTGGCGGGTGGTTAATGGATAATTAATGGATTGTTAAGAATTACAATTAACAACGGTAACTTTTCCATTACGTCACATAAATTAGTCATATTTTTATATACCGCCCTCATAAGCCAATAGGCGGTATTTCAAATGAAATAAGCTTAGCAGATTCAAACCTCACCCATTAGTAATATGGTCGAATTTGCTACAGGAGTTTATTTCTCTTAAAACAGTAATAGTTCGTGACGTAATGGAAAAGTTACCGATGTTAATTGTAATTCTTAACAACAGGTATTTTTTTAAAACGCCCTTTTGTAAATGTTTTCGGTGTTATTACAAAAAACTTAGACACGCCTTAGATAAGTCTGAAATTACAATTAATTCAATTCTAGTTGACACCTTACTTATCAGGTGCAATGAATAGCGGTATTGAATACAGGTATTTAATACTGTAAATAGTGTGTACATAGCGATAAAAACAAAAACTTAATGACAACAATACCTCTAATACGTTTTTTTTTTAATACCGTTAACTCGGGTTACTTTAGCCCTAGCGGGTAACATTGCCCACCCTCAAAAATATAAGTATTTTAGTGGTAATCATCTTCAATTGGTTAAATATTTTTAGAACCTTATAAGTAGCTTAGTCCTGATGTATCATTTAACAAAATAATTAAATATTAAAGATGGTTTTTGGGGTGGGCAATGTTACCCTCTAGGGCTAAAATAACCCGAGTTTACGTTAATGCGGTACCAATTTGACAATTTTAATACAGGTATAATTTAAAACCGGTTTTACAATCCCTGACTTGCTTCTTGTTGCTACACAACCCACTGCCCTAAAATAGTTTCATAGAATTGCTTCAAATGTTTCTCATTTGCTTAGAAAGGGGAGTTTAACAGTAAGTGTTGCCTGAAAATAATAAATAAGTAGTCCGCTTGCCTGTTATATTTATTTTTGGAATAATCGCCTGGCTACATTGGCCTGCTAAGAAAGTTGGCTGTATCTCAGACAAAAATTCTATAGCAAATGCAACCTTATTTCTAACGGGATAGGATTGAATCTGCTTTGGCCATTGAATTTGAGATACTGCTTATTGGCGATTACACCCTATAATTATGCCCTAAATAAAGATTTTTTTTTTGGAAACTATCTACCTCCTTTTAGCCGAGCTGCATTGCTAACAAACACGGTGACCAAATAAAAAATTACACCTTAAAATGTTCAAAATGCTCTTAGCTCGCTGGTTAGGTTGGTATGCTCTACGCTACAGCATGCTACGCTTTTGCTACGAGGTACGCTCTTGCTACGCAAGTGTTTAAAAAGCCGGTCAAGTACGAGTCGGACTCGCGCACCGAGGGACAAACATAAAGTTTCCGTTGAAAAACTGTTCTCTCAATACATCAACGTAGGTCGCGATGAGTTTACCAACTGCAAATAAGTTTGCAATTGGTTTTTTTTTTGTGATTGAGCAACAAATTATCAATTTTTGGAACTGTTCCTTTACTTTTATTGTTTACTTGTTGACACGTTGGCCTAGTTGGGAGTGACCCTACCTCCAAAGCCAGCGGTCCTGGGTTCAAATCCCGATAAGGGCAGATATTTATGTAATGATCGAGAATATTTGTATTTCTTTACATAAGTATCATTAGGGGGCTTCGAAACGGGCTACGTTTTGCTGCAATTTGAGGCCCGGCAACTATACACATCTTGCTTTAACATACGAAGTGAAAGTAAGATAGCAATAGTTGCTGGCCACAAATTGCAGCGAAACATGTCCCGTTTTGAAGCCCCATTACAGCAGAAATGATATTTAGTTCAGAGAGTTTCATGTTTTTCTTTGTTAATCTGTACTTGTGTTAATTTTTTGCTAATCCCTCAGGAACCGTTCAATTTTCCGGTATAAAAAGTACCTATGTTCTTCCCCGGGACTCAAACTCTCTCCATACCAAATTTCATCAAAATCGGTTCAGAAATTTATTTGTGAAACAAACACATTTGTAATATTAGCACAGAATAGATCACTACAAGTACAGAAGGCACAATCCTTTGATCTTTATAGAAGCCGCTTTTTTCTTAGGCAAAACGTAATGATTTGGGCCCTCTGACATCATCGACTCCAGCGCAAGCCAAACAGAACGTTAAGGCTGTGAACGATTGGTGAAAATTAATTGGATCACTCGCCGCGTCACCGATAGTTAGGGCTGTCAACGACAAAAAATAAAATAAAAATGTATAAATGTATGCATGTGTAAATGTATGTATGTATGCCTTAATACGATCTTTTAGGTGTCATTCATTTCAACAAAAACAATGTAATGCACAAAAAAAATGCGACACGTTCACTTGCGATATATTACGATTTACGTAAGCGTGTGCGCGCGAAGAACGTGCGCGTGTGATCCAATGCGCAGCGTGGCAGCCACTGAATAGTACCTGGGATACGGGTAACCGGCATATACTTGTAGCGATGAACGTAAATCGCGGAGTGAGCTACGCCTGATATTAGTATAAATTTGATGCCCAGACGTTTTGGATGTGTGTATTATGGCAACATCGGTGACTCGTGGCAAGGTAGCACTAGTGATGAGACACGTTTTTCAACAGTCTTTTCAGATAAGATAAAGTAACAAATTAATACTTGAAAATAAGTTGAAAAAATTTACGGTAGTCAAAAGCTGGAAATATTATTATCAAAAATCCAGAATATTAAAATAAAAAATAATAATAACTCATTACAAAATAAGGAAGTTGAAATCAAAGAGAAAAACAACAAAATTACGCTGTAACATTACTGAAGAATGCTTTATTTACCCATCACGTCAGTCGAAGTCAAAAGATAACTTTCTTACACCAAGTGGATTTTTTAAATTGAAGACGTAGTATAACTTCTACGAGGTTAGAATAAATATTAATTGTATGTCATGTATGAAAAAATATTAAATGATTGAAAAGGTTGTTCTTAATTGTTTTTTTTTGCTCGACTTGTACAAAAAACATTGTTACATCACTAGTCGGTCAGAAACGTCAAATGCTACGGAAATGCCACGAGTCACCGATGTTTAAATATGGCTCATAAAGCTATATCCCTTTTTCTCGTGACCTGACTGATTGTCCAGATGCTGTGCATGAGGAGTGGGATCCACACGGGGCCGTGTGTCGCCGGCATTGTGGGGAGCAAGATGCCTCGCTACTGCCTGTTCGGAGACACCATCAACACCGCCAGCCGAATGGAGAGCACCAGCGAACGTAGGCCATTTCACTTCCTTTTTATTTATGTCATGGAGATGGTTTTCATAGTGTCAATATTTGGCTGCACGCTGATATTTTTCAGCAGTGTCTATTTATTTTTTAGGGGTCTGTACCCAAAGGATAAAAACGGGACGTTCTTCCCCCGAACTTAATCTATCTCCATACAAGAACCAAGCGCTTCGAATCAACTTTCATAATGCGCACAGCCAAGATTTGGAACACCCTGCCGACCTCCGTATTTCCGTGTGCGTTTGACCCGGTGTCCTTCAAAAATAGGATTAATTGGTACCTTCTGGGTAAGCTCGCTTCATTGCCGACAATGTCCTGACTTTTTGGTCTGGACTAGGGTCAAGAGCAAACCCATTTTGTTAATAAAAAAAAACCTGAATTTCATCTAGGGTTCAGCACTTTAAGCATGAACAGGAAACAGACAGACATAGAGACAGAGCATATATAACATTAGTATGGATGTGAACACTGGCGATTGGTTAAAGGTAGCCTTAAATTCTTTTTTTTTCCAGCGATGAAGATCCAGATTTCTGATGATGTGAAGCGAGCTCTAGACCGGAGTGGACAGTTCGTCACCGTGCCTCGAGGAGTCGTCGATGTCAAAGTATGTTACGTAAAGTCACCTCCGCCACCCAGATCGTATCAAAACACAGACTATCAGGTCCTCAATACAATACGAGTACAAATACACTTTATTGAACACCAAAAAAAAATAGAACACGGAACAGTACAATTAAATCATAGGTATACAACAGGCGGTCTGACTGCTTGGATAGAGAAATAACTGAGGACACAAATCCATAGCAGGCGGTGTAAACTAATTCGTTTAAAACTCAAACTAAACTACTACAAGAAATAATTAAAGTATGTCAATTTTGAAATAAAAACTATTTATATGTAAACTAAATATAAATACATAAAGTAAATAATTTAATTTATACATACTAAATACATCCATATACTATATACATACATACATCCTCCAAAACAGCCAAACAATGACAACACACGAAGCATAAGATATAGGAGAAAATAAAATAAATGTAGAAAAAGTAAAGGAAATCATGGAAAAACTACGGAAGCGATAGAAAATGATCTTTTAGCTTGCTTTTAAAAATGGCTACAGACTTAGCACGTCTTACCTCCACAGGCAAAGCATTCCATAACCTTATCGCTTTGATGGTAAAAGAATTTTGCGTAAAATTTAGAGGAAGAAAAAGGAACTGGCAGGAGAAGGTTTTGGGTTTGGGTTCTCGTAAGGTTAATAATTAATTTTCTTTAGTGCTTGGACAGTCAGGCAGCAAGGGCTAGGATTCTACACGGTAATAACGATATCGTATTGGACGTGTTTTGACACGCAAATTGAACCCTTATTGTTATCAGGGCAAAGGCGAGATGACCACGCACTGGCTAGAGGGTCGCACGGGCCCTTCCCCCGCGCGTCCCGCGCCAGCCCTCGACTGCACGCCTAGCTTTCTCGCCCGGATCCACTCACAGCGCGGGCGCAGCTCCCCTCGCTACCAGGCGGACAAGCAGCACTGACTGGAAATCTCGTTACAACGGACAACATAATTTATTTTGTATTTGCATGTCTGTTTAGGGTTCCACAGACTATCATTTCTTCGGCCAATATTAACCTTTCAGTTCATCGTATTTGATTACCTATCAATTAAGAGAGTATGGCTTATTCCACCTAATTTGCATTATGCCTAATTTACCAATACTCTTAGATCTCAAAAGGATTTAGTGTCAAAATACCTCCCAGAATGCCTACCTTTTTGTTTCATACCACCTTAATTCTAAAACGGTTGAATTTAGAAATGTCTTATTCTCATAATGGACAAACTTCACAACAGCTTTATTGCAGGACACCGTACATTCAGCCAGGAGCCAGAATACCTAAATTTCAAATAGGCTAGTTAAGTTCTTTAGTGCTGGCCACTTACATTGAAGAACCAATATTATAATGATAATGCAAACTATTTAGGCATTTTGAAACTGTGTTATTTTGGCATTCTGGAGTTTTCAGTTTAAGCTATTTTGAAATTTTGTCGTATTTGTGATTCGGCATTTTAAGGACAGGGACATGAGACGTTTTATGTCAAAGGAATGAGACAAATTAATACTCAAGTATTATGAGCCCACGGCAATTTTAAATTTAGTTAAATTAGTAAATTAGGTATTATAAAAATAAGCCCTACTCAATTAAGAGCATATCGTCTAAAATCGCATGCACATTGAAAGATGTATATCTTTACGTACACTACATAATACCGAAGAGACTTAACGCCGAAATTTACACAATTCCAAAAGATAACCCTTTGAACGCCAACGACCCCTAAAGTGGTCATGAGCTGTCATGCTTACAACGCCACCGACCATTATATTATTATAGGTCACAGATATGCCTTTAAAAAAAAAACGTTGTTTCGTATGGATTAAGTTTTTGCATAACTTTTAATACATGATTGGCGTGTGAGCGACTCATTTGTATTTGATGTAAGGCGTTCAAAAGTTTAAAGCAGACATTAGTCTTAGATATTGCACGTAGTTTTAACCTAACCTAACTTACATATAGCAGCTAAATTATGCGTTTAGTATAAAGATAGCTCCAGAAATTTCAACAAATAAATATTCAAAAAGAAACACAGCATTTTAATTTATTCTCTCTGCGTCTTGATATTTTATATGTAATTTTTAAATTTTTCTTGGTGTCTATATACCCTGTGCTTACTCGTAAAGTGGCCCTTATTGCATCGCCTTTAGAGTCACTGCAATAAATAAAAGTCATGTGTTTTTTTCTTTACGTTACCACGAGAGCATTGGTTATTTAAGGTTGGTAGTTGGTAGCCGACTCCACGCAGCAGCAGGAGACGACGTGCTGTCGTGCATTACGCCACAATACGTCGTTGCGCCCAGTCGCTGCAGTAATGATTTCGAACCCGTACACTGGTCGGGCGACAGCGTCGTCTGCCGTTTGACGACGCGTCACTAGCGACCACACCCATGATGGTAAATTATGCTCAGTTAAGTCATGATCTGGAGATCACGCTCGACTTTGTTAAAGAATCAACGCCAATAATTAAAAATAAATAACAATCTCGGGACAATGTCACACAAATTGACCTAGCCCCAAACTAAGCTCTAGGCTTGTACTATGGGCACTAGACAACGATAAACTTACTTATATAGAGAAATATATATGCCTAAATAACTTATTAATTTACCTAGTTATTTTATCATCTTATGTGAACGCACTAGGTTGGCGCTCCTGAACAATGTCTTATTAATATTCTGAGGATAACTCTTCACTAGATACATCATCAGTAGAATAATTATCAAAACTTAGCCACAGGAATATTTTATCGATAGATACTAAATGGAATGGAAAGTGGTTACAGAATTATCAGCAAGTTATTTTTAGAGTTTTTAGTATTTCTGTAGCTCTGCCTACCCGACTCTGGGAATAAAGGCGTGACATTATGTATATATGTATATATATCTACTCCGTAAGTGTTTTTATTTGCGGTGGATTCGGCTGAGACCCTCAAAATTATCTTTCATCTTTTTATACTATTCTATTCTATTTTATTCTAAATACATGCAACTTGATTTGAATTTAGTATTTAAGACTTTTGGGGTCGAAACTTTACTAATGTGGGGACTTTATTACCAAGAGTTTACCGTATTTTAGAGATATTTTCGAAGTGCCAGGCTGGGATTCTACACGGTAATAACGATATCGTCTTTGACGTGTTTCCTTTTTGTCAACGATTTGACAACTCTTTTGTCATTTACAATAATGGCGATTGTGACATAAACGATTCTAAAACACGTGAAACGCGATATCGTTATTACGCAGTTGAATAGAGGCCCTGGTCAACGCGAGACTTGACCAAAAAAATAATTTGTTCAGATTAAGGATTGCCATTCAAACGAGGCAATGCTGCCGGCAGGTAAGCTCTAAATTAGTAGCAGTAGCTCACAATTGTAAGTAATTCACAAAAAATGCGTTATTCGTAGGCATGGGGAATTGACGACGTCATCGCCTACTGGTATATAGAATAGAAAATGGGCCCAAAATAGATCCCTGCGGCACGCCTCTAAATGCTGGATTTATATCGGCAACGTAGCGTGCGTGTGACGGGACCTAAGCAATTCCTTTCATTCAGGATGCTTAAGTGGGTGAACTTTTTTTGGCATAGCGCAGGCACACGATCTCTCAGGAGTTCAGAACACCTGATGGTAAGTGGAATATGCGACCCATAGACATTTAATGCTGCAATCCAAAGATCTTAAATGCGTTACTAACACGCTGAGGACTAAGATGGAATGCTTTTATGCTAGTCCTTTCACCGGTTGTCTTATCCCCACTCCAGCCCACATTAATGCGAACACTGCTGCTTAGCGAATACCATACAAGGTGAGCCGGAGAGGTTAATACAAGACATCTATCACTCCAAAATGTCATCAATAACCTACATCTTGTAGTTATTGCGTATGATATGGGTAAGGACCAAAAAGTTGGCCACGCTAAGTCACTCAATTAAATTTTCTATGAAACTTTTCCGTTGTGACACGAAAATTAGCGATACATTTGTAGGGATACTTTTCGTGTCACAACGGAACTTTTTTCACTTTTGTTGTTTGTATGGTTAACTACGCTTAACTATGGTCCAACTATCTGCTCCTCACCCATATACAGCCAGACGACGGACATGACGAAACAATAAGGGTTTCGTTTTTGTCATTAAATTTTTCTACTTCCTTTCATCGATTGTATCATTCACAGAATTTGACTTCATCGAAAGCTAATATCTGCTTTAGCCGTGTTGTTTTCGGGTTCTCTTAAATTATAATTACGTAAGTTAGGTTGAGTAACTTGTGACTATCACGAAACGTTAACCCCTGTACCTTGAAAAGCCTATCGACGAAACGAAATTCCTGCGAAGTGATACGAGTACGTTCTATGAAATGAGTATATAAAGAAGGAAAAACCCAAGTAAACACATTTTGAACATAGATAAAAAACATTTAATTGACACTTTAAGAATATCATAACATTGGCCGACGCAGTTCTGTAATACATTTAAATTTTCCTACTTTTACTAGAATTATTTACATTTTAATACACGGTACAGTGAAACAGTTGGCGGCAGGTAAGTACCTTAATTTCATGAAGGTATATATAGTAATCTTAACCTAAAAGCTCTAAAGATTGATGCGTTGCCATGCCAACCGCTATCGCGAACTAAACCTAACCCTAAAATATTTATATGACAAACCACCATACTATTTTCTTCGTGAATTATACAGGGTCCTTTGTTTTGTGTCAAATCTAGTCTGCTCATACAAATAGTCACTTCGGATGCGGTCCTCGAGCTGTGTTTCCTAGGATTCAAATTCCATACGGAAATTTCCAAGAAAAAACGAATACGTGGAATTCAATTGATTCACAAGAACAACTTTATCCAGTTGTTCTATGAGCCCAAAAACACGCTTCACCATTCAAAAAGCTTGCATGTGTGCGTGCCGTGACCGTACGCGCCGCAAGTCACCACAGGCAAACTCAACATGAAGCAATAAGCCGGTTTAGTTGGGGACACGCCGTCACCGTGTTTGGTTGCGTGTGTAAATATCCAGCAACGCGCATCGACACAACTCTAGCCTGAGCCTATAGCAAAGATGCGTTCGCTTACTAGCGTTTCTAATCGTTTAAAAAACCAATCGCGTCACTGTTAGATCACGTGACTTTTTGTATGACGTGATCCAGTGATGCGATTGGTTTAAAAGCGGCAATAGATAACAGAAACTGTGAAAGGGCCGGAAACGAACTACTTTTCTATTTACTCTATTATGGTTTGTACACGAAAATTTTATTTAAGTAGAAGAACGCGTCTTCGTGGTTTATAAACACTATCTAATATCTATACTGTAATTCTATCGAACTTGCTAACTATGTAAACAAACAATATATTGAAATTGACATCTAATGTCAATTTTAGTATGGCGGCTTGTTTACATAGTTAGCAAGTTCCATAGAATGACACTTTATATCTATTTACTTATATAATTACCTCGTGAGGCTTATCCATACCACAAACAGGTTTATTTTTTGTTTGTGGGAATTTGAATCTACCAATAAGGAAATAAAGTTCAATTACCTTTGCTCTTAAATGCAATTTTATATTTTGTAACAAATAAAAATGAACCTTTTCTGCGCTGAAATAAAGTTGAAACTAAAATGCCTCGATGATGATCCTTCTATCCACGGCGTCTCACGAGGTTAAATAATAACTATATAAATATTAACTTGTAGTTTCTACAACTCCATTGATAAGATTAAAAACATTGTATAATAACAATTTCGAAATTAATCTCGCTGCCTCATTGTCTCGGTATAATTATTATCTTAATTACTTGGTCCAAAACCAGAACTAAGGCTAAATTTACATTTACTTATATGAAAACGCTGGAACGTCTTGAAAATCTTTTATACACTTGAGCTTGGTTAACAAATAGAAAAGAAATAATTATATTGACACAATACACAAAAAAATAAAACAAATTAAAAAGTAGCAAAAGTATAAAATTGTAACTAATATGCCAAATAGGGTGCCACTCAGCATGATGTCTTGCCGTGGCCACGACCCACGACGTTGATTTTCAGTAGCCTTTATTACAAAGACATCACGAAAACCAGCGTATATAAGGAAATAAATGAAAATAAACAAATTAAAAACCCGCATCCAAAAACCAATAGACATTAAACAGAGGGAACAGGAACCATAATATAAAAAAATAATTAAAGTACCAATGAGACTAATTACTGATTCAAAGTTAAATCAAATGATATAATTTGCGTTGAGCATTGAGAAACTTTGTCAAAATAATATACAGGAAGCAGCGCTCCTCGACACGGCACGTATTATGATGAGGTTCCTACCGGTAGCTTGAGCTCTGCCCCGCTGCCGGTGGCATTTAATTTTATTGTTTGTATGCGTATTGTAATTTTACATTTATGCCTTAATACTTATTGTAAAAAACTTTTCTTGCAGAATTAAATTAAATATCCAAAGATTCATAATAATATTAAAATATTTATTTAGCAAAACAGCACAGTGTATAAGCTTATTTACTGTTTAATTACAATCGGGAAATTTATACTGCTTAGTAGCCACTATACCCTTAATTTAGCAAAATATAAATGGTAAAGACCCTGGAAAAAACGCACGGTAAGTAAAAAAAAAATTTGGAGTCGATATTAAAATTAAAACTTTAGCCATAGTCATACTCATAATCATTCGTTTAAATAATAATTAATGATACAGTTCAATCCAGCTCTGAATAAATGAGGACGTTTTCTGAGATTACTTTGGTGGAGAACACTATGTACAATCGAAGACACTGTACATTTACAATCGAACATAAACCTTATCGCAACGTATTAAAGGTGGTCAGTTAACAAAGTCTTCGTTTGTATATGCTTTATGACAGATGTGTGTTTTAAGATCGTTGATTGTCGAAGATTGTTGTGTAAGATCTACTCCACAAGACACACGTCAGAATTCATTTTTCATGATCGTATTTTATTCCTTAGCCTGATAGTGCAAAATGTGGTTACAAATTTATCAACGCGTCTTTTAAGTTGTTGGTATTTTTATTAAATAGGTCTGCCTACCCCACTCTAGCAATGAAGTGATGTTATGTATTTATGTATTTTAGTTATTAATTGTATTTTAAGAGGATTGTGAAGCGATGCTTAAATCGCGTCGCTGTCAAAAATAATCCATACAAATCTAGCTCCGGGCGATAATGTTTCTAACCCCCTAAATCTAATCCGATTTCCACGATTTTTGAACGTGATGTCGATATTATGGTAGTTATGGGAAAGAAAAAAAACGGAAAAGTACAGACTTAGTTAGTCGATTTTTTTTCTTTCCCATAACTATTTACTAGGAAAGAAAAACGTACAGACCTAGTATTCATAATAACTACAAAATATTCAAAAATTGTAAACATCGGACAACGTTTAAGGGGAGAAAAACGTTATTGCATTTTGTATGTTTTTTTTTGCTTCACAGTCCTCTTGAATAGGGACTGCAAACAGGTAAGGGTAAGTGTATGTATAACAAAAACCGGTTTTTCAGGACCGTAAATAAATCTAAAAATAGTGAAAGATAATTAAGTAAACTTTTCTTAAAAAATATCGCATTCTTTTTATTGTTTTGTTTTCAATAAATGTAAATAATTATCGCCGTTGTTATAAGATAATTATAAAGTTAGACAGTTTATAATACACAGTTCCATACATCCCTTAATCGTAAGAATACATGTTATCATATAATTCAGATATCCAACCACTTTTACATTGTTGAATGATCCATTTCATGGAGTCCTTTCTTAAACAGATTATTGATAAATACATTTTTTACAAGATATTATTAGTTTTCTTTTATAATAACATAAAAACCGGTAATTTTCCGGTTTACCGGTTTTGCCGTACCCAAGACGGTAATGTTCCGGTTTTAAACTTTATCCGTAGCCATTAAATTGGTTGAGTGTACGTACTTGGTATTGGTCTGGCGCGACTTCATGGATTGATCACAACTTTTGCTACACATGGCGCAGCTCATATGAATCATGAATGTAAAATCCGGTTAACTTTGCAATGTATACTGAATTATCAGCTACAGAATTGAGGTGTTTGAAATAGTTTGGAACGACTAGGCTAACGCTCTTAGATTTATGTTTGGGCCGTGTAAATTCGTGAGCTAAGTTTTATACCTAACAAAAATACCCTTATGAGTTAATGAGCAATTCTAGAAAGTCCTGATCGTAGTCTTTCAGCCGCAAGCCTTGTGGACTCTCGGTCTGGATTCCGGCGAGCTTGCCGAGTAGCCAGAACGTTTCCATCTCACCTTTGCCCTGCAAAGAAATGGCTTTTTTACGAATGCTCGAAAGAGGGTTATGTTTTACGAGCGTATGTGTGTGCGACACGGTGGCCTAGTTGGAAGTGATCCTGCCTCCAAAGCCAGCGGTCTTTGGTTGAAAACCCGGTAAGGGCGGCAGATGTTTGTGTGATGAGCGCGAAATTTGATTTGAGACTTTGTGAATGTTGTTTTAATGACATTAATAATCTACACTAATACTTACTATTAATGTGAAAGTAACTCTGTCGGTCTGTCTGTCAGTCTGTTTGTTTGATACGCTTTCCTGATAAACCGCTGAATCGATTTAGATGAAATTTGGTGAGAGATAATTTGAGTTACAGATATAGGTACATAGAGTACATTTTATTTAGAAAAATTGTACGGTTCCTAAGGGAATAGCGATAAATGACTTCTGAATGGACAAACAGCTAAAAATATATAAAGTACGATACTACGTTATTTTTTTCTCTGAAATCTTAAACTTTTCAGGATGGTTATGGATCAAACCTTACTCTTAAGTGGTTCTTCTATACAATGTCATTTCTAAAATTCTAAATTGTTTACGGTTTCAGAAGTAAAATCATATATTTCCCGCAACTCCGTCCGCGTAGAAGTCGTTTATCGCTATTCCCTCAGGACCCGTCAATTTTTTTGGGACAAAAGTATACTAAGTCCTTCCCCGGGACTCAAACTATTCCCATACCAAATTTCATCTGAATTGGTTTAGCGGTTTATCCGTGAAAGCGTAACAAACAGCCAGACAGACAGAATTGCTTTCACATTTATAATGTTAGTATATGTAGATGATATCAGTGTGCGGTATCATAGGTCATATCAAAAACCGATAGCGACGGAGATTTTTTTAATTCGTGTTGTTCTGTGGCCGTGTACCCTCAAGTCTTACCGGGATCTCACTGACGCCCCTGGATTCCACCTCGTAGCCGCCGATTTCATCCAAAGCCTTTTTTGTTGTGTCTGATATGTGGATTTTCATTGCTGGAATGAAAATAAATCCAAATTAGTAGTGGTGGTAGGTCAGGCGCGGAAGAGATTTATAACTATTAACTTACGTGGGGGTGGCTCATAAAAATCCACAAATGCACCGACAATTAACAGGACTGTGAAGCAAAAAAAGTCCATACAAAATACGATAACTTTTTTGTCCCCTTAAACGTTTTCCGTTTTTCGTTTTTTATACGATTTTTAAATATGTTACAGATATTTTAAAAAAATATGTCTTTACGTTATTCTTTCCAAGAAAATATTTATTAGAATGTAGATAAGTATAAAAACACAAGCGGAAACGTACATACATAGTTTTCCATAATATCTGCAAAATATTTAAAAATAGTGGAAATCGGATTAGATTTAGGGGTGAGAAGCGTTATCGCCCGGAGCTAAATTTGTATGGATTCCTTTTGACAGCTACGCGATTTAGGCATCGCTTCACAATCCTTTAAAAGCTGGATTATATTAATGCACTCATTTGTAAAAACTTACACAACACATACATAACATCACGCCTTCATTCCCAAGTTGGGTTAGGCAAAGCTACAGAAATACCAACAACTCTAAAAAGACATGTTAATAATTCTGTAACCACATTTTGCAAAAGTAGGCTAAGATGTTGACTAGTGTATTAGTGACAAATTGCAAGCCCATCGTCCTTTATTCCCTTAGTGACTAAGGGACTAAGGCTTAGTCGCCTCTTACGACATCCACGGGAAGACATGGAGTGGCACTATTCTAACCCCGACCCACATGGGATAGGGTCTTAAAATAGTATACTCAATAAATTGATTCAGATGTCACTGACAAATTCTAGTTAAGCATAAGTAAATTAACTCCTAAATGTGTCAAAAGTCAGTGATCACATTCATTTCTAAACTTGAAAACTAAGTTACATGCCATGCCATACTAACAGTAAAAGACATTACTGAGTGTTTCAAATGAAACTGATTATCTAAAATAGCAAAAGTCATAAACTAACATATGTAACTGAATACGAGGTTTTGGGACTTCATGACCTCTCAATACGACCTCACACCTCTCAATACGACCTCACACCTCGAAATACAAGTCAAGAACTTAAGATATCGGTAATATTCGTTAGACAAATACGCGAAACCACTATTACACTCATTTCCGTCAAGAAAATTAATTCCTATTACTTCATCTTGATATTTGGCACTATTTTATATATATTCTTTTCAGTACTTAAATCGCTAAAGTTTTCAAGTCGACATTTTGAAATTTGGACCTTCTCTTTTCCGTCACTGCTTAAAACGTTTCATCATTCTTTATAAAGCTTCTATTATTTTTCGCTTTGTCATAATTATAATGTCATTTTGCTTCTGTATTCTGTATTTTATTGTGATCATTTTCTTTTGGCTAATTATTATGTTTAGTTGTAAATGCCATTCATATTTATTGGTATAATCTGTTTTATCTGGAGTCTGGGGCGTCACGCTAGAACATGTTTTGAAATATTGATTATGACCACGTACTTTTGACGTTGACCATACTCGAAATCGTTCCGCCTTTTATACCCTCAATCCCCGACTGTTTCAGAATGTCTTCTCGAATGACCGAGGAACTTTGACCCACCGAGGACAATCTAGAGAGTTCCTTAATGAAAAGTTTTAAAAATCTCTTTCACTGTTAGTGGAAATATTGACGAGGGTGGTATAAAACGAATTGAAAATATGTTTCAGGCGCCTGAAAACAACGGCAAGCTGGTCTGAAACAGACTGTAACGATAATTCTTAACAGAGCCCTCATGTGGCCAATTTACTGCATAAATATTTTTTAATTTGAATTTCAGCCTGCTGGAAACACTTCCAAAGAACCAAAAACTATTAAAAATTAGACGTCTTAATCTATTGGCGTTGCGGTGGAAACGTTACCTTCGCCTGTGCTCTCCATCCGGCTGGCAGTGTTAATGGTGTCCCCGAAGAGACAGTAGCGCGGCATGGTGGTACCCACCACCCCTGCCACGCAAGGCCCTGTGTTGATGCCAGCTCGAATCTTCAGGGCATCCAAAGGGCAGTGAGGAACCGTCGCACCGTCCAAGCTCCTCATGAGGGACAGAGACATGTCAGCTATCTCCGATGCGTGCTTGTTCCCTGTTACCAAGAGAATATCCATTAAAATAAAAAACCGAGCAAGAGCATGTCGGACCATGCTCAGTGTAGGGTTCCGAAGCTTTTAAGTAACAAATTTTCTATTTAAAGTCTTAGATGATTTAAGTAGGTATAAACACTTCAGTCGCTGGGACACTTCAATGAAAAGGGAACTTGTGTTCATTTAGTATGGAAAAAGTAACTTTGTGTGATTACACGGAAAAGTTGTCATGAAAAAAAATTGGCAAGTAGCTTTCAAAACACCCTAAATCTTTATATATATAAAAATTGAGGTGTGTGTCCCTATATTTCACTTTGTAGCCAAAACTACATATCGCAGACGCATAGTGTTTGTATGTGGCAATAGGTAACAAGGCTCCCATTGTGCACTATGGTGGTTGCAAGTCAATAACTATAAGGGTGTGAAAAATACGGGGGTTGAAAAAAGTTAACTCCAAAAATGTGAGACTATCATTGATCTATAATGATCTGGATGGTTCTAGAAAATTTCTAGAATTATCTGGAAAGTTCTCAAATATATCCCTAGATTCTGATTAAAGAGAATGTTCTAGAAAATTCTAAAATGATCTAGGAATTTCTTGAATAATCTAAAATATCCCAGAATAATTTGGAAATCTCTAAAATATATTCCAAGGCTCTAATTAATCGAGCATTTTTTAAATGTTTGACAAAATTCTAGAATGATCTAGAAATCTCTAGATTGATCTAGAATGAATTAGATAGCTCTAAAATTGATATCACGGTTCTGAACAATTTAGAATGTTCTAGAAATTTCTCAAATGATCTAGAAAGCTCCAAAACGTATCTCAACATTCTGATAAATTAATAAATTAATATATCCCTAGATTCTGATTAAAGAGAATGTTCTAGAAAATTCTAAAATGATCTAGGAATTTCTTGAATAATCTAAAATATCCCAGAATAATTTGGAAATCTCTAAAATATATTCCAAGGCTCTAATTAATCGAGCATTTTTTAAATGTTCGACAAAATTCTAGAATGATCTAGAAATCTCTAGATGTCTGTCTGTCCCTATGTATGCTTATATCTTGCAAACTACGCAACAGATTTTGATGCGGTTTTTTTTAATAGATACTTAGAGTGATTCAAGAGGAAGGTAAAAAAATAATAAAGGAAGGTAATATTCCCTCGGGAACCGCGTATACGAGCTCCACGCGGACGAAGTCGCGGGCAACAGCTAGTATATATAATAAAAATGAATCGCTGAATGTGTTGCTATGCGCAAGTCTCGAGAGCAGCTGAACCGATTTCGTACAATCTTTATTTATTGTGTTTGTTACAGTCAGGAGAAGGTTTTTATGAAATAAACAAACTGAATAATCCACCGGGAAAGTTAGAAATTTGCAGCGGGGCGAAGTGGCTGGCGGGCCGCTAGTTCATAATGATTCTAACGGTGTAAGATACCACTGAAAAATTATTGAAATAATACATGAACTTAATGGTTTTTCGTAACATGGAGTTAAGGAAAAGTTACAATAATTCCAATTAAATTGATATCTCCGAAAGTATTAAAAATCACTGAACATACATGGGGGTCAAATCGATAGGTTATGAGCTGCCGTATCTTCTATTTCCAGCTTGACGTCGATTTTCGGCACATCCTGTATACATATCTGTGGTTCTACCACAGGGATAGCACGTTACCAAAATACCTACCTCTAATGTGTCGTTAAAACACATTGAAATCCCGTTTTTTAAATATAAATTTAAGCAAATTTTCATTTTGCTTAAAGCATGTTGGAGCTATTTTAGATTAAATACGTAAAATATGCTGAGTCGATAAGCGATATCTACAAAATATTAAAGTCTTCCATCAAAACATTGCAAATGGAATTATAGAAATTGTGTGTTTTGATCAATTTGGACCCTTGAGAATTATTTTACTGTATAGTACACTAACTTCTACCATCAGCGTCAATAGCAAACGTAGCGTCAGTCGCTATGGAAATGCTGACGTGCACAGCAAAACTAAAGAAACCACGTAAGGCTCGTATATAGCATGTGCGTGCGTTGCGAGCACTGCATTAACAACCATTTTTCATGATGGTACGTACCATTACGCTGTGGCAGACCGGATACGGCCATATATGCGTCTCCTATCGTCTCCACCTTGTACACGTTGTATTGTGTTATCTTTTCATCAAATAACCTGAAAAACAAGAGAATACTTATTAAAGTACTGAACTAAACTGCCGTCATAATTTGAAAGAACGTATGTCTAGTTTCATAGGTTATGGGACGATGATATTTTTTTAATTCACGAACTCGATTGTATAAACACTTAAATCACTTTAAACAGTTTTAACGAAACGTGGGGATATATTTTTTCTCGTCTACCCCATAGTGTAGGGTGTCGTTGGACAGGTACCTTTCAAAAATATTGCGGGTTCGTGAAAACCATTTTTCGATTAAGGGAGCCGTTTATGAAATATTAAGCTTTAAAGTGCTATTTTTTGTGAGAGTCAAGGTACATACACTATTTTTATTTTACCACTTTGTTGGCGTGACTAAATGTATATTCATATCAAAAATTATAGCTTTCTAGTACTGTACTGAGAATCTCTGAGCTAGGCTACGGGCGGACGGACGGACGGACGGACATGGCGAAACTATAAGGGTGCCTAGTTGGACTACGCGGAACCCTAAAAAGGATACATAAACGGAGTATACTAGACAAAGCCTTTTTAAATTGATCTTCAGAATTTGTATACCCTTTTCACTAGCCTAGGACCCCAGATTTATGATGGAGGAAATGCAGCACAGTCTTATCCATCCCGAGCGAATACAAGATACAAGATAATTTATTGTCAGAAAGTGGGTACACAATATGATATCATGGTATAAAGTCTTACCACAGTCAGCTAGTATCGGCATACAATATAAAAGTTTGATTATTGTAATAACAGCATTTACAAATATATTATCATTAGTTTATTATTCATGATTTACCGTTGAATCACCGACACTAATTTCATAGAAATTACTTCGCCTAAATTTCATTTTATCGACAGGCAGCAGGCGTTATAATTTTTTGGTAGTCACATGTTTAACCTACGAACCCATGCTTAAGATAACCTAAAAACAATAAGGTTTCTGCAGAAATTAGCTGTCAATGAAATGAAATTAGATGAAATGAGTGTCGGTGATGCAAGGGGATCCAATTATTCATTTTCTCACTACCCAAAAATCTCATGGCAGTTAATATGCATCTTTGGCTCGTTGGTAAAGTTAAGATAAGGAGTAATTGCTTAGTATTTACACCCATAGGGACCACCTTGCTTAATACATGACATGACACGTAGACAAGTGTAAAAATATTAATAACTTATTGATTTATTTTTTGTATGTTTATAGGAAACATGTCAAAAAATACATTTGAAAATGAGTTTTTTTTGACTTGCGTCCTTCTGAATTAGGGATGCAATAAGTACCGATTTTGATGAGCTCGCGGGAAGCGCTTATTTGATTGTTTGGTTATTTTCCAACAGGTCACCAATTCAGATCCGGGTCAATTTACATTTTAAATCTTTTCAGCATACTTTTCAACCCTGTACCCCGAACTACCTTATGAAGCGTTTCAATTATTTAAAATCTATCAGAGCGTCCCAAAACCTTATTTCTTCAGTTTCTTTCTTCCTTTAAATTTTACGCGTTTTCTTTTACAATCAAGGCGATAAGTCCTTAATTGTTTCTCTATCCAAGGTAGTCTGGAAGACCAACTAATTATGTACTGTTCCGTGTTCTGTTTTTTGGTGTTGAATAAATAGTATTTGCATTTATCGTTGCTTAGTACCCATAAAACAAGCCTAGAGCTTAATTTAGGACTAAATAAACGTGTAAAAATTACCTATACAGCATGTTCAGCATGTTAATGACTTCCATCGGCGTACTATTCGCTGAAATGGAAGTGAAGCCGACGATGTCACTGAAGAATATGGTGACAGCGTCAAAGGCTTCTGCTGGCACGGTCTTCTGGGCCCGAAGACGCTGCAGCACCGGCATGGGCAGCATTCGGGAGAGAAGCAGGTCGCTCTTGTGCTTTTCTGCCATCAATCGCTGGGTGCTGGAAGCGATGGTTGTGGAGAAACCCTGAAAAAAATAATTGAATAGGTATAAAACCTTGAGATAAGTGCGGGGTCTACCGGAGTCCACCATATTTGCTCAAAGGACATACAATTACTAGAAGATGCTATGAATACACTTACTATAATTATTCAATAATCGTTATACCTCAAACAAACGTAGATTTGTGCACTGAAATGTGGACGGTTAAACAATATAAATAATGAAACTATCCATTCAGTCATTGCCCGTGGTCCACCTAATTAGTTCCGCTTTAGCGGAGCTCCTATTTCTGAGGTATTTTGGCCCTTCGGGCCCTCTGAAGAACTAACATGACCTAAACCCACCTATTAGTTTTAACTCGTTTATAGTCTCCGTAAACCACAGAGGTGAACTATGGAATTAGGTGGACCAAGGGCGCTGATTTAAAAAAACTAGATAGGGCCGTCCAAACAAAAGTTTCTCATATATTTGGCCAATAAACAGTAGCGCCATCTATCAGATTGCTTACAAGCTACGTCGGACTACATAGCACTGTCTGACAACATTAAAAATTGGACATACTAAGTACTTTGTTTTTGAGCGGTCGACGTAGGTAACCTTGTAAAGACGAGGTTTACCCTGATAAGCCTTAAAAAAACCTGAACGCTTGCTAACAGAATAGGTACTTATACTTGAGATGTAAATATATTAATCTTCGAGCAAACGTACTTTCGGGTATTTAAACATCCAGTCATTTGAAAATAGATATTTCAAGCTACGGTATATCGGGTACGGTTGCCTTTTGTTTGCCCGACAGTCATATGCTAGAATCGTCATTTGATCGAGTTTCATTTTCCTGAATGTTTCGCTTACTGGGTCATACACAGATTTAGGTCAGCGTCTTTCTTGTGGACACGCCGGAAGTTAACGTTTTTAAGGCCTAATTTTCCATCTAAGCCCATTCTCGCATAAACGGCGTCAGGACAGCTTAAGACCTATCATATAAAAACAAAACTTATATGCACACAAGGTTTTAAATAATGACCACAGGAAAGACAACTTTTGTTTTTAACAGTGTGTACGACCCTCTATAATAAAAGTTATTTGATTATAAAAAATATCTAAAGTTATTTACCCTTGTTTTCACGGTAATTTGATGCCATAATGATTCGAATACCTCTCATTTTCCATATTATTAAGTGCAATACAATATTACTACGTCTTCATTCATAGTGATTCTTTCCGAATTAATCCTGACTATGCAATTGCTTATAAAATTATTGTAGGCGCTTGAAAATTATTCCGTATTGTGGTGTGGGTAATGTGGTTTTAATACGTTTGGTGGGTATGCAACGCTTTTTCATCACACTTGCTTGTTAATGGTGTTATACACGCAGGCGTGTAGAGTAGATATAGCCAATTTACCTCCAACGGGAGTTATGGATGTTTATAACTCCCGGTATAGAAAGAAGAAGCCTTAAAACAAAAGCGTTAGATAAGCTAAAAAAGGAAACAGTACAGAGTAATGTTTTTTTTTTAAGCAAAACGTACACACCAAGGTGTTGCCGAACGGAACTGGTCACCAACTGATCCAGAGAAACAAATGGAAAAATATTGAAATTCTTCATTAACTTCGACGACACGCTAGCCTAGTTGGGAGTGACCCTGCCTTCGAAGCTAGGGGTCCTGGGTTCAAATCCCGGTCCTCACCGGGATTTGAACCCAGGACCCCTAGGGTAGATATTTGTGTGATGAGCACGAGTATTTGTTCCTGGGTCTTGGATGTTTTCTATGTATTTAAGTATATATTTCTCTATATAAGTAAGTTTATCGTTGTCTAGTACCCATAGTACAAGCCTAGAGCTTAGTTTGGGACTAGGTTAATTTGTGTGACATTGTTCTGTGATTATTTATTTATTTATTTACTTAAGGGTTTGTCTTAACATGGATAATATAAGGAAAAAATACAATAATTCCGATTAAAATGATCAATAGAGATATTGATTATTTTAATATTAATCATTTAGTATTTTCGCAGACGAAAGTACTAAAAATCGCTAAACATACATGGAGGTTAAATCGACAGCTTATGAGCTGCCCTGTCAAGTAATTTCTGGCTTTACCTCGATTTGTGGGACACTCCGTATATGCAACAGTGTGAAACAGCAACTGACAGTGTACGACCATAATATTCTAGCTAATAGAACTGTCCCTTTTTGGCACACTGAATCCCAATAAGACTGCATAATAATATCAGCTTTCTGTATTTTGCCTTTTATTTTATCGCTCCTTCTTTGCCTTTAGGCCTTTAGTTCTTATTCTATGCGTCTATACGCCCGTATGATTGGTTCAAAAACCGCCCCACTTAAAATGGGGCGCGGCCATAATTAGACCGTTCAATTCTACCACAGCGTTATTCCACCGCGAGACCCCGTGGAAGGCGCACGCTGTCATAGCCAAGACCCTCGACCCGATCACGTTATGAAATCTTTCCTGTTAAGCCTGCTGATTTTCCTCGTTATAACGGTGATGTCTTCTGCGCGTGTATTTGACGTGCGACAAGGGAGTAATCTTAATCGTATGGGTCATAAAAGGAATTTTAAGGATTTGTATGAACCTGCGCCGGAGTTTGCGAGATGCCGTGACGAATCTCAAAGCGTGACAATAAAAGGGAAATTTTTATGCGGTACGTATTTTTTTGTTTTATTCAGATTTGCTGATATAATAGAGAACGTGTATAAAATTAGAGTTAAGTTTCATTGATACGATTTAGGAGAAAATGTATAAAAAGCATATAAAACGCAATACACTTAGTTTTGCTCCGTTTATTAAGATTTGATATAGAATCAAAACTTGTTACAATTTTAAAACTTCTTCCTCGGCATGCTCATTTTATTTACGTAATATTTTAATGTAACGATGATAATAGTGGCTTAAACATAATAATTGACGAAATAAATGCAAATTTCTTTGTAAGGTAATTATATTTTAAACATGGAACCACAGCTGTGACGTCATTCCTGTCGTCGATTTTGTATAGAGTGTTTTTGCAGAGGGTCTGAACTATGACTTTTAAAACTTCGTATCTTATGAAAAAAATACGCGACATTTATTTCGCGTATACAGTTATTCCTCTTTCATAGCACTTTCCAGAGAGTCTAAGATAAAAACTATGCATGTTCTCTATTGCAATACAATTTACCGTTATTATAAACGTGGAGTAATCTAGGAGTAGCTAAGCCATACTGTGGCCATACTTTGAGCTTATCTGTCGAATTCAAATCATCTCTTTACTTTTACAACCTCGTATCGTATCTATCCTATTGACTAGAAGAAAAAACACTCGTGTTCCAAGAAGAGTAAGGAATACTTTTCTATCAAACTATTCGATCAGGGGCCACTAGCCAAGATGCAAACGCTCCTAACGTTTTTCTTTTCTCGAAACGCAGGAGAATGTCATGCCATACATTTTGAGCGATAGAAAAGAGAAACGTTAGGAGCGTTTGCATCTTGGCTAGGGCCTCAGATAATGGGTCGAGAAAGTCGAAATGTCGCAAATGACGTTAACCCATCATTATATAGAATTTCTCCATGTCGATTGTATCATTTTATCGAATCTTATTTCTTCGAGCGCAGTGTTCTGCTGAAACCATGGCGTTTTTAGGATATCTTGAAAAATATTTACGTAGGTTAGGTTAGAAATGCGACTGCCAAAAAATTTTACTATTGCGGTAAGAAATGCCTTTTGTTTAAATGAAAACTCTGCATAATGTTCGTTAAAAGGTGTTACGATATTAGGGTCTCGCACAATAACCTATTTGTAAGAATGGATGTGTGGATGTTTGTTACTTTTACGCTGCAACTGCTGGACAGATTTGGGTGAAATTTTTAATGCAGAAAGCTTGCATAGGCAACTTTTACTAGCAATTAACGACTTTAAAGCGGACGAAGTCGCGGGAAACAGCTACTGTCTTTATATAAGTGTTTATATCGTTGTCTAGTACCGTAAAAGCCTAGAACTTAATTTAGGACTAGCTCAATTTGTGTGAGATTGTCTGTGGTATAAATATATTTAAAATTAACAGTTTCATTTTCAGAATCAAGGTTATACTTAGCTAGGTTTGATGAAAATTGGTTAGGTCTTTAGATTTTTATAAATTCTAAAACAAGGGCTAGCACAAGTGATCCCCGAATTATTTGTCGCTCGGATATCCCTTTCTATCTAGTCTGTAACGATAAAGACGTACTAAGCGAGAAAATACAACTTGTGCTTAGCGTACTGAAAGTAGAGATTGCTATGTATTAGATTTTTTTTAATTTAATCGTTAATTATATACCTATGTATGAATTTATGTAAACACTTTACTGTATCTACAGTCGAAGTCATAGAGATTTTCACACTTGAGTACCTTGTCACTTTCATACATACATACATAACATCACGCCTTGATTTCATGATTGTATAGGCAGAGCTACAGAAATACCAACAACTATAAAAAGACTTGTTGATAATTCTGTAACCACATTTTGCACAAGTGGGCTAAGATGTTTGCCAGTGTATTAGTGACAGGTTGCAAGCCCTTTCATTCACTGAGATAATTTCATATGCGGGTAAGGACCACATAGTTGGACCATAGTTAAGCGTAGTTAACCATACAAACAACAAAAATGAAAAAAGTTCCGTTGTGACACGAAGATTATCCCTACAAATGTATGGCTAATTTTCGTGTCACAACGGAAAAGTTTCATAGAAAATTTAATTGGGTGAGTTAGCGTAGACAACTTTTTGGCCCTTACCCATGTAATGTATGAATTGTCTTAGTAAATAAAAGTGACAAGACTTAAGTGTATCTTTATGTATCTTTATGACTTCGACTGTACTAAAACAATTACATTACATAAATATCGAACAACCGGTGAAATTACTACGATATTATTATAGGCATTCAATCTTAGTCCTCAGAATTGGCAACGCATTTGAGGGTTAAGGATTGCAGTCTCGAGATTATAGTCTCAAAAATTCAAATATCCATGGAGGTTGTGCAGTGTTTTACAAAATAGAAACTCGTTTCATAGAATGTATCACTTCGAAGAATTTTCAGTTCATAGAAAGCTAATTTCTGCTGTAACCTTACTGTTTTCAGATTATTTTTGGTGGTCACAGGTCTAACCTAACCTAACCTACGTAACTCATGCTTAAGATAATCTGAAAACTTTAAGTTTTCTGCAGATGCAGATATTAGCTTACTATGAAATGAAAATTCTGCTAAGTGATACATTCTAACTGAGTTTCTGCAAAACAAGGGGACACCGTCTATGGGTCTCAGATCCCATCCTACCATCAGGTGGCCTAAGTGCTTTTACTTAATACAAAGGCGAAATTCCTTTGAGAAATGTGATTGTTGAACAATTTAGAATATGGCTTTGATTCATCCGATGGTCAATGATGTAATCTTGTCTTCCCAAAACACATAATGATTGATTAGTATTCAGAACGAGTCTTAAAGTTTCCTTTCCTATGAGTCACATAAGGGTAAAAATGCTTGGTTAAGTATTAGATTTAGATTCGTATGGTTTTTTTTTAAATACTATATGTCACATTTTAATATTTTAGTTGATTTTAAAACGCTGTCTTCTTTAAACTGCGAAAGTTTGGATGTTTGTAACTCAATCACGCCAGAACGGCAGAACGGATCCGGATGAAATTTGGCACCGAGATAGATTATAGCCTGGAATAATTAGGCTAATTTTTATGCCGAACAATTGGATAGTTCCCGAGGGTAAAGCGATAAAGGAGTTGTACAAATGAAGTGGCGAACAAAAGTTAGTAAAAGATATAGAAGGCAAAAAAAAACGCTCGTGATGATTGCGACCTCTCTTATCCTACAGATAGACCCTTTCAGATAGTCTTCGACCCGTCCTATACGCTCAGCTGTTCGAATGTGCAGGTTTCCTCCTATGTTTATCCCTTACCGTAAGAGTATCGGGTGATGTAGTTAAGTTAGAAAATTAATTTGTACATGGTGACCGCGGGGTTCAAACTCGGTACCTTTCGATCACGAGTCAACCCCGTAAGCCACCGACGACCGACCGACGCTCTCAAATCGCGACCCCTGCTTTCAGAGCTTGTAACTCTTAAATGGACCAAGGGCGCGTATCTTGAAGAAAGCGAAGTTTTTTTTTTATGATAAGGAGAAGGCACACGTGCACTCAAGCCTCCTGATAGTAAGTGGAATCTGAGACCCATAGACATTTGAGGGTCATTCTACTTTTTAGCGCATAATAATCATTGGTGAAATTAAAGGCATTTTTAGACATTTTTTTCACGTAAATTTGACTTATATTGAAACTGGAACAACTAAATTTAATAGTTCAAAACAAAACACTTTAAACTTATTGATATTTTATCATGAAAAGTTGGTAACATAGCGGTAAATACACTTTTTCCATACAAATGGCGGGGACATGCGTGACCACTATGTTACCTACTTTAAAGTTAATTATAGTGACTTTTTAAATGTAGTGATAATTTTAAATGAAAGCCAAGTTGTGTAACTATTTCAATATTAAATTACAAAACCGAGCACTTTAACGTTTTTATAAAAATATTATTAAAAGAGCACTTGTCAAAAAATCGACCTGCGCTTAAAAGTAGAATGACCCTTGAATTCTCAAGACTATAATCCTAAGACCTCAAATGCGTTGCCAACCCTGAAGACTAAGATGGAATACCTCTATGCTAGTAATATTACCGGTTGTCTTATCCCCACACAGGAACACAACAATGCGAACACCGTTGTTGGCTAGGATTCTAAACTATAATCCTGAGCGTAGTGAGGGAGGTGGAAATAATTTTGCTACCGTGTGCCACATACTGCTTTTTACATCACCTATGAGAAAAATAAAAGATCTTAGTGATGAAACTAATTTTTCCGAATAGGTGATGTGCAAAATAAATTGTAGTTGATTATGAGCTCAGCATTTTTATATTTCATTGCGTTTATATTTTATAGTGGCATTATAATGTCCTTGAACAGAAAAGTGCCACTTTGTTCCCTCCTTACAGGGAAGAAAAGTCCCTTTTCCGAATAGATGATGTGAAAATAATTTTTGTTAATAAAAAAAAGGACTGTCCACCTGTATTTACTAATTGTCGTCATCGTCATGGATAATACTTCTGTCAAGGAATAGAGCAGGTCGCCTAACACTATATTGGTGCCTAGCCTTCCCTAAAACCCAAACTAGCCATAGGCATAACGTAAAAAAGTGTTTTCTAATAGATAGTAACGTGAATTAACTTGCCTTAAAATAAAATAATGCGTAATCTTATGCATTCGTATTTCTAACCGACCGAAATGTATATATATATTGTTTTATTTTTCAGAAAATCCAGCAGTCTCTACAGCGCGTCACTTACACCGAAGACGGACCCATCACCACCAAAAAACCAACATATTCAACAATTAAGAGCTTGTTTTTACAAAATTTGCAATAAAAAAACAATGCAATCGGTTTTTTATGGTTATTTCTCCAGTAAGTGGTGACAAGATGCAGCAAACGGTATCGACCACCGAAACCAAATAAGTATAGCATTTACTGTAGTACGGTCGTGTCTTCTTGGGTCATACACACTCTTAAAAACAAAACGCTGCTTATATGCAATAGTACCACAAAACAAAAACAAATACAATTTGATTTAAAACTTTAAGTAAATTGCGTACCGAATTAAGATGCAACAATGACTCATTTTTCAACTCTAAAAAGACTTGTTGATAATTCTGTTACCACATTTTGCATAAGTAGGCTAAGATGTTTACCAGTATTAGTGACAGGTTGCAAGCCCATCGCCTAACAGATAGATAGATAGCTTGTAAGTGTTTTAGATAGGTTCTAACTGTGCATTAAGTGCTAAACTATAGTAGTGGCAATGGGCAATTTGAAGCATTAAAGAACATAATATTTTGTGGTAGGATAACCTATGGCAATATTGCCCCAGTGAGTTTTTAAAACAGCTCCTAACGATGATTTATAACTAATTTTAATTGAAAAGTGACGCGTTGGGCGCTTATGTCAATTCCATACACTTTGTTTTTTTTTATGAAGCTATATATAATTATGTAAACAATTTATTGTTTTTTGTCAGGTATTTGAAACAGCATTTACTTGTGCCATTCCTTCTGTTCTACTATCTCACTTACATAAGTAGGTACACTCAGGAACAATGAAAACGGGTCATTTTCTATGGAAATCCTGTACTAACATCCGTATTTATAGACAAGAAAAGTAATTACAAGAACTTAAGCAAACATAATGACTTACTAAACGATTTCAGTATGACTTTTAACATTACTATTACTCAAGTAAATATAAATACGGGTGTAAGTGACCCGTTTTCATTACTTATGACTATATTTCCCGCCTATCCTCATAAGACCCAATACCTATTTTTGTAACATTGCATTTGCAACCTTGTCGACATAACTACTAGGGTGCCTTTTATATTTGGCATTATGTCCTCAAGCAAAAATCTGGGGACTCAGGAGGCCATAGATAACATGTTCCTTGTTTATTCCACTATAGAGAGCAACTCAATAACTAAGTATTATTGGATACTGCGGCCTTATTTGAGAAAAAGTGTTAGTATTTTAGTGTTAGCCATGTAATTTTTCGATTGCTCAACCAGTTTTGTCACACTATCCAGTGACCTTTTGACCAGTTTATCGATTTCATTTTAAAAAAACGTAAATACCTACGCTAATGTTTACCGAGTGGCAAAGAAACAGTCTCCATTTTTTAAAATTTTGCTACAAAGTGTCAAATCTTGATACAGATTCAGAGAAATTCTAAGCTAAATGTTGCAGAATAGAAAAACCCAAACTCAAACTGCTCATCTTGCGTGAAGTTCTTATTTGCAGGAAATGTGATCTTAATGCAAGTAAACAAGGCCTCAGACAATGGCTTTTTATAATTTGGTATATCTGGTTCGTTAGGTCCCAAACATTTGATCAACATTCGATGGCAGTACGTCATGCGTGATGGTTTAAAAACGATGAGATCATGGATATTTTTTCAGCAATAGATAGGCATAAAGGGAAGTAATACCGACTATCAAAAGGAAAACTTCATATGTATAATTTATTGATAATTCTAAATTTTAAGACTACACGTTAAGAACATGTACAGTCACCATAAAAGATATTTGAGATATCGCGATTGAAAAGTTTAGGAATCATATAATTTTTTATCTGTAACAAAGGGGATTATTTAAAAAAAACTCAGAAACGTCACTCGGTTACTCTTGCTGCCCAAAGCCATTTTCAGAGGTACCGTAAACTCGGGTTACTTTAGCCCTAGGGGGTAACATTGCCCACCCTTAAAACTATAAGTATTTTAGTGGTAATCATCTTCAATTGGTTAAATATTTTTAGAACCATATAAGTAGCTTAGTCCTGATGTATCATTTAACAAAATAATTAAATATTAAAGATGGTTTTTGGGGTGGGCAATGTTACCCCCTAGGGCTAAAGAAACCCGAGTTTAAGGTACCTATTATTTTATAGAAAATTCTTTTAATCTTAAATGATTATCGCGGTCCTATTAAAGCCAATAAAATAACTCAGTTTCTGATGAGCATGTAGGTGCGAGAGTGACGGATGTTTTATCCACCGAGATAAAGGTGATGACAATACGGGCCCTGCAGTGTATTTCAGAGAAACGAACTCGACATAGAGCTAGGTGCTAAGCTTTAACTGGCTGACCCGTGAGCACGTAAACACTACCCGTACAGACGTGTCACATTGCGTGGACGACGCTAAGTACGACCAACGTCGAGACCCGTCCATACAGGTTATGTCTGTGAACTCACGGGTCATGCTCTTTTGGCCAGGTTCTAAATAAATATCACGGGACAGTGTCACACAAATTGACCTAGTCCCAAACTAAGCTCTAGGCTTGTACTATGGGTACTGACAACGATAAACATACTTAGATAGAGAAATAAATACTTAAATACATAGAAAAAATCCAAGACTCAGGAACAAATACTCGTGCTCATCTCACAAATATCTTCCCTTACAGGGATTTGAACCCGGGACCGCCGGCTTCGGAGGCAGGGTCACTCCCAACTAGGCCAACGTGTCGTCAATTCTATGTTCTATGTCGAATTCGTTCTTTTAATAACGCCACTGGAGCTACTGCTTTTATTTTATTACGTAATACGTAATTATTTCCTTAAGTTAAGGCATGTTTGTTATTGGACAAGCGCAAGTGACAATATAAATATAGTTGATGCATTTATTAATTAGTTTTATTCGGGTACCTTATCGAAACACCTTTCGATGAACGTATCATTTTATTTCATCGAAATACATTTCTCGCCGCATAAGTATTTTTTGGCAGTCACAAGTATAACCTAACCTAACCTACGTAATTAATGTGTAAGATATCCTGAACATTATGTTTTCAGCAGAAAATAACATTCGATGAAATGAAATTCGATAAAACGACACACACAATCGATTTACAGTAATGGCGACTAAATAAAACAAAAAAACACAAAAAAAAAGATAAATGATGCTAAAACACTTCAAACGCGATATCGTTATAACGCAGTAGAATAGAGGCCCAGTTAGCTTTATAATTAACCGCATATTTAAAGCGCTAAGGTTAAAGACCTTGTCGCTTAAACGCCTTATACGGATTAGTGCATCCTAATATGACGTGCAGCTGCAAATAATAATTGCGAACATGCATGACAATCAGAATTGAGTTTGATTGATACGATTTAGGAGAAAAGCATAAAAAAACGCATTACACTAAGTTTTCACCGGTTCAAATTATTATTAAGATTGTATATAGAATCACAGATCCTGTGTAGTTGCCGGGTTAGAATAGTGCCACTCCATGTCTTCCCGTGGATGTCGTAAGAGACGACTAAGGAAATAAAGGCTTGTAGTATTATTAGGCGATGGGCTTGTAACCTGTCACTAATACACTAGTAAACATCTCAGCCTACTTGTGCAAAATGTTGTTACAGAATTATTAACATGTTTTTAGAGTTGTTGGTATTTCTGTAGCTTTCTCTACCCCACTCTGGGTATGAAGGCGTGATGCTATGACTATACAGGGTGTCCCAGGAAGTAGTGTCAAGCGGAAGTCCAGAGGTAGTGCACCTCAAGGGGCATCTGAATCACCCCCATGTATGTTCAGCGATTTTTCGTAGTTTCGGAGTTATTGATCATTTTAATCGGAATTATTGTAATTTTTCCTTATGTCCATGTTTCGAAAGACCCTTAATTTCATGTATTAATTCATATTTTTTTTTCACTTTTTTCTTGCATGGTTAGAATCACTATGAACTAAGGAAGTTTTTAAAGCTACTTGCCAAGTTTTTTCATGACAACGTTTTGAGTAAACTCACTAAGTTACTTTTTCCATACTAAGAAATCCCCGTGTTTGTTTTTCACGTAGTATGGAAAAACAAACTTTGCGCGTTTACTCAAAAAGTTGTCATGAAAAAAAACTGGGTATGTAGCTTTAAAAACTTCCTTAGTTCATAGTGATTCTAACCATGCAAGAAACAACGAAAAAAAAAATGAATTAATACATGAACTTAGGGGTTTTTCGAAACATGGACATAAGGAAAAATTACAATAATTCCGATTAAAATGATCAATATCTCCAAAACTACGAAAAATCGCGGAACATACATGGGGGTGATTCAGATGCCCCTTGAGGTGCACTACCTCTGGACTTCCGCTTGACACTACTTCCTGGGACACCCGGTATAGAATCAAAACTTGTTAAAATTTCAAAACTGTTTTTAATGTTTAGATTGTTTATTGCGGCATCCTCAATTTATTTAAGTAATATGGAACAACACTTTTGACGTCATTCCTGTCGTCGATTTTGTTTAGAGTGTTTTTGCAGGGGGTCTGAACTATGACTTTTTAAAACTTCATATATCGCGTATACAGTTACTCCTCTCTTTCAAAGCACTTTCCAGAGAGCGTAAGATAACAAAAAATGCATGCTCCCTTTTATAAGGCCGACCATACCATGACATTTTATGATAGGTCTAATCATTTAAAGAAATTAGTTACTAGGTACTTCTAACTCATTTTACCCTCATGTCATTGACTAGAGCGGTTTTTCTGAGCCTCATGGGGCCGGGCCTAAAGCCACGCCCATCGCAATGACTCAGCACAACGTATCAACTTAGAGGCAAGTCTATTTCATAACCATCCTTACTTGAACTTTGGTTGCAGTTAAAACACACGGCGTTATCAAATCCGCGTATTACTAAAGTGTTTTATTTATATGTATTTATGTATTTATATATTATGTATGGTGTATTTAGTTATAATTATAAATATGTCATTATTTATTTAATTATCGTGTTGCTTTAGAAAAATTTCGACTTGTGTATTTTTTTAATTACATTTATTTTTACTCACTCGCCCAAAGGTAAACTGGAAGAGATCACTTAAAGGAATAATTTCGCCTTTGTACTACTTTAATTTCTGTATTTTTTTTACTACAATAAATAAATAAATATCAGGGGACAATCTCACACAAATCGACCTAGTCCCAAACTAAGCTCTAGGCTTGTACTATGGGTACTAGACAACGATAAACTAATAACTAACTATAAATACTTGTATAGAGAAATACATACTTAAATACATAGAAAACATCCAAGACTCAGGAACAAATATTCGCGCTCATCACACAAATATCTGCCCTTACCGGGATTTGAACCCAGGACCGCTGGCTTCAGAGGCAGGGTCACTCCCAACTAGGCCAACGTGTCGTCGAAATAAAAATTAAGTGTCTACGTAACTACATACATAAAATTAATGATTTTTTTTTTACGGTCCATAATGATTTTTGTTATTATTAATTTGTCAGTTATAATTTAAGGTCTTATTTGCAGTTTAGATGTTTGTTTTATGTATTATGTAACTAGCTTTCTTTATCCCTCTTTTTTATTAGGGGTTAAAAATAACAGCCAACTAAAAGAGATTTTCTCTATATAAAGTACTAGCTGTCACCCACGACTCCGTCCCTCAGGAACCATCTAATTTTCGGAATAAAAAGTAGCCTATGTCCCCGGGACTCAAATTATCTCCATAGCAAATTGCATTGTAATCGGTTCAGCGATTTAGCTCTGAATGCAGAACAAAAAGAAGGACCAACAGACGGAGCTACTTGTACTTTCACATTTATAATATGACTATCAGTTGTATTACAAAAGACATGCGTTTCAAAATTAAAAATTAGTATCAGTAAATTGGCCACATGAGGGCTCTTTTACAAGGCTTTGGACAAGACCATCATTGCGGAGACGAAGCGCCACAAGAAAATCCACACTAACTTGTTCACATCTAGTCCGATTTCAATTTGACTCAGACCAATCGTAGATTCGACCTGTAAGAGGTTAGTTATGACGTTGGTCTCTTTTGTATATCAATAATGCCGTACTGAGTCACACAAGATATCAATGACAATAAGGATATAAACTATTAAGCCCACATTTGGGCCAATCACACCTTGGATATTATTGTTAGAGACAAGTACTAAGGAGATCTAAGGATAAGGTAAACCAGTGCTGGGTTTACAGGACCTTAGTATGCTGTCGAAATATCATTTGTTTTGTTGCTTATTTTTTATTGCAAACTGTGAAAGAGTTGAATTAGCTTCCTTCGTCTGTATTTCCTGAGGGGTATAACTTGGCTCTTCAATTCAAGAGTGAATAGTTTTCTACTGAACCAACGAGCTTCATCCTAGTCTTCATCTTGGTTAACCATTAGATGAGATAGAAATCTAATCTTATCTTATCTTTCAGAAACACCGTTTCCGATACGCTTTAGGATCTTTTATGCAATTACCATCTTACACACTTAGCTGTTCGAATGTGCAGGTTTCCTCACAATGTTTTTCCTTCACTGTTAGAGCATCGTGTAGTGTACTTAAGTTAGAAAAACTCATTGGTACAGGGTGACCGTGGGTGTTCGAACTCGGTATCTTACAATCACTAGTCGACCCTCTAACGGCCAAACCCTACATTCAAACCGTGGACAGATAGCCTTACTTCGGACTAAATTTGACACATTTTGTATGTCAACTCGAAGTGAGTCTTATCTATCCGCGGTTTGAATATAGGATTCGGCCGTAAGCCACCAACGCTATGAGATAGAGGTCGCTCGTCAGTCCAAAATAAAAAAAAGCCGCTCAAATGCAAGTTGGACTCGCGTACCGAGGGTTCCGTGCAAATTTATAAGAATGTAAAATTGTATTGAGGGACATGACTTTGCCGTTGAAACACTGTTGTCTATCGACATAGGTCACGATTAGTTAACCAACTGCAAATACATAAGTTTGCAATCGCGAAAAAAAAGTGGCTAAGCAACAAATTAACAATTTTAGGATTTTTTTACTTTACTTGTGATGTAAGACCTTCTTTCTTGACAAATTTCAGGATTCTATGGGAAGTACCCTATTAATTTTGATTCCCTTGAGAGTGTCGTACGTATATACGTTTTTTGCGGCATAAACGGCCGTATCTTTTATTGAGGTTAACTTAGAAGTTTGATTTTTTCACAGCTTTCAAGGGACCGTAGACTTAGCTTTCCTGAGGTAAAGAGTCTTGACAGACAGACGGGCGGATGGACGGACAACAAAGTGATCTTATAAGGCATCCTAAAAAATATATCAGGAGGCCTCAATTGTGACGAGTTAGGAAAACAGGTTATTTGCATGCAATCACACCTTAACAATTGCGCATTTATAAACAAGATGGTAAGTGGATGAATGGTTAGTGTTGGTAGGACCCTGTGCAGGGTCCGTCTCCGGATCGCTACCACCATCTAATCCATTAACCAGCCGCCAAGCAACAGTGTTCGAATCGTTGTGTTCCACAACAACCGATCGAAATTACTAGCATAGAGGCATTCCATCTTAGTCCTCAGGGTAGCCAACGCATTTAAGGTCTTAGGATTATAGTCTTGAGAATTCAAATGTCTATGGATCTCAGATTCCACTTACCATCAGGTGGCCTGAATGCTCGTGAGCCTTCTACTAAACATAAAAAAAAAACTTTAAAAGTATTGAAGTGTGGATATAGTGACTGAAACATGTAATTTTTGCGCCTGAATATTTCTTCTTCAAACTACCTTCATTGAATACAAATTGCTGCGTTTTTTATTGTTTTACCAAAACGTAAAGTATAAAAACCGAGCAAGAGCATGTCGGAACATGCTCACATGCTCAGTGCAGGGTTCCGAAGCCGTTAAGTACTACAAACATAAAAACCACACGTAGGTATGAACAATACAATACTGATACCTATAAAATAAATGAACATTTCAAAATAGAGTACTATATTCATATTAAATATAATATAATGTCGTTAATTACAAATAAACTCTAGAACAATTCTCATTCTGATTCGGATGATGTCTCAGTGTCAATAACGTTTATTACAATAGTTTAAGCTTTAAGAATTGCATTTTACTCGTCAACAGTCGGATCACAACTGAATATAAACATACCTAATCAAAGTAAGTAGGTATGCAACAAACATTAGTGAAGAAATGCACGGGCAGTGCATTACCGACGAACAACAAGAAACTACCAATATTATTCACCGTGTACTATCGGTCTTTTGGCACACCTGTGAAATAGGGAACATGCATATTTTTAGGGTTCCGTAGCCAAATGGCAAAAACGGAACCCTTATAGATTCGTCATGTCTGTCTGTCTGTCCGTCCGTATGTCACAGTCACTTTTTTCCGAAACTATAAGAACTACACTGTTGAAACTTGGTAAGTAGATATATTCTGTGAACCGCATTAAGATTTTTACACAAAAATAGAAAAAAAAACATAAATTTTGGGGGTTCCCCATACTTAGAACTGAAACTCAACATTTTTTTTCATCAAACCCATACGTGTGGGGTATCTATGGATAGGTCTTCAAAAATGATATTGAGGTTACTAATTACATTTTTTTCTAAACTGAACAGTTTGCGCGAGAGACACTTCCAAAGTGTTGAAATGTGTGTGTCCCCCCCCTGTAACTTCTAAAATAAGAGAATGATAGAACTAAAAAAAATATATGATGTACATTACCATGCAAACTTCCACCGAAAATTGGTTTGAACGAGATCTAGTAAGTAGTTTTTTTTTGAAAAAAACATTGATCAAAGCTACAACGAACTTTTATATTATGTTACTTGCTGCTATGGAACCCTTCATGGGCGAGTCCGACTCGCACTTGGCCGCTTTTTTAATCTTACGCTCTCTGGAAAGTGCTACAAAAGAGAAGAATAGCTGTATTCGCGAAACAATTTTGTAGTGTTATTTAAAAAATAACACAAATTACTCAATATATTTTCATAAGATATGAAGCTTTAAAAAGTCATGGTTCAGACCCCCTGAACAAAAACACTCTATACAAAATCGACGACAGGAATGACTTCACAGCTGTTGCTCCATGTTTAAAATATATGGACCATATAAAGAATGCATATATCTATGTCTAAGCCAATATCATTGAAAAAAAAAACTTAAATTAAATGAGGATGCCGAAAAAAACAATCTAAACCTTAGAAGAAGTCGATGAAGTTTGTTGCTTTTTTTAACATTTTCTCCTAAACCGTATTAATAAAACTCAATTCTGTTTTTAAAGCATATTCCCTATTCCCTATTATAATGGTCTTTCAAGTGCTTATTAGTCGTCTTAAATAAAACAAACTATACCTACCAAGAGTATCTAAGTTAGGAAGTTGTTAAGAAGTTAAACTGAGGAAGGACGGACAGACGGACATAGCGAAACTATTACAGTTCCTTGTTGATTAGGGAACACTTTAAATTGGATATGGCTAACATATCGTTAAACTGCTTAAATACCTACTATGATATGAGGTTGGTGAAAATAAAAAAAAGCAACATTAACGAACTAAAATCAAAAGTAAGCTGTTATTGTTTTGTTAATATTTCAAAGTCAATAGTCAAAGTCGACAACGAAAATTAAATCACTCGGTAATCTCGTTTAAGAATGGGGCACTCGTATTTGATATCATAGGCGTGAGAATTTCGGACACCAGTGATATATCAAAATAATAATATCAAAAAATCAGTAAATTTTGGTAAGTTTTCTTCGGATGAAATTTCAAAATCAACTCATGGATCGGTTAAGTATGAAATCAGTGCGCAATTGACTCTCTTTCTATCCTTCATAGTTATTTCGTTACTAAGACCCATATTTCAAACTATCTCTACCAATTATTATACAATAGGATGATTAAAAACCTAATAAAAATTAGTTCGCCGGTATTTAGTATGCTAAATTCACTTTTTTCTAAAGAGGTTTCAATCATTTCCTTTAAGGACTTGTTTTAGCAGCGGTTGTAGCTAGTTTTTTTTTTTAGTTTATTCAAAACAGATCTTAATTTACTAACATTGATGCTCAGTTATACAATTAAACGTCCTTTAAACACAATTAAAGTCTCGCCTGGCCTTGAACTACTTGAAATATAGTGATTCCCCTGAATTGGGGGACGTCCCCTAGTCAACATATTATTATATTCGCTTTGTAGTCAGTTTTAATGTTGTAAACAAGCTTTCGTCTTCAGAAGCTTGGTTTAACATTTATTTAAATAAATACTGTTAGAACACGATCAAACTTTACCGAATGGTGCTCCAACACTGTAAAATAATAATGAAAACAACAAAATTATAACAAATTGCGTTGTTTAAAAAATATTTTATAGCGTTTAGAAAAAAAAATACTTTGCCTGATGGTAACTGGGATGTATGACACGGACATTTGCATTCTCAAAGCTATCTAATGATTACAAATGTAAGACCGCAAATGCGTTGCCATCCCTGAGGACTAAGATTGTAAAAGTCTTGAGGACTAAGAAATATTGACAGACATAATATTTTTTTAGTAATAATGTGTTTTAAGTCATAACTATCGCAAGTTGTAACGTATTTTTTTTTAAAACTGTTACTTATTCAGGATTTTTATAAATCAAACCTAAGCTAACCTAACCTTACCCACACGTTAGGTGAAATTTTGAAAAAATACCGGTTTCAGCCATATAAAAATATGACTAACATATCGTACATTCGGTAGAACAAGGGCACAATTGCCCCTTTAGTCACATTGTACATTGTGCCCTTTGTTCTAGTGGACAAGGGCATAATTGCCCCTTTAGTCATATCGTATATTTTGCCCTTGTTCTACCGAAGGTGCGATATGTCAAAAATTATATTGTGACCAAAAAAATGACGAGAAAAAACGGGCTCTCCCGCTATGCTCGTAATTGTACAATCCTACTAATATTATAAATACGAAACTTTAGTTGCCCAGAACGGCTGAACGGATTTGGATCAAATTTGGCCCAGGGATAGATTAAATAGTCTTGAATAGCAAGCAGGTTAATTTTATCTCGAAAAAAAATACAGTTCCCGATACAGCGATAAACGACTTCATATGTTAGTACTTATCATAATAATGTATCAATATTTTTTTTATTGCACACTTGTGTCAAATTTCAATAATTCGTGTGATAAGCATTGCTGCTCATCAGTCTCATCACACAAATATTTGCCCTTGCCAGATCGAATCCGGGACCATTAGCTTTGTAGGCTGTGTCGTCAAAATATGCGTCATTTATATAAATCAGTTATACTGGGTGATTTTGGGGTCATGATCCGGAATGGCCAAAAGTAAATATAAGATGGTCATACTGAACAACTTTTCCGATCATTTTTATCATATTGTTATCATTGCGTCTGTCTCGATTTTTACTGCAGCCCAGCGTCGTCGTTACCTTTTTTTAAGGTACCCCATACATCTTTGGCAGTCTTTGCCTGTACAATGTGAGGAAAGCACAAATTGTCGACGTTCAAACATAGTCTCGCACGAGCTTCCTCCTCTTCACACAACTTCTGTTCAGCATCATCACCGTCTGCGGTTGCAATATGCCATAAATTCTCGAAAATGGTTTTGCATTTCAAATGCCCAATCCCGATAGTGGATGGTGACTTTCAGCTTCTCTATTTTTACAATTGAATTTGAATGCTCACCCATTTTCCATCACATAAATACAAATAGCAGAAAAAAAACGTAAAGGCCCATAAACTTTTAGATATATTATATATTTTCTATAAGAAAAATGCGAGTGTCAACTTCTCCATTATTTTTATTGACTCTTGACGGAACAAATTTTAAAGCAATAGCAAGACATTCACATGTCTGATAAAAACAGCCAGCATTACGGCCAGCGTTACTTCAAAACAAACAGGCAGACAGAGTTAATTCAACATTAATAATTTTATTAGTATTAAATTGAAGTAACAAAATGGACATTCCTTAAGTTTCATAATATAAACGAACTTCTCTGACGTGTTACTTATTTTTAGCAACGCGTATCCAACGTCTCGTAACTCGAACTTGCTACTAGTAAATTGGTTGAGTCACGTCGAGTCATTTCACTCGTAATGTTTTCATT
Source organism: Acleris holmiana (assembly GCA_949316455.1). NCBI lineage: Eukaryota > Metazoa > Arthropoda > Insecta > Lepidoptera > Tortricidae > Acleris > Acleris holmiana. Next base: position 3,927,615 of record OX438773.1, on the reverse strand, counting down.
GTGTGGTTTATCGGTGTATGGCACACGGCTAGTGTTCAAACGGGCTTCCCCGAGGATGCTACCTTACCTGGTCAATTTCTACATACATACATAACATCACGCCTTCATTCCCAGAGTGGGGTAGGCAGAGCTACAGAAATGCCAAAAACTCTAAAGAGAGTTGATAATCCTGTAACCAAATTTTGCAAAATCAGGCCAAGAAGTCTACTAGTGTATTAGTGACAGGTTGCAAGCCCATCGCCTAATAGTGCTACAAGCCATCCCTTAGTTGCCTCTTACGACATCCACGGGAAGACATGGAGTGGCACTATTCTAACCCGGCAACCACACGGGGTCAATTTCCAAGCCTGGCAAACTCCTATTTTAGCGTTCCATACCCAGAGAGAACCTATTAGTACTAAGCCTACATGTCTGTCCGTCAGCAGGCAGTATCTCACGAACCATAATAAGTAAATAAATATTAAGGGACAATCTCACACAAATTGACCTAGTCCCAAACTAAGCTCTAGGCTAGTAATATGGATACTAGACAACGATAAACTTACGTATATAGAGAAATACATAGTTAAATATTACAGAAAACATCCAAGACTCAGGAACAATTATTCGTGCTCATCACAAAAACGTCTACCCATACCAGGATTTAAACCCGGGACCGCTAGCTTCGTAGGCAGGGTCACTACCAACTAGGCTAACGTGTCGTTAAAATAGTTACAGCGTGTGAGCTTGCAATTTCTCATTAAGAGGACTGTGAAGCAAATAATTTCTATACAAAATGCGATAACGTTTTTCTCCCCTTAAACGTTGTCCGATTTTTACGATTTTTGAATATGTTGTAGATATTATGAAAAACTAGGTCTGTACGTTTTCCTTTCCAAGAAAATATTAGATGGAAAGAAAAACAACAAAAGCGGAAACGTACAGACCTAGATTTTCATGATAGCTACAACATATTCATTCAAAAATCGTGGAAATCCAATTAGATTTAGGGGGTGAGAAACGTTATCGCCCGGAGCTAAATTTGTATGGATTATTTTTGACAGCGACGCGATATTAACATCGCTTCACAATCCTCTTAATTCACTAGTATACTTCTTGGTCTGATCGTGCAAAATGTGGTTAAAGATTTGCAATAAGTCTTTTTAGAGTTGTTGGTATTTCTGTAGCTCTACCTACCCCACTCTGGGAATGAAACTATGTAAAGTCGCTTATTTTTAATATAAACTTTTTTTATATATATATGACACAAACATAATGTAGTCTCACATAGATAAGTAGTTAGTTATATTGGTTTTAATATAGAAATATTTATCAAAATAATTTATTTTTGAGGCACCTGTCTTTAGGGTTCCGTAAAAGTTAAAAACGGGACCCTATTACTAAGACTTCACTGTGCGTCTGTCTGTGAGTGATGGTCAAACTCATGAACCGTATAGCTAAACCGTTGAAATTTTCACAGATGATGTTTTTTTGCTGTCGTTAAAACCACCTAAAACTAAAATCAGATTAAAATAAATATTCAATTGGGGCTCCCGTACAATAAACGTTATTTTGTTACCGTTACAGACATCGGAACAGGTGAAAGTAAAAAAAGGCTATAATTTTTTTTTTTTTTTTTTTAATTTATTCAGAAAACAAACAGCCATTTAAATTAAAATTACATTAAATAAAATTACTTAAATAAGGCCTATAGTTTCCTATATTACTATCTTTACTAGTGTTCTACATAAGTGTTCAACATAATATACAAAACAATTTTTAAGCTACCATTATGGAGAATATAAAATTTACCAAATTTTATTTTTAAACGACGACATACTATTAGCAAAAATATCAACTTCATTAAGCGATTTTTTATAAAGAGTGCAAGAGCGCCTAAAAAACGAATTTTGTGCATAAATAGTGCCACAAGGAGGGATACTAAATATAGGTTTGGAACGTGAGAGGAGACGAGGAACTCTGAATGAAATGTGTTCTAATAATGTGCTCGAGTCAATGTGATTGTTAATAATTTTAAATAAGAATATAGTATCGAGATACAGTCTTCTTTTTTCAAGGAGCGGAAGTTTGTGACGGGCCGCAGACGAGAGATAGTCAAAATTATAGAGACCGGTTCTATAATCTAAAGACTTACAAAATATTTTCTGAATCCTTTCGATTCGGGACTTGTGAATGTCATAACAAGGGCTCCACACAACACTACCCAATTCCAGAATACTACGGACGAAAGAATAATATAAAACTTTTAGCGTGATTATGTTTTTAAAAGGTTTGCTTAAACGTAAAATCATACCCAATTTTTATTCAGTTTATTCAGTTTATTAATTGCTTTCATGGGTACAATGGTGTTTAAGGTACAATTTTGTTCTGCCATGAAACCCTGTCGGGCACTACAATATTATTATGCTTAACTAATACTAGGCTTAGCTATTTAATAGGAACTATCTTATTATTACTAACTAAGTACATGTTGCATGTTACATATGGCACCAATATATTGCATTTATTCTATTTTACATTCAAAAAAAAACTCTTGTAGGGAATAAAAACAGTTATATATTAAATATTTCGTAAGTTTTTTAGTAAATATATTGTTTCTCTCTTCGCTTTTTATGTAATTTGGAATTTTATTGTAGACTTTAATGCACATCACATGTGGACTCGAGCTGTGCATTTTCAATTTCGATGATGGGATTGGGATATTATTTCTTGGGCGTAAATTTGAATGTGTGTAATCTTTTGGCTGTGGGAAAAAATTACGATGTTTTCTTAAAAAATTGCACAACTCAAGTATGTAAAGGGAGGTTACGGTAAGTATCTTAAGTTTCCGGTAGTAGGGTCTACAGCTATCTGTTTGTTTTATATTAACTAAGACTCGTATACATTTCTTTTGTAAAACAAACAAATCATGTACGTTAGTGCTATTACCCCACAGTAAGATGCCGTATCGGAGTCGTGAATGGGCAAATGCATAGTAAGCACTTAGAGCAGTTCTCAGGTCTGCATGTTTTTTAACTTGCATTAAGGCATACGTAAATGTAGACAGCTTAGCAGACACCTTTTGGATATGAGATTTCCAATTCATGTTTGTGTCTATTTCGAGGCCTAGAAGATTAGTTGAGTTTACACATTCCAATATTTGATTATTAAACGCAAAATTTATTTTTAATCTGGCTTTTTGATGGGGTCTAAATTGTACTATCTTTGTTTTTTCTATATTTAATTCAAGGTTGTGGAAGCTCAACCAATCCACTATTTTAGATAAGGTATTATTTAGAAGGGAATTTAAATTATTATCGTTTTTTGAGTAAGGAAAGACCACAGAGATATCGTCAGCAAAAAGTATACATGTATGGTCGAGTATTTCCGGGAGATTGTTTATATAAATGAGAAATAAAAGACATCCAAGTACACTGCCTTGAGGAATCGATCCCAACATACTATTGTGTTTTGAATTAATGTGCTGTATGGTTCTGGTTTGATGATTAAAGTATTCTATTTTCACAAACTGGGCTCGATTTGTCAAATATGATTGGAACCATGCTTTTTATATGCTTTAGCAGTAATATTATCTACATGTTCGTTAAACGATAACTTAGCGTAAAGAGTAACACCCAAATCTCTTATCGATGAAACACGCGAAACACTATTCCCAGCTAAGTTATAATTATATGTAATTGCATCGCGCTTACGGGAAAATGTGATGGTGTAACATTTATCGGTGTTAAGAATTAGATGATTACATTGACAATAGTCCTCAAAACGAGATAAATCTGTTTGTAACATAACACAATCATAGCATTCCTAATTAACTTAAATATTTTTGTGTCGTCTGCATAAAGTATATGTGATGAAGACTGAAAGGAACTGCCAATATCGTTAACATATAACACAAATAGGAAAGGTCCCAAGTGGGAGCCCTGGGGGATCCCTGAGGGAACTGGTAAAAATCTCGACATAAAGCCCTTGAGTGCCACAGCCTGACTTCTATTACTAATGTAAGACTTCAACCACCTAAACAGGTCACCGTGTATACCGATCTCACAAAGCTTATGGAGAAGGATATGGTGATCTATTTTATCAAAACATTTAGAGAAATCGGTATACACGGCGTCTACCTGATAACCAGAATCTAAAGCATTGGTGATGAAGTCAGTGTAGGTGATAAGGTTAGTGTCGACGCTTCTACCCCGGAAAAATCCATGTACCGATATATGTCGTGAAACTACAGCGGTTAGTTACGATTTTTTCAAAAATCTTTGCGAATACACATAACTTAGAAATAGGTCGATATAATTTTATATTATTTTTATCACCACCCTTGTGAACAGGGGTAATGATAGCCTGCTTCCAGATGCTAGGAACAACACCCTCGCATAGTGACTTATTAAAAAGCTTAGCTAAAGGAGCTGTAAGCTCAGCATGAAGTTTAGAAACCAGAAAAGGATGAATATCGTCAAGGCCAGCACCCTTGTTTACGCATGTGTATTTAAGATGCCTGTAAACTAAGTCGTCAGTAATATTTATACTAGAGATATCAATAGGGGAGGATGTGGAGTGAGAAGAAGGTAATTGCGGTAGGTTACTACTATTCACAAACACTGAACTAAAATAATTATTAAAAAGGTCACAGATAACTTTGCCGTCAGAGGAGGAGTCATCATTAAAATACATGGTAGATGGTACCTCATTAGCTGAGAATTTTGATTTTATGAAACTCCAGAAATATTTGGGAGAGGAGGTTATTTTCTTTTCACTAAAGACAATATATTTGTTATAACAAACCTTATCAAGTTTTTTCGCTCTCTTTCTTAGCATTTTAAATTCATCATAATCAGGTTTATGGTTGTATTTTTTCCACCTAGCATGAGCTTTTAATTTGTTTTTTATAATTTTAATTAGTGGTCTACTGTACCACGGTGGATATCGGGTTGAAATGCAAACTCTGCGCCTAGGTACATATTTCTTAATTAAACTATACAAGAGGGAATAAAAATAATTTGTTGAACTTTCGGTACCCATATTATTATCAATCACTGACCAATTCACATTAGAGAGAGCTTTCCTAAGTTCTTCATAATTAGCTGCATGATAAAGGTATTTATAACGCTCCTTAGAATATAAGGGTGTCACTAAAGACAAGCGAAGAGAGATAACTAAGGATTTATGATGTAAATCTTCCTGTGTTAGAGGAGAAGGGCAGTTTGATACATCACAGACAACATTACTCATCACGAGATCCGAAATACGGTCGTTTGCATTTAAACAACCATTAAACTGTTTCAGTCCCGTGAGACAAAGGAAGTCAGAAAGCTTGACAGCTAGAGGATTATTATTATTATTTAAAGTTATGGTCGAAAAATTATCAAGGTACCAAATTGCGTGAGGAATATTAAAATCACCCACAAGCAGGTAAGTATCATTTGGGTAACGTTGTATGAGGTTGTTGACGTTATTAAAGAATAATTGCAAGGACTGGGCTTGATTACTATGGAGAAAATACGAACAGGATATCAGTAATGACCTGGCACGGCCCGACACAACACAAGGCGAGTCTGACGCAGCTAGGGGGAGAGATAGCCATATCTCCTCAGAGGAGTATGGTGTCTGATGATACTGGTGATAATGGTGTCTAATGTTGATATTGCTGATGATAATGGTGTCTAATGTTGTATAGATAACGGTACGGAACCCTTTTTGTGCGATTCCGATTCACACTTGGCCGGCTTTTTATATATTATGTATATACTAACTTTATTGAGAAATATATTTAGAATATTATCTGGGGAAAAATGTATATAAGAATAAACATTATTGACAAGTCTTAAATAAATGACGTTATTACCTATCTATAGTTTAATGTATTACATAATGTAGTAACAATATGATCACCTATTATTATTTTATATACAAATTGTAATGTGACATTTTCAATTAATGTCAAATAACTATGCTATGTTTCTCGAGCGATACACCTTAATTGTGTCATTTTATTTCTTACATACATACACATACATAACATCACGCCTTCATTCCCAGAGTGGGGTAGGCAGAGCTACAGAAATACCAACAACTCTAAAGACATGTTAATAATTCTATATCCAAATTTTGCACAAATAGGCTGAGATGTTTACTAGTGTATTAGGTATTAGTGACAGATTGCAAGCCCATCTACAGTACTACAAGCCTATTTTATTTCTTAACTTTTATAATAATGGCTTTGAAAAGGGCTTGAGCTCAGCTGACAGGATTTGAGCCCACTCGTGTTCAGCTATGGAGAGATAACATTAACTAGTCACATAAAATTCAGCTTATCAATACATATTCTCTATAATAATAAAAATGAATCGCTGAATGTGTTGGTAAGCGCAAATCTCGAGAGCAGCTGAACCGATTTCGCTAATTCTTTTTTTGTTGTGTTCATTATCGTCAGGAGAAGGTTCTTATGAAAGAAAAAAGTAAAACTCACCGGGAAAGTTAAAATTTTCCAGCGGGGCGAAGCCACTGATGGGTAGCTAGTTTATTAATATTAACATTTTTTTTTACTTGTAGCCCAATTAGATACAATATGACCATCCCCAATTTCATCACAATACAAATTCACATTGCGTCACATACGTAAACCGCGACTCAACACCGTCATCCGTTGTCGTCGCCGGTGCGCATGTTATATAAAAGGGGTTACCCTTACCACCGCTGAGCCAGTTGAACGCTAACCGCCAAAGAAACAACACGCCATGGCTTATGAATACGTATTAATCGCCTGCGCTTGCGCCGCGATGTTCGCGACAACGATTACCGCAACACCAATTAATAAAATTGCGAACGGTCGATCGCTAACAAATATTAATAGTGAAAAACTACAAAAAGAAGCCCTTTTTGCAGTTGAAGACGATTTCAATGAAAGTATATCGGTGTCTGCAGCCGACGATGCTGATGCGGAAGAGATATCGCCGTTTAGTTATAGTGCTAAATTGGAACCGGAAATTTTGGCGAGCAGCATGCGTGGACTGAAACAAAAAACCGATCGGAAACACAAAAGGATACCAAGGAACGTAGCGAATGTTAAACGGTGTCCTTTGCATTTTATTAGAAAAAATGGAATGTGCATACCTTGCCAGAAGTGAGTACAAATCTTGTTATTAAATGTTGTGATAATTCAGAGCTATTAAAAAAACAATTATAATAAAAAAATAAGTAGTCACAGTAATAATAATAATAAATACTAAAACAAATACTCTTAATGACACAAGGTAATGGCGGACGAGTTGAAAACAATATGATGACATGTGAAAAGCGATCGGAGCATTTTATAGGGGCTGATACATCACTATGGTAGAGTTATTAAAATTAAAAGATTATAATTATACTAGCGACCCGCCAGCGGCTTCGCCCGCTGCAATTATTTTTATATTACTTAGGGGTATGAAGAATAGATGTTGGCCGATTCTCAGACCTACCCGATATACACACAAAATTTTATTAAAATCGGTCCAGCCGTTTCGGAGGAGTTCAATAACGTTCACCGTGACACGAGAATTTTAAATATTAGATTTTTACTATAATTTGCTTTTTAGTGCATAAATAATACTTATTTGTAGAACCCACAATATTTTTTAAACGAAATCATATTGAACGTAACCTTGTTCATAACCAACGAATCAGGACATTAACTTTTTATACACAGTTTTATGGATTCCTAATCTTTTAATGATACAAATATTTGCCAATTGAGAATAAAATACAGGTAATTTATCACAGAAATATCCTACTAATGTTATAAATGCGAACTCTTGTTTGTAAGTTTGTTACTCCTTATAGCTGCAACAGTTAGATGGATTTGGATTAAACTATAGGCTCATTTTCGTAGCGAAAAATTTAAATATTTCCGGGGTAATAACGATAGTCAATATCGAATCAAAAGTTTACGAATGTACAATGCAATAACGAAAAATATTCAGAATACCACGAAACGTTCTAACCGTTTCGTTCGTTTTATCTCTATCAGAAATTATGTCGTTATCGATTTCCTTCCTATTATATCATCATGTGATATAATTACAGCTACACCGTTCAACGCTATTGATATCACACTTGCTCTCGCAGCTGATGGTATATTTTGTCCTCGTGTTTTAAATAATAACTATTTAATATTTTAAAAAGAGGTCAAGAACTTCGACTTAAGTATTTAATTTACTTAAGGTTTCCCATGTATAAAAAAAAATATAATGATTATGACGATTTTTTAAGGGCTTTCCAATGATGCCTCACTGAATGTTATGGTGTAAAAAAATATCTTTGCATTGCATACAAACACACGCACAAATACTTGCTGATAATTCCGCAACCACATTTAGCACAAAATAGGCTAAGATGTTTACTAGTGTATTCGTGACAGGTTGCAAGCCCATCCTGTTAGGCAAGGGTACTTCACAGCCTTTAATCACCCCTTACGACATCCACGGGAAGACATGGAGTGGCACTATTCTAACCCGACAACCACACCGCACCATGCTTTACATGTACGGGAGATAATAATTTTTTTTCCAAAATTTAATTCACAATTGTAATTTTAATGTATAGCAATGCCAAACTACCCTTTTTAGTACCAAAAGTTTCTGAATAAAACTGCGGACATACGGACAGACAGATTGATGGACAAACTGATATGAAACTATAATGGTTCCTTTTTGAATGGTGGCCTCTAGTATCGAAGCTTACAGCCCAATCAATTTTGAAATCGCAATTTTGTTAACGCTCTAATCGTCTGCTAAGTACCAATTTCACCATAACATCGTATGGTGAAATTGGTACTTAGCGTTGAAAACGCCCTATAAAAATTGATACTCAACTGTGACTTCGTTACTTTAAGTTAGTCTTCAAGTTTTCATTGTGTTCAAGTTAAATAATTACAGAAGCTTAAATACTAGTAGTAACCTGTACTTTCTTTTAAAGTTTCATTCCGTATCCGGTCGCCACGTGACTGGCATAGTCTAGTGTGGGACCAACAGATATTCTGCTCCATTTTTAATTTTTAACTTAAAAAAAAACTGTGTAGCTATCAGGGTTCTTAAGATGCAGCCTGGTGACAGACAGACAGACAGACGGCCAGTGGAGTCTTAGTAATAGGGTCCCTTTGGATACGGAACCCTGAAAAAGAAGTGGAAGTGAACATTATTTTTATTTGTTTGTCTGGTGACTAATCTCAAAATCCTGTAGAAAGTTAAGTTAAACTTGTTTTTAAACATTACTGGACAAACCAGTTGGTATGAGAACCACTTGCGTCTATAGTCAAGAGCAAAGAAAAAGGGTCACTCAGTGTAGAATTTCCATAGAAACTGACCCGTTTTTATTACTCCTGAGTGTATGTCAGTGTCACAAGGACAAATTATATTTATAAAACTTGTTTGTCTGTATACATAATTAAAATTGTTTGAATTACGCGTATTTAACTGACTAAACTAGATTGGATTAGATTTATCGCGATAGGAAACTTGTTTTTTTTTTAAATAATCATTTGTATTTAATGGTCGGAGAGTCATTGACCCCATCCTTTGTTTTGTCAATTATTTTGCTGTCATGTTGTCATCATGTTTATAAAATATCCTGTTTACTTTGCAATTCGGTAATTTCCCATGGCGACAAATACGTTACTGGATGATATTTGAGTAACTACATAATAGTTTATGAATACGTTCATTTCACAACAACAATTTCACTGTAGAATCACCAAAGAACCTTGTCACAATGACCCAATCAGAACTAAGAGCGAGTCGGACTCGCACAGTTCCATACCATTCTTGTATCCCCTTTCATTTTTGTAAATACCTACTCTTTGTGAACATTTCAAATATCATCCTATTACGGTTCATAAGATATAGACGGATAGACAGACAGACAGACAGAAGGACAGCGGAAGCTTAGTAATAGGCACCCTTTGGGTATGGAACTCTAATAACGTCAAGCTTATTGCGACATGGTTATAAATGACTGAACTGTTACAGTCGAGAACTTGTACCTTTGTTATAAACGACTCATTTTAAAACCGTTTCATTATCTGATGCGCATGCGATCTATCATAGAGTTAGTTAGTTAATTGAAAGGCTGCAAAAAGTTGGCGCCAAGTCTGTAAATGATGGCAACAATTAACTCGTCAATCATGTCGATAAAACATAAATATGTATGAAACTCTAAAAACTGATCAGGACGAGCATGCGAACCATGATTAGTGTAGAGTTCCGTGTGTATTGTTACCGTTACAGTTACTACAGATAAAAAATGTGTCTGAAAAACACAAGTATTAGTTAAAAGTCGAAACTCATTTCACCGAAACCGTGATTTCGAATTTCATTTCATCGAAAGCTACTTTCTGCTGAAACCTTATTTTTTTAGGTTATATGCTTAAGATAATTTTAGCTATGTAACTTTAGTTGTGTAAACCCTGAGGGTTCCTAGACTGACAGTGAAACCGTAAAAAAAGATTTGATACTCCAAGGCAATATGAATATATCACCCAAGTCATTCAAAATCCCAGAGAAGTAGTATACATGTAGTAGCCGAGTCAGGTGGCAAATTGACAACTTCCTTGTATCTCGGATATGTGAACAACAACATGGATGCCACGTCCAATCACGAAATATAAACGAGTACTTACATTACAGCCACGCGATTACAATCATACGATTCATTAATAAATCGCCTTTACTATTGTAAAACTTGTATTATACATATCACGCCTTCATTCCCATAGTGGAGTAGGCAGAGTTACAGAAATACCAACAACTCTAAAGAGACTTGTTGATAATTCTGTAACCACATTTTGCACAAGTAGACAAAGATATTGACCAGTGTATTAGTGACAGGTTGCAAGCCCATCGCCTAACAGTACTACAAGCCCTTATTCCCTTAGTCGCCTCTTATGACATCCACGGGAAGACATGGGTGGCACTATTCTAATCCGGCAACCCACTTGTATCATATTTTACTGAATATAGCTAAAAGTCGATTATCGTTGCTCACGGGTAAAAAATACCCTACGACTTACCTCGGGCAACCCTATCTCCATGGATACCAAATTTCATCGATATCGATTCAGCGGTTTCGCCGTCAAAGCGGAACGGGTAGAATTACTTTCCCATTTATAATTATATGTCATTTCTCGCTATTTCCTCAAATGCTATCAAGTTTTTTAAAATACAAATTAGCCATGTCCTAGTCCAGACTAAAATCTATCTGTGTGCCAAATTTCATCCAGATCTGTTCAGCCGTTCTGGCGTGATTGAGTAACAAACATCTATCAAAACTTTCACATTTATAATACTTGTTGTTTCCCACGACTCCATCGGCATAGAAGTAGTTTATCGGTATTCCCGAGGAAACTACTCAATTTTCTGGGATAAAACGTAGCCCATGTCCTATTCCAGACTATAATATATCTGTGTACCAAATTTCATCTAGATCCATTCAGCCGTTCAGGTGAGATTAAGTAACAAACATCCATCCACCCATCCAAACGGATAAGTATAGGATTAATGTGAAAGTAACTTTGTCACCTTAACTTCTCAATAACAATACTAAGTTAATGTCAATGTCAACTTGTTAGCTTTTAATATTAAATACTGACACGAGGCCTTGAATCGTCATACACTATTTCTCGTTGACGTTACTTACTTGAGAGTTAAGAAGGAAAATATTCACACACGAGAATGGAGGTCTTGGGGAAATCTAACGTATTCTGATTCAGACGGTATTGAAGTTTAAACCTCTTTGTTTTAAACCTTACAAAGGTCTTTATCCTGCTTTAGTATAGCCAATCTTCGAAATTATATTCACACCTTTGACATTATCAAAATAAGAGGTTAATTTTAGAATCTAGTCGCTTTTGTTTCTTCAACCATTTTGCATGCCAGTTTGAATATCACGTTAAGTTTTAAGGAATGAAGGCGTGATGTTATGTGTGTATGTATGTTTACCTTACATTTGCGTGAAATTAAGTGAATTATGTCTTAATTACAATGATGTGTATTCCTGACCAACTCGCTTTAAAATTTGAGGAACGAATTATTAACTGGGAAGTTTATGTTGTGCCGTCAGAACATTTCAACAACATTTTCATGGCGTGCATTTTTATTGTAGTAGCTTAAAACTCGCGGATTTGCTCGCTCGATCAACGTTCATACCACACACAGGGAGATTTTTGTAAGTGGGAATTTGACCAGCAAGAAAATAAAGTTCAATTACCTTTGCTTTCAAATGCCATTTTCTATTTTAAAACAAATTAAAATGAAATTTACAGTCAATAAAATAAAGTTGAAACTAAATTGCTTTTATTATGTATCTCCTATGGAAAACAGAGTCTCACAGGGTAAAGTAATTATTAAATTTAATCAAAAGCATTGAAATCAGGTCACTTAGTACAGTATTTCCATAGAAAGTGACCCGTTAATGACTCCATCTTTGAGATCTAATATCTCTAAAACAGACCGAGCAATTATCTCATGATCTAGCAGAAAATATTCCACTAAACATTGTTTTTTTCAAAGGATAATCCCTTTAGGAACTAACTAACCTATCGTCAGTGAAACTGCAATAGCGCATTACTAACTAACAATTCATTCAATAAGTTGCAAAATGTGCCTTACTGGCTTACTTGTTAAGGAGTATTTTGAAGTAAAAATCGATAAAACGATGTGTTACCTTAGGAGCTACAATGCCACAGAGAGACACACAAATATACAGAAACACAAAAATATACACAAATATACAGAAACACAAATATACAAAAGCACACAAATGCACAGAAACACACCTCTTTTTTGTTAAGGGTTAAATATTAAATCATCACGAGATCGACTAACATTGTTTTTCTATCTTTTCAGATTGGGAGCCTGTTAATACGGGGTTTCGCCACAATTTAGGACCAATTAAGTATTAAACTCTCAAGACTGCGGAATTATTAGTATCAACGAAGAAATTATCAACTCTTGTTAACTTTTCATAGTCGAGAGAAAAGAAAACGGGTCACTTAGTACAGAATTTCCATAGAACGTGACCCGTTTTCTTTGTTCCTGAAGATGAGGCGGTGCCTAGCTGTTGGAACCTGTCAAGCTCCACTCACTTATCTGTCCCTTTCACTCCATAAATTTGACAGGTTTTATAGCTATATGGCCTCAGGCTTGAAGCTCTTCTTACACATTGTGTATTTATTTTGTTAAGTTAGTTGTTGCAATTAATTGATTGTTTATGAAACATCACAAAGTTAAAACTTGGTACTTACTTCGAATTTAGTATTGAAACAATGTTAAGAGTCGTAATACAAAAGCTGGGCTGGCAATTTATTTTTACTTCTTGATAGTTAAACTAGATAGATTTACATATATTGTTTAATATATACTCTAATAAAAACTAGAAAAAATGGACTTTGCCGACCTAACTTTTGTAAGAGGCTTTATAAAAGGTAAGCTGCTTTATAATACATTACTTCTAATTTTAACCAAATTATCTTATTTTGACAAATTATATTCTCAAAAGTTTGTTAATCACTATAAAGTATTGACATAATTATAATTTAAATTTTGTTTCATTATAATATATTTTTTAATCACACTTGACAGTCATAGTAGCCAAAGCAACGCGGTTAGTATAGTTGTTATAATATTGTCCATAAGGATCAAAGTTAAAAAATATATTAAATCTTACTGTCGACGACATGATATATCGATATCATTCATATCGATTATCAGTCGTCGAAGATCGAGTGAAAAGGTAAAAATGCTTAAGCGCCACTGTTAAGTATGGAGGTTAAGATTAAGCGCCCTATTAGGTATATGGCGGCACTAGCTTTTATTTAGTTGATAATGTTTGGCGGCTGACCTAAAATTAATACTATAGTCTAATACAATTTACCTGCCGAGACTGTAGCCCCTGAATTCCTTTATGAACTGAACTGTCAAATTAATGCAGCTATGTTTTTCTTTATTTTTATACTTTTGGTACCAGTAAATAATCTGTAAGTTATGTCTAAGTGCCATATTTATATATTATTAAAATTCATTGGTCTGTTCATTTCCTAACACAAACCTTTGGCACAAGTGAGACATTTTGCTGTGTTATTTATTAAATAATGTATTAATTTAAGCCAATTCTTTGCGTTAGTACCAATGAATTTGTTAAGTTGTACCTAACATTCCTTTCTAAGCATTATTATTTATATTCTTCTAGTCTTCCATACTCTCTTTGATTAAGCAATATTATGTTAGACATGTTTAAAATGTAAAAAAGTAAGATTTCATAATTCATAACACAATTTCTTGTCCTATGATATTTTTTAAATTACTACAGTACTCTTTCTTAACTGTTGGACCAAACTAGTATTACCTTGCCGGGAAAATAATTAAATACCCTTTGATACAGTTTGTTTCTTGTTTTTGTCACTACTAAATTGTGACAAAGTTCTATTATGGTTCAGCTTTTTAAACCCGTAATTTACGAGTAGTGGACTCAAAAAAACCTCGCTCTATTTCTGTGATCCTAGTGAAACGATAGTCAAATCTAGTCCATGTTTATGTAAGACCCTTTTCACTAGGACAACCAGTGTATAGTTTAATAAGTTATTATTAGTAATTATAAGAGCAGTTTCCGTGTGGTTGCCGGGTTAGAATAGTGCCACTCCATGTCTTCTTGTGGATGTCGTAAGAGGCGACTAACGGAATAAGGGCTTGTAGTACTGTTAGGCGATGGGCTTGCAACCTGTCACTAATACACTAGAAAACATCTTAGCCTGTTTGTGCAAAATGTGGTTACAGAAATACCAACAAGTCTTTTTAGAGTTGCTGGTAATTCTGTAGCTCTGCCTACCCCACTCTGGGAATGAAGGCGTGATCGTATGTATGTATGTATGTATGTATTAGAGCAGTGTTTTGTTATACTGTTTATATATTTATAGCTACTTGATCCGCCCTTGCCTCGCTTTAGGTTATGCGAGATTTCTATACCATACGTAACCCAGAATATATTTAATATACCTATTACACCTGCCGTGAAAAATTGTCTAAATGATAGTAAAAACAGCATCAAAATCTGTTGTATGCTTTAGGAGTTACCGGATATACGAACATACATTTTAAAGATAATGGTGATGATATTTATATTTAAATGTGATAGCATTTTAATGCATGTATAGTATGTAAAACATATATATGTTATATTTATGTAATAAAGAATGTATTTCTCTAAAAAAATATGTTTCTTGTTTACTATCTACATGGAATCAGCTCTTGGCGTTTGTATTTCCGAACCATTACCACTTGGACCTTTAGGCTGCGTTTTCACCACAGCTGTGCGAGATAGCGAAGCGGTGTGCGAGGAAAAAATCAACCAATAAGAGAGCTGCGCTGAGTAAGGTTACCGCTCCGCTGCCTCGCATAGCTATGGTGGAAATGCAGCCTTAAACAGCTTACAAAGCTGTAAGCGCAACAGCGATTCCTCTAGTTTTGCGAGTGTTTATGGGTCACGTTATCACTTACCATCAGCCCCTTATGACAACGACACGTGAATTAGCTGACACATCACTGGGTTTGTAATGTTGGGAAATGTCACCTGTCATTGTCAGGATGGTTAAATAGGGGGCTGGTGACCCGCTTGCTCAGCTGCCTGGGTCTTACACTGATTTAGGCTAGCGTCTTTCTTGTGGACAAGCCGGAAGTAAATGTTTTTAAGGCCTAATTTTCTGGCTAAGCCCATTCCCGCAAAATGGCGTCGATTGCTTTAGAGCTATCATATAAAACAAAACTTTTAACTATTGACCACAGGAAAGACAACTTTTGTTTTTAAGAGTGTGTATGACCCCCATACAAGCCTGGAGCATAGTTTAAGACTAAGTCAATTTGTGCGATTATCTTTGTGATTTTTATCTTTTTAAATATATATTTAATTATTGTAACGTACGTACACAATAACAAAACTGTCTGTATTTGTACCATGTTTTTAGGAAATATAAGTATCTGCTTCAATAAAAAAAACAAGACCGAGTAATGTATTTTTATTTAATCTATCTTAACTTTCCTTAATAATCATCTTCATAGTTACAGTCAAACCTTAGGGCGTACATTGAATCCTGAACGAAGCGAAGAATTCAATATTTGAAACCCGAGTGTAGCGTGGGATTCTAAAATAGAATCCTGAGCGTAGTGAGGGATTCAAGTGTTAACGCCCAATTTGGAAATAATTTTGTTACCGTGTGACATGTACTGCTTTTCACATCACCTATGAGGAAAGTAAAAGATCTTAGTGATGAAACAAATTTAATTATTTACACTCTCTAAAAGTGCTGAAATTATCATGTTTAACAGGCAAAAAAATGTCCTTGAACAGAAAAGTGCCACTTTGATCCCTCATAGCAGGGAAGAAAAGTCCCCTTTCCGAATAGGTGATGTGAAAAAGGCACACGAGCGCTCAGGCCACCTGATGTTAAGTGGAGTCTGAGACCCATAGACATTTGAATTCTCAAGACTATAATCCTAAGACCCCAAATGCATTGCCAACCCTGAGGACTAAGATGGAATGCCTCTATGCTAGTAATTTCACTGGTTGTCTTATCCCCACACCGGAACACAACAACGCGATCACTGTTGCTTGGCGGGTGGTTAATGAAACAAATTTGACACTGCCTACGGAGCGAGCCATCCCGTATTCTGAGTCTTGGATGTATTCTTTGTAATTAAGTATGTATATCGTTGTCTAGTGTCCCATGTAAGCTTAGAGCATAGTTTGCGACTTGGTCAATTTGTGTGAGATGCTCCCCTGATATTTGTCCGAAATTTCATAATGTGCTATAGTTAATGCTGTGTTTTCTGAAAGATGTTATTTTCCAGCATTGCTATATTAACAAACGTAACCTAATCAATGGATCGTATTAGGGTGTCTAAACATAAGAATGGCTTCCCAAAAAAAAAAACTAACCTCGAACTTCGGAGTGGACTTATAAAACAGTAGAGAAACAAACATCCAACTTGAGATTAGTAATTTACAGTGCTCGACCGATGTGAAGTAAATCCTGACACCTGTCATTCCAGTACAAATTATAACCTCAAACCCGCAAATAGGTTATAAAATGCTCTGCGATGACAGGGTATCAGGATATACTTCTTCGCCGGGTACTATACCTAAATAGTGTTATTTCCTACCGTAAAGTAATCTCGACATGACAGAAAGAAGTAATTGGTGAGTCACCACCGTCATCGGCTTGCCGGGCGTTTGGCGTTTATGAACTATGACCCTGTATGCGATCACGTGGCAAACTCATCACCAACCCAGTACACGATCTTATAGATCTCTATTCTACATGGTCTTTATATGTACTGCTATCGTATTATCAACGTAGTTCTCATTACCTTGACAGTAATGGCGGCCGAGTTGAACAAAATACGAATGTGAGAAAAGGAGAAAAGTCTATGTTTAATAAGGGCCCTGAAGCTGTATTATAAATTGACAAACTCCAAGTTCTAGACAAAGAATAGTTCTATTATTTCAATAGAACAACTAGAAAGGTCTAAGGGATTGCTCATAACACATATATCTGGAGATTGTGCAGGCCACCTACAATATCTCTAGTAATTTCATGAAAACAATGAGCAGTTTATTTTTCTTCTTATCTGCTTCTCGGGTGTATGTACCATTTGTTATTTCTGTTTCTTATTCTCTTGCATTGTCCTTGCTTATCTACTTCAGGGTTAACTGGAAGAGATCCTATATGGGATTCCTATCCTATATCATTTTGTATCATGTTTTGACCTGAATTTGTTTAAAATAATGTATCCCCTGTAAAACTCAAATGCCTCATAGCGCACATACGTAAGCCACGTGAATCAATTGCTCTAGGTATGTGTCACTGCCCACTGATGTCATTTTGTGAATTTGCCGCTGTTGAATTATCAGCATACAATTTGATACCAAAGGAATTTATGTCCAAGTGTGAATGTGTAGCTTACGCTGTTGTGGTATCCGAGCTCAATTGCCCGCAAGGACACATTTCATAATGTCCTTAATGCATTAGCTAAAGAAGCCACCGAGTTTCCTCTAAGTGAGTAAGTATCACTTTATTTTTGACTCTACCTCCATGGGCAGCAGATTAGAAATAGACTAATGAAACAACCCGAACCCGACTGCGTTTTTAGGGTTCCGTAGTCTAACCAGGAACCCTTATAGTTTCGCTATGTTCGTCCATCCGTCTGGAGCTTGAAGACTCGTAGGACGAGAAAGCTGTTATAAGCATGATTTTTTTAAAATCATTGTTTTAGCGTACACGAAAATTGTAATGGATTATTTTTTTTTGTCTGCCTTATGAAGCGGGCAGCAATGTAATGGATTTCGGATTTTTTTCCTTCACTTGTGTGCAGTAAGACCTTCATTCTAACTGAATTTCAGGATTCTAGATCTATGGGAAGTACCCTAGAAAATTTGATTCCCTTGAGAGTGTTAAAATATACGTTTTTTGCGGCATAAACGGCCATATTTTTTTTCAATTAACTTAGAAGTTTGATATTTTCACATCTTCAAAGGAGTATAGACCTGAGTATATGGTTTTAATTTCAACAATACCTCGATAACTCAATGCGTTCCTGAGATAATGGTTCTTGACAGACAAACGGATGTGTGTGAAAGTGATCCTATAAGGGTTCAGATTTTTTCTATTGAGTTGCGAAACCCTAAAAATAGAGCCAAACAAAAGAGATTACCTTCAGTTATTAGGACTGAATATAACAGTTATGATATTAGTAGCAACGCTGATTGTAACGACAAGTTTAGTGATTCAGCTAGCATCTTAGTTGATGCGTCTAAAATCTTGTTAGGTTTTTATGGAATCAAGACGCTTATTTACAAAAATCACCATTTTTTTAGAAGAAACCAACTTTATTTTCTCAGTGTAAATACTATGGCTAAAGAATTATACTGAAAGAAGACTTCATTTTTATTTTAAAAACGATACGAACTGTATTCAAAGAATTTTGATAAGGTTGTTTTCATAGCATTTTGTAAATGATTTAGTTTACAAGAACCAATAAACCAACAAAAAATAGAAAGATAATGATAACTAAAACTAAATACAAACATGTAATAAATTTACTTAGTCTACTTAGTACTCTAATTAACCTATGATATGTGCAAATGTCCCCTAGGTCACTGCCACCGAGAATGGAGGATTTTGAGTATAAAATGATTTAAATTGAATGTAATTAGCAATTAACTGCACCTTATTATTGTAAATAAATGTTCAATTCCATGCTCTTTATTTTATTTGAAATACTGTTATTTAGAAGAAACGAATGCTAATGATTGAGCCTTTCGATAGGTACAGTGAAATTACAGTAGCTCGTTTTTTCACATTTAACGGGTTCGATTCCTGGTCCAAATAGGCAATTATTAAAAAATCTTTGTATGCAGTTCGTATTGTTTTTTAAATAAAAATGGAGTATTAATTTAGTAACATACTTTATCTAAGTATTTTAGGTAGCTTTTCCTCCATGTGGCACAGTAGTGGGACACCCACCAGATACGTTATTGGGTATTTTAATAAAACTTGAACATTTCATTTTTCAGATCTGATGATTATTTCGACGGTCCCTACCAACAAAGTCGGATCTGCAAAACTGTTACTTTTCAGTACGATCAATCTAAGACGTTTTTGTCTATATTATGGACATTTTATGTAATATTGACATGAAATTTGGCGAGAATATATATTGATAGGTTACTGTGAATTATGCATAAAAATATACATGTTTTTCTTTTTGGAAGCTGTTGAAACGTGATATGTTGCATTCTTAACCGGAACATCATGAGCAAAATTTGACAGAAGTGACACATACGACAGTTTTGTTGGGGTTTCAAAATGTATAAATTGTCGGTTGTGTCACAAATGACATTTTGAAATGGACATAGTGACCGTATAACTTGTCGGTTGTGTCACAAGCGACATTTTTACACGGGCATAGTGAATATTTTTTTGTGGTAACTATGTGTGATCACTTAAATTCTACTTTGTAAAATCAAATTTAAAACAACTACCATGACAGATCTGACAGTACAGTCAAGGGCACCGATATTTGTCTCAAAAATATGTACACAGACCTTATTATTTCAGCAATAAAGTTAACGTGCGCATACTTCTGGGACTTTGTGCGGGTATATTTATTTTTACCCTTGACTGTACTATAATAAATACCTATTAGCCATTACGATTTAAATTTAACTTCCAGGTGAAATAAGCATTGTTTTATTAATTTATTACACTAAACGATTTCTGACTTATTATAATAATTCTGGATATTTATTTTAAATCAGTAGGTTACGTTTTTTACAATTAATATTAAGATATAAAAATATAAAAGTAACAATAGTAATGAAAAAAAAAACCTTACCTACGAAACCGCCGGCAGCGGGGCCGGGCTCAAGCTACCGGTGGTTAGGGCTGCAGAGAGAGGAACCTCTTCACTAAACGTGCCGTGTCGAGGAGTACTGCTTTCTGTGGCCCTTGATCCAACCATTTAGTGAGAGTCTCTTAAGGTGTTGGTCTCTTCGCTATAAGACTTTTCACCGAAACAACTATCGGGACAATGATCGTCGAGTCAACATCCCACATAGCAGTCACCTCGTGAGCCAAATCAAGGTTCTTGCTGAGCTTGTCCTTGTCAGCCAGATCGAGACCTCGACGAGCACTGCCCGATGTTGACATTGCTCTGTCAATACGTTTTTGGTTTATTTATGTAAACAATTTCTTGCGGACTTACAGCGTCAGCCAAGGCGCCCAGCAAGATAACTTAAGAGCTTAAAAACTTAAGACAATGAATAACATAAACAAAAATAAAATTGGCGACAATGGTCCTGTCCGTGATGACAAATCGATCCCAATAGAACGTAGCAAGACCATATTCCAGAACAGATACTTATATTACGGTACTTCGGACTCAACATGACCATATTGAAGAGCAAGTTATCCTCGCTACGAGGTTATGTCTGTGCAAGTATTTGCCGTTGGCAAAATGAGAACAACCGGAGATGATAATGTTTGAGGGACTCACCAGGACGACGGCACGCTCGACAAATTTCGACGGTACTGACCTTCAGCTTCATTATGACCTCGTCAGCAATTGCACAGACAAAATCTTCGGTTTCTCCAAAGGTGTTACCAAATCGTAGCCAGTTCGCGGACGCTAAAAAGTCTACGTCAGGCCCTGTAGAAGCGCTTATGCAAATCCTTCCTTTTCTATACGTTCTTGCGGTTTTCAGTGCTAAGCACCGTTGACTTGCGCCAGTTCTCGTTTGCCAACGAGAGAGGCGAAAGGCTTCTGTCTACTGAAACCACATGACGATGCGTCCCATACTCATTGCCCAAATAATCCCTGAGATTCCACAGCTCACAGTTATAGAGATTCTTAGCATTCAAAATACCTCAACCTCCACACTTCCGCGGGTTGTATAATCGCATAAAAGACGAACTGAACGTAGGTGCTACATGCGTTGTGATTTAAACAGTAGACGGACCCTTCTATCCAGGGCGTTCAGCTGAGTCTGAGTCCACCTTAGTGTGCCAAAGGAGTAAGTGAGCTGTGGCATCACCCACCCATTGAAGGCGCGCACCTTGTTGCCATCCGACAAACGACTGTTAAGAACTTTTGTTAAGATGTGATTGAATAATGGTGCTTATATTATTATCTGAAGACATTTGGGGTAATTTTTCTATCAACAATTCCAAATTTTATCACGCCACTGCGGTCTGGTTACCATCACTTGGTGAAATAAACCCAGAAATCATAGTTAGTTTTCTGGCTCTGGACGTGGACGATTTCCTGGTGTGTCGCATTTAGAAAAAAAGTTCGTGTTATAAAATTATCCAATTCATCTTCATCTGGCACGGAAACTTAATTTTCGTTGTTAAAAACATCGCCCAATAAATCTTGTAATTGAATTAACTCTTCCTCCTTGTGTTTCATAATAGCTTTTTTACGGTTACTTTAAACAAGTAACAAATAATATTTTTAAAATTATTATTAAAGCATGTTCTGAATCGAATCAAAAAATACTCCTAATTAGTTAGTTAATTATCTGTAAATTTAATTTAAAATGTATGTTTAGCCTACACTTGTCAAACAAACAAACATTTTATTGTGATATACATACAAGAATCATTTACTTTTCTTCTTAACAATCAAACTGCATCGGTTAATGCACTTACTACATTTATAAAACAACGTACCTACTAATAAAACTGTTGGTTGTGTCACTTACAACCAAAAAAAAATCCAACATACAATCAAAACTGTGGTATGTTACTCTTACGACATTGACGCAGCAACAAAGCGTCCAATTAAAAAAGTTGGATGTACTACTTACGACGTATTAAACGTATTATCGTGCAATTAATATAGTCATAACTACCACTACCAACATTAGGAACAATATAGTTTCCAAGCAAAAATGTCGGATGTGCCACATCTGACATAAAACACCAATAAATGTATAATCAAAAATGTCGTAACTTCCACATCTGACAGTGTTATTTGGAGATACCCAATAATGAAACCAAAGTAAAGAAAGCCCCTTTTTTTAAACAAAATTATAAAATTTGTTATAAGACAATCAGTAATTATTAAAAAAAAATACGAACTCGGTACGTAGAACAATTATTTTACCAAGTAACTCCTTGAACGATCGTTGCGATTGGAATTTAAATGCTGAGATTTTCCTTTTTCCACGGCGTGGAATTCAGGTTTGCAACTTAAGCCGTTCGCAAGATCCTATTTGACCTATTGCTTGCCATTGTAGAGTATAAACCGCAGTTAAACATTTTTTTTGATGTTTCGTGCAAATCGTCGTCTCCTCCGTGTAACATAGTGATAACTGGCAGTTCCGCGGCGTCGCTCCCCCTCCGTTCCCCGCGAACAATGTCGCAACGTCATAACCGACTATATAAAATGGAAGCTTTACTAACATCCGACATTTTTACCTTGAATATCATAGAAAGTAAATAGAAAAATATAATTTTTTTAATGTGATATGAAAAAAGACACTTTTAAAATGACTTTACTGTAATAAAACGAAAATGGCAAAAATGCAGATCCGACTTTGTTGGTAGGGACCGTCGATTTAATGCTTATAATTATTCGACCGGCCTTCATTTCGCTTCAGTTTATGCGAGTTTTCTGTATCATCCGTACATAAAACATAATTTAATTTATATAAAAACCTTCCAAGAAAAGTTATCTAATTGATCGTGAAAACCGCATCAAAATCCGTTGCGTGGTTTAGGAGGATTTAGCAAGTTTACAGACAAACAGACCGACTTGGAAAACGACTAAATATGTTTAATTACTATGTTTAATCACTTCTTACGCAGCGTTTATCTTAGTGTGATTGACCTGCGCCTGAAGTTGAGAATATAGCGGTCTCAGATTTGACCTCCAGTGAGGGTAAATTGTTGTGGCCTCTTTTGTTATCACATACTATTACAGAATACTAGGTATGTATGTATGTTTGTAAACACTTTAAATTACACTAATATTAAAATCACGGAAATAAAAGTACCTATGCCTATTCACGAATCTCTTCCAGTTAGTCTTTAGGCGAAAAAAAAAAAATGTACAGAATATGATAAGGGCAAACAATAAACCAATAACTTTTTTATACGTGTTTTGACTCTTTTTATAAATGACGTTAATATTATATTTGTTGTAGGGTTAGAATAGTGCCACTCCATGTCTTCCCGTGGATGTCGTAAGAGATGACTAAAGCAATAAGGGCTTGCAGTACTGTTAGGCGATGGGCTGGCAACCTGTCACTAATGCACTAGTTAATTTCTTGGCCTGATTGTGCAAAATGTGGTTACAGAATTATTAACAAGTCTTTTTAGAGCTGTTGGTATTTCTGTAGCTCTGCCTACCTCACTCCGGGAATGAAGGCGTGATGTTATGTGTATGTAGTTACAAACTATAACTGCCTACTGTTTACATGAATGCATTAGCTTTTCAGTTTTCGGCTTATGATACAATCATTAACAATTAAAACACGTGGTTACAGATAAAACATAAAATAACACAAGTACTTTTTGTTCCTATAATTTTCTATTTAATCAATCAATATTTTTGTTGATTTTAATCAATCTTTTTGAAGACACGCCTAGTTGGTAGTGACCCTGCCTTCAAAGCTAGGCGTCCTGGGTTGAAATCTCGGTAAGGGCAGATGGGTCATACACACTCTTAAAAATAATATTTGTCTTTCCTATGGTCAAAAGTTAAAAGCTTGTGTGCATATAAATTATGTTTTTAAATGATAGGTCCAAAGCGGTCCTGACGCCGTTTATGCGGAAATGGGCTTAGCCAGAAAATTAGGCCTTAAAAACGTTAACTCCCGGCGTGTCCACAGGAAAGACGATAACCTAAATTTGTGTATGACCCAAATATTTGTGTGATGAGCAACGAATATCTGTTCCCGAGTCTTGGATGTTTTCTATGTATTTAAGTATTTATTTCTCTATATAAGTTAGTTTATGGTTGTCTAGTACCCATAGTACAAGCCAGCTTAGTTTCGGACTAGATCAATTTGTGTGACATTGTCCTGTGATTTGCTTATTGCTTTTTATCATCTTACAAATTAATAACATTACTACCTGTTATTATCAAGAAAACCAATTTTAACAGTGTCATCGCACCGCGGAAAATATGTCTGATAATTATTATGTAATTAACAAAATTAATGTAACGATAACAGTGACGCATATTTAGTCACTATTTTTAAAATATTCATCGCGCATGAGCGTCGTGTTCATCGTCTTATCAATGTACGATTGCACTCAGAACTAACTGCATATTTTAGCAACTTGTCGCTAAATATTAATATATATAATTGCAACCACTCTCACTTCAACACGTTACTGCGATAAGGGTCATCTACTTCATAATACGGCGTATGCTGACAATCTAACTAAGCGTGCTAAGTCTGTTGCCATTTTTAAAAGCAAGCTAAAGGATAATTTTCTATCACTTCCGTAGTTTTTCTATTACCTTTTTCTTTGTTCTATCTCATGCTTCGTCTGTTGTCATTGTTTGGCTGTTTTGGAGGATGTATGTACGTATATATTATATAGATGTATTTAGTATGTATTTATTAAATTATTTACTTTATGTATTTATATTTAGTCTATTTATGAATAGTTCTAATTTCAAAATTGAAATAATTTAATTGTTTCTTGTAGTTATTTAGTTTGAGTTCTAAACGAATTAGTTTACACCGCCTGCCATGAATTTGTGTCCTCAGTTATTTCTCTTACAAGGTTGTCAGGAAGAGATCGCTATTTAGCGGTAAGACCGCCTGTTGTATACCTATGATTTAAATGTACTCTTCCATGTTCTGTTTTTATTTTATTTTTTTGGTGTTTAATAAAGAGTATTTGTATTGTATTGTAATCTATTTCTATGTATGTCAAATGTTAGCCTAGTCTTTATCATTGATTTACTGAATTTAGGATATTGTCATAATAATCTAATTTTATCGTTTTTTTTTTGGTACAAGGTATTTTAAGTATAATTATTTAGAAGTTTTTCAAAATGTTGGATTTTTTCTACAACTTACATAATGCTAGTCCAGGGGCTCTGTTCTTCTCGGTAAAACAATCTCGCTTTTGACATGTTCTCCCATTATCAACGTTATGATAACCCTTAATAATAATTACTTGAAAGCATTGACGGCAGATTTAAAAACAATACGATAAAACATTCCATATAAATCAATAATTTATAGATAAAATATTATGTTTATATATCATCAAGTATTACACAAATTAACCTAGCCCCAAACTGAGCTCCAGATAGAGAACGGTATACTTACAAAGGTATAGAGAAATACATACTTCTAAATAGTTTTACGAGGAACGGATTCACGGGCAACATCTATTAATATAAAAAAGTAAGCCTTGTGTTTTTATTACTGTATTTATTGCAAGAAACCAAAATATGATATCGCAACACATTGGCCTAGTTGGGAGTGACCCTGCCTACGAAGCCGACGGTCCTGGGTTCATATCCCGGTAAGGGCAGATATTTGTGTGTTCCTGAGTCTTGGATATTTTGTATGTATTTAAGTATATATTTTTCTCTATCTAAGTATGTTTACCGTTGTCTAGTACCCATAGTACAAGCCTAGAGCTTAGTTTGGCACTAGGTCAATTTGTGTGACATTGTCCCGTGATATTTATTTATTTATTTTTTGTTACCAATTTAAACATTTAAATAATAGTAGTTTATGTGACTGTCTCATAATAACATCACACGAGTGTTTTAATGCCTTATTATGTACAGTTACATAACGTCGGTGAAACTGCATTACTGCGTAAGTAACAAATTCAATAAGTTGCAAAATGTGTCTTACTGACTTACTAGTTAAGGAAGATTTTGCAACTTATTCAATTTGTTACTTAGGTACGCGGTATTGCAGTTTCACCGACAATAAACTACTTTTAAGTAAAACAACATTCTCACAGATAATAAATTTGTCCTAAAAAAACAGTTTAACTTTATGCTTATCGTAATTTGCAGTTTTTGAACACATCATAGAGGGTTTATGATATGTGTGTGGATAAACATGTTAAGGTCACAATCATTACGATGAACAAATAATTAATTATACTGAGAAAGCAATTGAGTTAATGTAAAGGTACATACTAGATTGGTAACGCCGAAGTCAGGTATGAACAGATACCGCAGATAGGTGTTACTCGGCCGGTTCGTTCTTGTTCCGCTATTCTGTGGTAACTTAAGATACAATAGTCCCTTGAGACCCACTTGCATAACGCAGTAACAATAGTTTTGATATGTGTATTATACATACATGGTTCTCTGCCTTTTCGCCGACGAATCTTTGTCAAATGGTTCATTTCGCAACCTTTTCATTTGCCATCCCGCTTTTAACTAACAGTACTACAAGCCGTTATTTCAGGATTTTTATAAAATTTACCTAAACTATAGGATTCTACACGATGGTCCTGAAATCCAGAATTGCTTACAGTTTCGGAAAAAACGCGGGTTGTCAAATGATATATTTGTGAAATGAATCATTTGTGGTACGGTGGTTATGAAATCACGCCTTTATTCCCAAAGTGGGGTAGGTAGGCAAATTTACAAAAATGCCAACAACTCTAAAAAGACTTCTTCTTGATAAATTCTCTAACCACATTTTGAACAAACCAGTGAAAGGGTACAAGCCCATCGCCTAACAGTACTACAAGCCGTTATTCCCTTAGTCGCCTCTTACGACATCCACGGGAAGACAAGGGCCACTCCTTGTCTTCCCGTGGATGTTGACTATTCTAACCTGGCAACCACATGGATCAATTATATTTGTGTATTGTCATGTAAAATAATAGAAAAATATTAAAACCCTTAACGTAGCATATAGATGGCAGTATTTGACGACACGCTAACCTAGTAGGTAGTGACCCTCCCATCGAAGCTAGGGGTCCTGGGTTCAAATCCCGGTAAGGACAGATATTTGTGTGATGAGCACGAGTATTTGTTCCTGAGTCTTGGAAGTTTTCTATGAATATATTTCTCTATGTAAGTAAGTTTATCGTTGTCTAGTACCCATAGCACAAGCCTAGAGCTTAGTTTGGGACTAGGTCAATTTGTGTGACATTGTCCTGTGATTTATTTATTTATTATTCACTAAATAAGCCTTGTCACACGTAACTGTTACTGTAGCTATTTAAAACTAGCTGTTTCCCGCTGTTCTGTCCTCGTAGAACTCGTTTATCGATATTCCCTAAAATAATGACCGATTTTTCTGGATAAAAGGTACCCTATCTGCTGCCCTGGGACTGTAACACCCGTATTTATAGACAAGAAAAGTAATTACTTCAGTAATTGTGATGTCAAATGTCATACTAAAATCGTTTCTTAAGTAATTAGTGGTGGTAGGTCCCTGCAGGGTCCGTCCGGATCGCTACCACCATCTTATCTATTAACCACCCGCCAAGCAACAGTGTTCGCATTGTTGTGTTCCGGTGTGGGGATAAGACAACCGGTGCAATTACTAGCATAGAGGCATTCCACCTTGGTCCTCAGGGTTAGCAACGCATTTAAGGTCTTAAGATTAGTCTTGAGAATTCAAATGTCTATGGGTCTCGGATTCCACTTACCATCAGAG
Organism: Acleris holmiana; assembly: GCA_949316455.1. Lineage (NCBI taxonomy): Eukaryota > Metazoa > Arthropoda > Insecta > Lepidoptera > Tortricidae > Acleris > Acleris holmiana. The sequence continues at coordinate 3,899,424 of OX438773.1, read as the reverse complement.
GGCCTGAGTGCTCGTGTGCCTTCTACTTAACGTAAAAAAAAAACAATTAAAAAAAATACCTTTTATGTCTATAAATACGGGTGTAACTATCTCCGTACCAAATTAGATTTAAATCATTACAGCGGTTTATCCGTGAAATTGTAACAAACAGAGTTTCTTTTACATATTTTAAAATACTTAATTATTAGTGTAAACGGTGGTTTCTCGATCAGGTTAACAGCAGTTGAAACACTTGAGACGAGTTACGCGCTCCAATGTACCATAAAGATGAGTAATATTGTTTCGATGCTTATTCTTTTAGGTCCGATCGGCAAACGACAAGTGCAGTATTTATCACACCGCGGTGAGAAGCGGGTGAAATCGGGGCGCTATTATGGATTTCAATATTATCGTATTCATTATATACGCTCTTTTTACATTGGTAGCATGTTACCCAACTGTTACTAGAAATATGTCCATGGTTTCCGTATCAGTGCCAATGGAAACCGGTGTTATCCCAGAAATTCACACGGCGAAGAATCATAGAAGACATAGAAGACAAAAAAGAAGTATTATTACAACTGGATGCTCAAAAGGCAAGATAAGAAAGAATGGCAGATGCGTTGATTGCAAAAAGTAAGTATTTATTGATTTGTTTAAGTTCATTAGTAACAGATGTAGCCAAGTATATTAAGTGTGTTTATTAAGTATGTGCCACTTAGTGATTTGTGTTTTCTTTTTGCTGTATAATATAAGATATCTGTGTATTTTTTTATGTTTATGTATATTTTATTCATTGAAGTATAATTTTTATTTCATGTAAGTTTTTTTCTCTTTTAACTATCTTCGTAAGGTTGTCTGGAAATGATTGCTATGTAGCAATAATATCGCCTATTGACTCACTTTTGCTGCTGCTGTTATTGTATAAATATTGCAGAATCGAATAGAGTCAACTTTCTTTTTTGCATGGGCATAAGTTTTCTCGAGCAAACTTGAACTATCTATTTGCTTACCGAGCTAATGTAAACAGCCACAGTAAAAAATATGAATTGACTATTTTACGAGGTCATGGGCAAATTTGTATGGAAATTGGGTGTAGAACCAACAGAATTGATACGTATACCATTAAAAATGAATGAGGTAAAACACAATTACTCACTAAGGCCGCAAACACCGAAAAATAATCAACGGAGAACGGGGCACTTGAAAACAAGAATATAGTCCATAGAAAATATAATATTAGTTATATTGACGACTTTATCTAACAGCAGTTGGATTTTTAATACTTGCTATTCGTATTTACACATGTTTTGTAGAAAAACGAAAACCACAGTATTGTTTTAAATCCTTTTCTACATCAAATACACCCAATTGTATAAATATTCGTCAAAATATTTTATTAGCCGAAACTTCATGGACTCTTGTTTTCAATTGCCCATATTTTTGTGTTAAGAAATGATGATTTACGATGTATGTTTAAATTCTGTTGGTTCCACATCCAACCTCTTGTATTATGGGTACGGAGAAAGCATTCAAGCGATAATTACACACGTATTTACCCTTAACGGTATCAAACCCGGGACCGTTACGAGTAGTTCGGTGGCATGGTCAGTACACGCGGTCTCTTGTTCTCGGCAAAACCATATTGACTATGACATTATTATTGAATTGCTTTTAGCTAGACCACGATTACTATTCTGCCCTCCTAAGCCAAAATGCAGTATCTCTGATTCAATGCCCAAAGCAGATTCAATCTTAAGCCGTTCGTAATAAGGTTACATTTGCTACAGAAGTTTTGTTTGAGATACTGCCCTTTATGTTAGCAGGGCAGTGTTAAGGGGCTACCATGGGCCAACGGCCAATCGACATGTGGAAGCTTACCTTTATACGGACCCAGGTGTTTTACTGTTAAATGCGGTGCTCTTTGCAACTGTCAATCAAGTGAACGAAGTTATACTTATTAGCGCGCCCACTCGATGGGTTCCCAAGTTCAATTCCATGTTGTGAGGATCATCTACCAGAGTTCCTACGCATTTTTTTATCAATGTTTATGTTTAAGGACGCCATAGTGATGGGTGTCAATACTGTGCATATTAATATAGCCTTGGCATATTTGGAGAAGCAAACCCACATTATAATTTGTTGAATGGCGCCGTGGATTACAAGTTTTGAGCATGTTTGAGAACTAAAATAAATGTACTTAAGCACGGAGGGTTCCGCACCTACGTCGCATTTTTATGAAACATGTTTTTTCAAAGTCACATATACATAAATAATTTAAAAGTAAGTAAGTATTAGAAACCCTTAAGCCCTTCTGCTGATTGCTGTCTTCATACTTTAGAAGCCCGTCTGTTCTTTTTTATGTTAAGGAGAAGGCACACGAGCACTCAGGCCACCTGATGGTGGGTGGAATCTGAGACCCATAGACATTTGATTTCTCAAGACTATAATCCTAAGACCTCAAATGCGTTGCCAACCCTGAAGACTAAGATAGAATAAGCTAGTAATTTCACCGGTTGTCTGATCCCCACACTGGAACGCAACAATGCGAACAGGGCCTCTATTCAGGTGCGTTAAAACGATATCGTGTTTGAAACGTTTAAGAATCGTTTATGTCACAGACGCCATTATTGTAAATGACATAAGAGTTATAAAAACGTCGACAATACGGAAACACGTCAAAAACGATATCGTTATAACGCAGTTGAATAGAAGCCCAGGGCTGGAATTCTACAAGGTAATAACGATATCGTTTTTGACCTGTTTCCGTATTGTCAACGTTTTGATAACTCTTATGTCATGGCGACTGTGACATAAACGATTTTTAAACGTGTCAAACACGATATTATTATAACGCACCTGAATAGGGGCCCAGTGTTGCTTGGCGGGTGGCTAATGGATAAGATGGTGGTAGCGATCCGGACGGACCCTGCACAGGGTCCTACCACCACTAAAATTGTATGAGACTATACTTCGTTTTTTGTAAGATAAGAAAAATAACGGTCAAATCCGCACATGTTTCCCTTAATAACGAAGCCAATATTGAGAAATATTTGTGCAAATATTATAATTCTTGTTATTAATTACTTATAGTAGAGACAATAGTTTTTACTTCGTTAAAAGGAAAAACGGGTGCAAAATACGGGCACTTATTCTTATCTTAAATAAAAGGAAGTATAATAAGTATATAACCTATCTTTTTAAAGTAAACAGAGGCGTAACTTCACCAATGACTTATTATTAGAGGCATAGGAGCGTTAGAGAGAGATTAGAGAGCCAATTTTTTTAAACTCTGTTTCAAAATTTTACATTAGTGACTAGACTGTATGACAACAAGTAAAGAAACGTAAAACAAGTATTAATAAAAAATAAAAACTTGAAGTGAATTTTAGTCAGTTCCTTCCCGTATAGTTTTTCAATACACGTCTGTCCCTATGTACGTATTAGGTCTTTAAAACTACGTAACGGAATTTGATGCGGCTTTTTTTAATAGATAGAGTGATTCAAGAGGAAGGTATATAATGTGTAATACCCGGAGCGAAGCAAGGGCGGGTCGCTAGTAATATACAAAAGGCGAATTTAACGCCGCAAAGCATTCTCTACCAGTTGACCTTTGGGAAGACAAATACAAAACAATAGGTACAGATAACACAAACGATGATGTAAATACTATTTCTACCTGCAAAGAAATTCGCAAACTTTCTTTTTGATGCAAATTTTTACCTCCTACGCCCATAAAAGGTAGGTATAACTTTTAACTCTTATAAGTTTTAATAATTAATCTGTGTATTTGTGTGTTTGGCTGTGTGTATGTTTCATAGTAGATTTCAAACGGATCAACGGACTTGGGTTAGTGTTGGTCGCTAGCACTATCTTATCCATTAACCTTCGGGCAAGCAACAGTGTTCGCATTTTTGTGTTCCGATGTAGGGATAAGATAACCGTTGAAATTAATTGAATAGAGGCATTCCATTTTAGTTCTCATTCTTGGCAACGCATTTGAGGTCTTAAGATTAGAGTCTTGAAGATTCAAATATCTATGTGTCTCAAATTTCACTTACTATCAGGTGGTCTAAGTGCTAGTTTGACTTTTAACTTAAAAAAAAACATAGCTATCGTCACTCCTTTGAAAACCTCGTACCTCACAATTCGTGATGTACGGTTTTCAACTTATTGATCTTCATGTTAAAGAAGGCGTGATGTTACGTATATAATATGTTAAAATCAAACTTAACAGTTATTAGTAGACCATGCCAAGATGCAAACGCTTCTAAAGTTTCTCTTCTCTATCGCCTTCACGCTGTCATCAGATTACTACAATCGTATTTTGACGATTTTCGGAAATTTCTAAGTTAAGTTTAGTGTTGGTAGGACCCTGTGCAGTACCCCATCTTATCCATTAACCACCCGCCAAGCAACAGTGTTCGCGTTCTTGTGTTCCGGTGTGGGGATAAGACAACCGGTGAAATTACTAGCATAGAGGCATTCCATCTTAGTCCTCAGGGTTGGCAACGCATTTGAGGACTTAGGATTATAGTCTTCAGAATTGAATTGTCTATGGGTCTCAGATTCCACTTACCATCAGGTGGCCTGAGTACTCGTGTGCCTTCTCCTTAACATAAAAAAAATATAAAAAAATAGCACTATGCACTAGGCCCTCCAGTTCTGATAGTAGGATTTGCTATTGTTATCGTGGGTTTTTTAACTGCTTTTCATTATAATTTTGTAAAAACTTTCTTCTTTACAGACTCGAAGCTCAAAACCCCAACATTTGCAAGTAAGTCGACAAATCGAAGCTCATTCTCCAAGTCATCGGTCTTCCGTCATGCTGCATGGTATGCAATTCGAAAACGCTGCACGTCATATCCTATCCAGAGACAGACCACAGTATAAATAGTATTTCGTCTCAAAGAAAGTTAGATCACTTGTTTGCATGTGTGCGTGCCTCGACTGTAAGCGCCGCGAGCCACCACAAGCGAACTCAACAGGACGGACCGAGCCGGTCGCCGTATTTGGTTGCGTGCGTAATAGTGCTTATAAGGTACCAAGCGACGCGCATTGACATGACAATAAGTAAAAGAAACTCCTACATGGCTAAGGACCATCATCAATGATCAATATTCACTTGATTTCTTCCAAAATGTTTAGTTATTAAGGCCTGTACTAAATGATCTTATTATAAATAACTAGTGCATAGCGACCCATCGCTTAGGGTAAAAGTATTATATATAAACCTTCCTCTTGAATCACTGGATAAAAAGTAGCCTATGTTCATCAGGGATAATGTGGGCTTCTAATGGTAAAATATTGTTTAAAATCGGTCCAGTAGTTCCGGAGCCTATTCGAAACAAACAAAGAAACAAATCTCCCGTCTTTATAATATGGGAATAGATTTTACGTGTTACGAACTATTTTAACAAAAATTTAGTAAGTACTTCATTTGGTTTACCCTGTTTCACCGACACTCATTTCATAGAACGTAGGTATCACTTCACAGAATTTTCATTTCATGGTCAGGAGTTTAGATTTTGTGATAGTCAAAAGTCTAACCTAACCTAACCTACGTAATTAATGTTTAAGATAACCTGAAAACAACAGGTTTTTAGCAGAATACAGCTTTCGATTAAGTAAAAACGATACGTTCTATGAAACAAGTGTCGGTGAAACAAGGGGACACCGCTTAATTCAGTATTGTTTCAAATAATTAATTGCTTAAAATTAGAAGACTATATTTAAGGTCCCATTTGGCTATGTAAGCATTTCTAAAATCTTGTAACTAGAAACCAAATTTCTCGTAAACATGGTAGGAAAATAGTGTTAATAATGAGAAGCATACATTGAGAAGATTAGAGGTCATCTCAGTATTAACAAAATAAACGTTACAAAAAACTTAAAACCGTCTTCAAAAAGGAAGAAATAACATCTTTTAAAATGATCAGTCCAACTGATTTCGGCTTTCGGTTAAAAATATAGTGGGACGCCGACTTCAGTTGGACTGACCTATAATTTTAAAGAAGCTATTTATTGCTTTTTGAAGACGGTTTTTAGTTTTTTGAAACATTATTTTTCATACTTTTTAGTGATCATCATAAAAATACTGTTATGTCATCCACGTATATTTACTCCTATAGTATTTGAGGAGTTATCTCAATTCCTCACGGATTCCCTTATCAGATGCCAACTTGGTGGCAATGGGACCACCTCCGGAATACACCCCATCAAACAAATAAATAAGTTCAAAAATCTATCCACAATTTGTCGAATGAATTGCGTAACAAACATAAAACAAAACATTCCTACAGTCGAATTGATGATCTTCTCCTTTTTTGAAGTCGGATACAAGAGAACCTTTTGAATACAATCATAATGTTGCGAAGAAACGTTACTAACAATAATAATAATTTAATGAACATGAAATTATAAAATAAATCAATGAATACAACTTTTCAATCGTACAACCTTTCCTGAAATGCTCATAAAGCATTAGACGTTTAAATATGCAAAGGTGGCGAAGGAATTATTAATTCAAAGTCTCGTCATAGGTACCTTACAAGTACTTATACTACCTATTATTTTAATTAAATTATTACGGGTAAATGAGCGATTTAAAAAAATCTACTAGGTAGGTTAGTTGCAATGTCAAAATGACCAGTATAGTTGAACAAGTCATTATGTTGCAAGTGGTAGTTGGACAAGGATAAAGACCTGGGGGGTGATTCTCTCAAAAGGGGAAGTTTTATCCGGCAAGTTTAAGAAGTATGTTAAAAGATAAGATGGTGGTAGCGAACTGGACGGAACCTCCACCAGGGTGATTCTCTCAACACAGCGCTGCGTCGATCTAAAAGGTGAAGTTTTATCCGGCAAGTTTAAGAAGTCCCGTCAGAGCATACAAAACATATTTTAGCGCGTGCCTTCTTAATTAGGCAGCTTTATACGACACTGAATTCGACTCACCTGCCTGCTAGACGGCAGCAATTGACTTTAAATAGAAAATTAGTGATTGCTTGTTGATTTTTATGTTTGTAGTACTTAACGGCTTCGGAACCCTACACTGAGCGTGGTCCGACATGCTCTTGTCCGGTTTTACATTATATTATAATATAAAGCAATGTCGGGGATTAATATTATTTCTCTACCAATCACGTAAGACTCATGAAACAATATAAATCATGTGGCTAATTTACTTCGCAATTATAGCATTATTATCGGAACTCAGTCAATAAAAAAATCCGTTTTAATTCGTCTCAAATTGATTCGCTACAAGTGTTATTTTTTACTCTCTCTAATATATTTTATTAACATATGTATTGTTTTGTGCTCATTTAATGAGGCAAAATAGTTGACCTAATTATATAACGAATAAATAAACATTAAATACATACGCATACATACAAAGCTACCTGCTTATCAAACTTTCTCACACAGTTTGACTTATTCCCAAACTAAGCTTTAGGCTGGTACTATGGGTACTAGACAACGATAAACAAACTTATTAAGATAAATACGTACTTAAACAAAATACATCCTAGTCTCAGGAACAAATACTCGCGCTCACTCGCAAATGCTCTCACCGGGATTTGAACCCGCTAGCTTCCTAGGCAAGGTTACTGCCAACTCGGCTACGGCTCTTATTGCATCGGATCGAAACGGATTTTACAATCTTTAAACGATATTCAATCATGTACACAGTATTTAAAGTATATTTTACTCAACAGCAGCTTGACGGCGGGCGTCTTCCGCGACACGCCATCGTAGCCCAAAGTATGCTGTGACGCGCGATCTGCTCCGTAATAAATAGACAATAATAATTTTAATAGACGCAACCGGCTGTCGACGCATCCGTTCGTATGCTTTCCGATCCGAGCTGCGTGGTGGAAATCATCCTTTAATAAGTCATCAACTGAATATGAGTGCGGTGGTAACTATAGCTGGGCTTCTATTCAGGTGCGTTAAAACGATATCGTGTTTGACACGTTTAAGAATCGTTTATGTCACAGTCGCCATTATTGTAAATGACATAAGAGTTATTAAAACGTTGACAATACGGAAACAGGTCAAAAACGATATCGTTGTAACGCAGTTGAATAGAGGCCCAGTGTGTTTTTTCGACTATATTTATTGATCTTACATTTGTAACTATTTTATTTATGCTAGTATTAATAATAATTGTTAATAACTTTGTAATGTAACTTACTTTTACGTTTTATTATATTTTATAATTGAAAAAATTACTCGCTGGAGGTTTTTCCGGCCCTTCTCCGCGATGGTCTTGTCCGAAGCGCTAGTAGATTCACCGCATATTACCGACATGTAAAAGAGCCCTCATGTGGCCAATTTACTGAAAAATAAATAGAATTTGAATTTGACAATGTATTTTTAACGTACGCTCTGAGCTAACATGTCAATTTCAGGTACGCTAAGGGCCATGGACCGTTTTGTTGAAATCATACGTATCGTGTCGTTTAAAATATTAAAACTCGCGACATACTCTTATCACTGCGTTAATGGCATCATTCCTTTTTACGAACATCATCGAAACATTTACTAACATTGTTATCAGTATAACCAAGGCTATTTATTCTTTATTACTTGACCCTTATTGCCATTGCATTGTTGCCGTTATGATACCTCTTAGCTTAGCTTAGCTTGACAGTAAAAGCAACCGATTTCGCTTGATTTGATAATTTAATAAATATAATTGTGAACAGACACTGTACATTTTTCATTAATTTAATTATTAAATTTAACTTGTAGTGTGAATAAACGATACAGTCATAAACATTACCAAGAAAAGCCACACGTTGATATTAATGTGTATATGTGAACAGCTGAATATCTGCATAATATCGATTGTTTAAATGTCATAAATTATTTACTCAGAGCTGCGTAATCGGTTTCAGGAAAAATGCTACTAACTCTTCGACGCCGCAACCAGATCAATATACACTTACTGGGTTAACTAGTGTATTAAGATATAGTACATTTAGCACGGTTCCTACAACTACCATTTCTAACTTGAATTATTCAACTTCGGTATTCAACCAGCTATCGAGTAATCATGCTTCGTATAGTCTGTACTTGTTACCATATCGACTGTTATTTATTGTATATATTATTGTATTGTATACATTTTATTGAAAACAATTGTGTCAAACAATATATGTTAACTACGAGTAATACTTCCTTACTTAAGGGAACAGTGGGGCTAGAGAAGTTGCATTTGATGATTGTTATCGTTTGTTTCGATAGAAATTGACGCCACCAAGACAGTCACGTGGTATACTATCTCTGTGGCTTACGTCAATTCCACAGTTTCAGTCGAAAAATAATCGGTAACGATTGACGATTGCCACTTGTCTAGCCCCACTGTGATGCAAAATCCATACAAAATGCGATAACGTCTTTCTCCCCTTAAACGTTGTCCAATTTTTACGATTTTTTAATATGTTGTGGATATTATGAGAAAATAGGTCCGTACGTTTTAGTTGCCAAGAAAATGTTTATCTACAACATATTCAAAAATAATGGAATTCGCATTAGATTTAGGGATGAGAAACGTTATCGCCTGCAGCTAAATTTGTATAGATCATTTTTGGAATAGGTCCGGTAACCTTCGGGGAGGGAAGATTGACGATTGAAAAATGCCCGGCTTTTACTTTTGATTTATTCTGTTTACTGATTTACTCATGATCTACATGTATTGTGTAGATTAGGTTAGGTTAGGTCATTTAGTTTTTTTATAAGAATTAAAATGAAACCGTTTCTATTGTAAAAACCAATTTCGGCCAAACAATTTTATGCGAAAAGATATATGTGTAAAAAAATATCCCATTCAAAAGAGAACCTTATCTCATTTGTGTGTTGTTTTATGTTTATTTCTTAGTTGTGTGGATTATTTCGTTCTTGTTTTAATTATGTTATAATTCTATGTAGCGGGGGGGAATGTTACACTTTCGAAACACATGTCTCAAATAGACGCGAGCGCTCGACAAAAAAAAAGACATTATTAATGTTGACTTTTGATAAAATTGCTGTTTCATATTAAATGTATATCCTTGTCCTTTCTTTACCTACCATATAGATGGGAGTGAGGTAATTATATTACTCAGCGTTCAATTTTACCGGTTGATAATTACGCCACCGTGTTACATTTCGTTTAGAGGTTTATCGCCGCTCCGCGATATATTTGTAGCCAACCTCTAAACGGATAACCGGTAACCTTCGGGGAGGGAAGATGGCCGATTGAAAAATGCCCGGCTTTTACTTTTGATTTATTCTGTTTACTGATTTACTCTATTCATTTGAGATTGGCGAAATCACTGTGTGGACCGCCATTAATTAAAAAAGAAGTAGAAGAAGAACCTTTAAATTATTTCCCGCCATTCTGTGACTTTATACATGAACCTTAAAGAGGTTGCCTGCCACTCAAAGGTACTATACAGTATCTAGGGGTTTATTATGACATAGCTATGCTATTCATTTTACGCCCAGCGTAAAGGACAGAGCTGTAGTAGTTATATAGCTCTGTCCTTTTCTCTCAGCGTGAAGTGAACTGCATAGCTATGTCATAATAACCCCCTGATCAATTATTTAATCTTGTTTGTACTTAATTCTTAATTTCTACTCTCAAAATTACCAAGTTCTGCAAAATGTATCTCGTAATTATATAGTTAAGACATAATTTGAATTGTATTTCTAGATTAAATTACAAATTGCATTAATATAGCATTTAATTTACTAGGCAAAAGCCGTATTTTTAAAACTGTTTGATTGTTAATATAGACGATGTGTGTACAAAATTAATCTTATAGTTGAGGAAGAGTCATGACTGAGTCATGAGTCTTTTGAGCTCTATTATGTTAATTGTCGTTATATGAGCAGGGGATGACAAATGTATCGTGGAGACAAATTGTTATACGATAGAGAGTTCTCGATTACTCGACAGCTAAAAATTCATATGAAATTTAAGACCTTCCATGACTGTTACTTCTAATTCATACCTAATTTAAGACCTTCTATGAGTGATAGAAGGTCTTAAATAAGGCATTAATTTGTTATGTACCCCATACTGCGTTATTTTTTGTATTATTCGTATTAATAAATGAACTTTAGTGAGATTAAATATAAGTATTTAAAGTATTTATAACTATTGTAAGTTAGCATTGTAAGTTTTTTTTTTTATGTTAAGGAGAAGGCACACGAGCACTCAGGCCACCTGATGGTAAGTGCGCTAAGACCTCAAATGCGCTGCCTACCCTGAGGACTAAGATAGAATGCCTCTATGCTAGTAACTTCACCGGTTGTCTTATCCCCACACCGGAACACAACAATGCGAACACTGTTGCTTGGTGGATGGTTAATGGATAAGATGGTGGTAGCGATCCGGACGGACCCTGCACAGGGTCAGGGTATTAATGATAGTTGTGGTGGCAGTTGTGCTGTCTTTTTGCAAAATCATTTTGATCTTTGCACATGATTCTCTTAAATTACTCGTTCTTGAACTCGAGGCACTAAGTGCTAACCGGCGAGTTGAGGTTGTCCCAACAGTTAAGGGCGAACAATCTCAATTTACTCGCTTTATCCGTCGAGTGAGTAGGTAAGCTTCTTCGCTCCCTCGATCGACGGTTCGTCATAGAGCAGTTTTAAAGAGAATAAACACTTCAGCTCAAATCTGTGGCCCTAGTGAAAAAGGATATGTCTCCCGAGGTTTAAGTGAAAAACGGTAGTCTAGTATACTATGTACATGACGTGTACCCTTTCTTATTAAGAGCTAAGTCGACTTGTATCCGTTTTCACCAGAGCCACAGAAATTTTATTTCAACAGCAGTCTGTTCAAAGTTAAAAGGATAAATAATCTCGTTAAAGCTCAATATCTCTTAAAATGTATTTTGTTTGTATGTCTGTCCTTAATGTTGTAAGAATAGCAATAACGTATTGTCTTTAAAAGATAAAAGTATTCCAATGTATGTTGATAAGTATTTATAGACTTTGTTTCTTAATGTTGCATGCTATAATGTGTTACGTAACACTGCCACTGAGTATGTTTGCTCAAGAAATAAACGGATTATTTATAATAGTGTTTTTTTTTATCAAGCACCTATTTGTATTGGGATCGTTTCATAATATATAAAGTTCAAAATACATAATGGTTCATAATACATAATAGTCATAATCACTACATAGTATAAAACAAAGTCGCTTTTTCTGTCCCTATATTCCTATGTATGCTTAAATCTTTAAAACTACGCAACGGATATTGATGCGGTTTTTTTTAATAGATAGAGTGATTGAAGAGGAAGGTTTATATGTATAATACTTCAATCCGGAGCGAAGCGAGGGCGGGTCGCTAGTAATATATAATGGTGTTATTTCTGAAAGCGTACACTATTTATGTTTTTTTTATAAGGCCATTGTATGGAACCCATTAGGTTATGTTAGGTTTGTTTTATCACACTCCTGACAAGTTTACAGTTTCAGAAATAAAACCATTATAGATGATGACCATTATGTATTATGACCCATTATGTATTCTGTGGGGCTAGACACGGTGTATTCGACATTCGCTACGAAAAATATACGTCAATTCCATATATTGAAAAATACATGGAGTTAACGTAAGTGTCACGTTACTATCTCGGTGGATTACGTCAATTCCATACATTTATCAATCGAAACATAATCGCTAACGATTGTCGAATGCAACTTGTCTAGCACCACTGAACTGTATATATTATAATATTTATAATACGTACCCATTTGTATTGCAAGACCCACGAATAACATTGTATCTACGTCGCACCCGTAAATCATACAAGGCATTCCTCGGTGAACTGGAACCGCGTGGTATAAATAAAAAAAAAACATAACACAGTCTCCAGAAAACAAGGAAAAGTCTATGTCTCTACTGCTTTTATCGAGTATTTAGTCGTCTGGTGATTGAATTAGTTTACGGCACGGTGCTCCATACATCGTGAGTCACGTCTTTAGTGAATCATGGGTTCGATGTCATCTTATACATCGTTACCGACCTGTTACCAAATCAAGTTTTATCTGCTTGTCAAAATGTCAAATTGCATAAGATGTCTTGAAACATTACGGCAAACAACAACTCTCGTTTTGAAAAGGTTCTCATTATAATTTAACGTGATATAACTTTTCTTTGAACAATAAAGTGTTTTCACATACACACTAGCTGTTGCCCGCGACTCCATCCAAGAAGGTATTAGTAGTTTTTTGCTATTTTATCAGGAATTATCCAATTTTACGGGATAAACCCCTAGGTCCTTCCTTGGGTTGATGCTATACGTATAGCAAATGTCATTGTAATTTGACCTATTTCAAACCAAGCGCAACAAACAGACGAAGTTTCATAATTCATCCCTTTACTTTCTCAACCTCTTATCTGATCAAATAGTTTGATAGGAAAGTAGTCTTTATTCTTCTTGAAACGTGAGTGCTTTTCCTACTAATCAATTAGTTTCGATAGGAGGTTAAGATAGTAAAGAGTCGATTCATAATATTATTAGTATGGTTTTTTTTATGGTGATAATGATGGAATGGATCGAAGATACTGGATACACGATTGAAACTCAAGATCATCTAAAATGGCCCGTTATGTTTCGAACGCATCGTCACACAGTTCACATTTTTCCAACTTATTCTCTTTTTTTATAACGTACGCAAGTCGATTCGTCGGACTATATGAAATCATTGATAACATCTTGGTCACCAGCCCCCTGTTTCACCAACTTTTTTCACAATGACAGGTGACAGGTGACATTTCAATGTACTTGGCGCAGCTAATTGAGTCCCATTGATATGAAGGATTTGTTAACTTTGGAATGTATAGCGAATTGTCACCTGTCCTATCATTGTCAGGATTGTGAAATAGGAAGCAGGTCTGACAACACTTTTTCAATCTTCAGTTCAAAGATCCTCAGGTTCCACTCACCACCTGGTGGCTCGTGCTTTTTCTCCTGCTATAAAAAACATCTTACCTCCATGGTGGTCATCGTGTTTCGTATGATAAGTATCAGCGCCGGTGATGCTAGCAGCACCAGGACCAGGATAGCAACACCAACGCTCAACATCTTCCGGGCTTGCCACACTACCTGCGTCACTGCTTGTCTGCAATAGAAGCTTTTATTTAACCTTACTTCTTATGGCTTAAGCTTATAAAAGACATAGTAAAATGTAAAATTCCAGGTAGACGCACTTAATAAAGAGATGTTTAATATCCGTGGTGGTAATATTGGTTTTGAACCACTACAAAAAGAGAAAAAGTTAGTATGAAAAGACGATTGCCCTACCCGCCATCTTGAATCTTAAGAGGAGTTTTAAAGCGATGTTTAAACCGCGTAGCTGTCAAAAATAGTCCATACAAATTGAGCTCCGGGCGATAACGTTTCTCACCCCCTAATTTTAATCCAATTTCCACGATTTTTTTATATGTTGTAGATATTATAGATAACTAGGTCTGTCTCCGCTTTCGTATTTTTTATTCATTTCACAATATCTATAGCATATCCAAAAATCGTAAAAATTTAACAACGTTTAAAAGGCGAAAAACATAAAGCCACACGAGCACTCAGGCCACCTGATGGTAAGTGGAATCTGAGACCCATAGACATTTGAATTCTCAAGATTATAATCCTAAGACCTCAAATGCGTTGCCGACCCTGAGGACCAAGATGGAATGCCCCTATGCTAGTAATTTCACCGGTTGTCTTATCCCCACACCGAAATACAACAATGTGAACATTATTCCTTGGCGAGTGGTTAATGGATAAGATGGTGGTAGTTATCAGGACAGACCCTAATATAACGCTCTAATCGTCTGTTAACTGGTTAACATCGTATGGTGAAATTGGTACTAATTTCGGTGTGGAAAGGGGATGTTTTTATTCCTTAGACATATTTGATATGTGCACAGGGCGTTTATTGTACTAGTTTTTAAGACGATATTGCGTTTGAAGTGTATTAGTATTGTTTTTAACCCGGCCGCCATTACTATCAAGTAAACAAGAGTTATTAAAACGTTGACAATAGTAAAACACGCCACGTTTGTTGTAAAACTCATCATTAAAATAGTAATTTCGTACCTGACTTCGTTCCTAAAACCGTATTGGAATCTTCTCAATCCGTCTAAGCCACTTTTTGACTCCTTCTTGTACTTGGCTCCTTTGCTTCTGATTTCCGCCATTTTGGACGTCTCGTTAAACAAGTCCAAAGAGTTATAGCTGTAACAAACAAAACACGGACATTATTATAATTATTTACTTTTGTCCCCATGTGGTTGCCGGGTTAGAATAATGCCACTTGATGTCTTTTCGTGGATGTCGTAAGAGGCGACTAAGGGAACAAGGGCTTGTAGTACGATTACGCGATGAGTTTGAAACCTGTAACTAATACACTAGTAAACTTCTTGGCCTGATTGTGCAAAATGTGGTTATAGAATTTTAAATAAGTCTTTTTAAAGTTGTTGATGTTTCTGTAGCTCTGCCTACCCCACTCTGGGAATGAAGCAGTGATGTTATGTGTATGTATATGTCTCGATTATGTATCTGCTATAGCAGACCAGGTCTCACAAGGTTAATTAAAAAAGAGCGAGAGATAACCGGTGATTTTACAACCTTAGAAACTCATTTCATAGAATGTATAAGCTACTTTCTGCTGTAACCTTACTGTTGTTAGATTATTTTTTGGTGGTCACAGGTCTAACCTAACCTAACCTACGTAACTCATGCTTAAGATCATCTGAAAACATTAAGGTTTCAGCAGAAATTAGCTTTGTATCAAATGAAAATTTTGCGAAGCGATACATTCTATGGGACTAGTTTCTGTAAACCAAGGGAACACCCAATTAAACAATAGATGTTGCTAATGGTTGGTTTTAAGTATTTCTCGACATCTAAATTAGAACAAACTATACTAAAGCATTTCTTGAAATTCGATTCAGACACACAACGCGTACTAGTGCCCTTGGTGACTACTCGGCCCTGTTCTACAAATTAAAAGCGGAAGTCTATTTCTAACTTTTTTTGTCAGGAAGAGAGTTCCGCTTGTAATTTGTAACTTGTAGCTTCGTACATCGGGCCACTGGCGACGCCTATTATATTAAAGCTATATTGACAAACGCAAAACGATCTACATATTTTAATTTTCGTGTCTTCGGTTCTAGGTACCGCGATATACTTTGAATTATTTATCAAATCAATGTAGCAAAGCGTTTAAGATGCTATGAACGAAACGGCTCCACAGAAAATTGAGTTAAGCGAACCCACATTTGCAAAACATTTCACAGAATTAAAAAAATAACAAAACGAGATGCAAATTAGTTAGAATAAAGCAGGTATGTTTTATCTTAATTGTTCTTATAATCAGACAATATAGCTGTTTATTATAGAATTTCGAGAAACTATTAGCACTTTGGTAAGAGGCGGAGAGTTAGTTATTTCGAGGAAATACTGCACAAGAGCATTTAATAGAACAATTAGTGGTTTTATTTTCTAGAATAACTCGCCAATAAGTTTATCGACAAACAAACCGTTATTCAAATTGAATACGCGTTTTAGTTGGTAGCAGGGAACGCGTAAAAGTGGAATCGGGATATATGAAAGAAATAAAAAACATTTATTTGTGACAAACACACATACAAAAACCGGGCAAGAGCATGTCGGACCATGCTCAGTGTAGGGTTCCGAAGGCGTTAAGTACTAACAAGCTTTTTAAAGGAGCAATAATACACCTTATAGCATAAGTCAGTAGGGTGCAATTTGCTCCTTATTGAATTTGTTAGTTACGCGGTTTTACATTATTACCGACCCTGACGTTGAATGCAGCTGATTCATCGCAGTGCATCGGTTCGATGACATTTGGCGGTATTTCCTAGAAGCAATTAATATTGACTCATAAATTAACGATGTAGAAGCAAGATAGTCAAAACAATGTGAAATTGCTTAACTTGTTTGTCTAGGTCTTATCCCCTTAGTCACCTCTTACGACATGCACGGGAAGATATGGAGAGGTACTACTCTAACCCGGCAAACCACACTAATAAATAATAGAAACATTCAAGACCCAACAAGAAAATAGTTGCGCTCTTTCGGTATACAATACTAGCTTTTGCGCGTGACTCAGTCCGCATAGAAGTCGTGTATCGCTGACACTGGGAAGCTGTCCAATTTTTCGGGATAAAGTGTAGTCTATGTACTGCTCCATGTTATCTTGATCCCGATCCTGAGCCGTTCTGGCGTAACTGAGTAACAGACATCCAATCTTTCGCATTATATGTATTAGCAAAAAATAAACGGCGATACAAACTTCAACGTCAGTGTCAACTTGCCGTTTTATTTTTACTAAATACATACTAGAGGCGCTGATATCAATTATCATACAGATTTTCTCGATGACAATACGTTAATGTTACTTAATAGAGAGAAGGTTAAAGTTCCTGCTAGGGATATTTTACTTGTACTGTTATATTCTGTGGTAAAGAAAGAAAGAAAAAAAACTATTTACTTCTCACGCCCTAAAATGACTCATAATAGCTATGTAAAGTGACATTTTAGTTCCTAGGGACTAAATAACATTTTCTTTTTAATTTCCTTATAAGTAAAAGCCTTGGAAAGCCACCAACAGCCAGATGCATGTTGCCATTTGATGATGTTGCTCTTGTCATCGGAGAGCGGCGTGGAACCAATGGAGGGCATACAACCTCCACCGCCGTGGTTTTCGTATAGGTAATATTGTCTATGGACTATTTTTCATGTTATAACCCCAAAAACAACCTTGTTGTTGTCTCTTTCTGAATAACAGAGACGGGTTAAGAGTAAAGATAATAAAGCGCTATTAAGTGAAAATTTTTACTACTCTATATTAAAAGTGTTAAAACTATTACATTGTATGTCTTATTATAAATATCTCGTTTCGTAATGGCTTACTTTAGTCACTTGTTGAATAATCTACTATTATTTCTGCTAACATTCTGTAAAGCTAATTATTACTACTATTGAGCTTGGCACGCGACCATGACTCATTTACTATCGGGAAATACCTTCAAAAGCCAGAATCGTTGTTAGGTGTAAGTAATAGTGATTCAACGCATGCATCTGACTGCAGCGCTATTTATAGACTGCATAGAGAAATCTATGTTTTACCCAAAGCACACACCATCCCGCCTTCATTCCCAAAGTATGGTAGGCCAAGCTACAGAAATACTAACAATTCCAAAAACACATGTTGGCAATTCTGTAATAACATTTTGCACAAACAGGCTAAGATGTTTAACAGTGTAGGTACTAGTGACAGGTTGCAAGCCCATCGCCTGACAGTACTACAAGCCCTCATTCCCTTAGTCGCCTCTTAGTTAGACGACATCCACGGGAAGACATAGAAATGCCAATATTCTAACCGGCAACCATACGGGGGAATATGTTTTAGTTTAGTGTAAGTAAAATAAAAAGGTATTAATTATATTATAATAAATGAAAAAGTAATTCTATTTCCGTCTGTTTGTTATGCTCTAAAACGCTGGTCGATGAATCGCTATGGCGATAGCTTGTCCCGAAGAAGAAATGATTTTTATCCCTGAAAATAAAACGGTTCCCAGTTTCAACACAATAATAATAATGGCAAAAATATGTATTTTTTTGGATCATAATTCATAATGGTCATAATATACAATGGTTTTATGTATTTCATAAACCGTTAAGTTTTCAGGATTATTATAAAACAAACCTAACCTAACCTAATGGGTTCTATGTAATGACCTTTTAAAAAATCCTGAAAAGATGACGGTTTCAGAAATAACACCATTATATATTATGATCATTATGTATTATGGCCTATTATGTATTTTGAACTTTATATATCGCACCTTCGGTAGGACAAAGGCACAATTTCGCCTTTAGTCACATTGTACATTGTGCCTTTGTTCTACCAGACAAGGGCACAATTTCCCCTTTAGTCACATTGTACATTGTGCCCTTGTTCTACCGAAGGTGCGATATTATGATACGATATTAAGCCTACGCTGTCTGTCCGTCCGTCCTAGCTTTAAGGAGCTGTATCTTTTGAACCGTAATAAATATCGGTTTTTTTTTTCAGAATATGTGTTATTATCTTATCCCCTTACGGCCGAACCCTATATTCAAACCGCGGACAGATAGCCTTACTTCGGATTAAAATTTGACACATTTTGTATGGGCCAATGTCAAATTTCAAGCCAAAGTAATAATAATAATAATAAATTAATATCACGGGACAATGTCACACAAATTGACCTAGTCCCAAACTAAGCTCTCGGCTTGTACTTTGGGTACTAGACAACGATAAATGTACTTATATAGAGAAATACATACTTAAATAAATAGAAAACATCCAAGACTCAAGAACAAATACTCGTGCTCATCATGTGTTATTACGGCGGATTTATCGCACCTTCGGTAGAACAAGGGCACAATGTACAATGTGACTAAAGGGGAAATTGTGCTCTTGTCTGGTAGAACAAAGGCACAATGTACAATGTGACTAAAGGGGAAATTGTGCTCTTGTCTGGTAGAACAAAGGCATAATGTACAATGTGACTAAAGGGGAAATTGTGCTCTTGTCTGGTAGAACAAAGGCATAATGTACAATGTGACTAAAGGGGAAATTGTGCTCTTGTCTGGTAGAACAAAGGCACAATGTACAATGTGACTAAAGGGGAAATTGTGCTCTTGTCTGGTAGAACAAAGGCACAATGTACAATGTGACTAAAGGGGAAATTGTGCTCTTGTCTGGTAGAACAAAGGCACAATGTACAATGTGACTAAAGGGGAAATTGTGCTCTTGTCTGGTAGAACAAAGGCACAATGTACAATGTGACTAAAGGGGAAATTGTGCTCTTGTCTGGTAGAACAAAGGCACAATGTACAATGTTACTGAAGGGGAAATTGTGCCCTTGGCCTACCGAAGGTGCGATATTATAACCAAAAATAAATAAAGTTCAAGAATATAAATTTGTATTTTCATTTTTGTTATACTTATCGTAGAAACGGTAAAAGGTTTAATAGTAAGTCACTGCAAATGAATTTCCCGGTGTATTTTGTATTTTTAGCATTTGGCTACGGACAAAGGGTAAAAACGAAACCCTATTACTAAGGCCCGTATTAATAAACTCATCTTCGCTGAGATTTCTTTCACAAGATACGTCAAAATAAACATCAAGCCATTTTTGACGCATCTTCAGACGAGTATTACAGTCGAAATCAGTTTATTACAGTCTTCAGACTCCACTGTCCGTCTGTCTTTCGCCACGCTGTCTCTCATGCACCTTGATAGCTAGACAGTTGAAATTTTCACAGATGATGTATTTCTTTTGCTGTTATAACAACAATTACTAAAAACTAAATAAATTTTATATTTGACGACACGTTGGCCTAGTTGGGAGTAACTCTGCCTCCGAAGCCAGCGGTCCTGGGTTCAAATCCCGGTAAGGGCAGATATTTGTGTGATGAGCGCGAATATTTGTTCCTGAGTCTTGGATCTTTCTATATATATTTAAGTATGTATTTCTCTATTTAAGTATGTTTATCGTTGTCTAGTACCCATAGTACAAGCCTAGAGCTTAGTTTGGGACTAGGTCAATTTGTGTGACATTGTCCCCTGATATTTATTTATTTATTTATTCATTTAAGTTGGGCTCCCATACACCAAACGTAACGTAAACGTATTTTCCTCGATTGTAATAGCAGCAACAGGTAGATGCTTGAAATATTCACAGAACATTTAATTGTATATTTACTCTAAATATAATAAATAAATAAATAAATATCACGGAACAATCTCACACAAATTGACCTAGTCCCAAACTAAGCTCTAGGCTTGTACTATGGGTACTAGACAACGATAAACATACTTATATATAGAGAAATAAATACTTAAATTCATAGAAAACATCCAAGACTCAGGAACAAATATTCGCTCTTATCAGTCTTATCACACAAATATCTACCCTTACCGGGATTTGAACCCAGGACCGCTGGCTTCGAAAGCAGGGTCACTCCCCTCTAGCCCACCGTGTCGTCGTAATACTTAAATAAAAATAACTAAATATTTGAGGGTCACGTGATCCAACAAACGTGTTTTTTTTCCGTTTGTTGTTTAAAATGTACCTAATTATAAATATAGAGTCTAATGTTGTATAGATAATGGTACGGAACCCTTCGTGTGCGAGTCGGACTCGCACTTAGCCGGTTTTTTAAAGGTAAGCGGGTAGACACTCATAGATGCTAGATAGGCCGATGACGACACGCGCATTGTATAAATAACTAGGATCCGCCAGCGGCTTGGCCCCGATCCCGATGTTTTTAGGGTTCCGTAGCCAAATGGCAAAAAACGGAACCCTTATAGATTCGTCATGTCTGTCTGTGTGTCCGTCCGTTTGTCACAGTCACTTTTTTCCGAAACTATAAGAACTACACTGTTGAAACTTGGTAAGTAGATGTATTCTGTGAACCGCATTAAGATTTTCACACAAAAATAGAAAAAAAAACATAAATTTTGGGGGTTCCCCATACTTAGAACTGAAACTCAAAATTTTTTTTTCATCAAACCCATACGTGTGAAGTGTTAGAACTAAAAATATGATGTACATTACCATGCAAACTTCCACCGAAAATTGGTTTAAACGAGATTTATTTTTAATACGTCATAAAAACATTGATCAAAGCTACAACGAACTTTTATATTATGTTACTTGCTGCTACGGAACCCTTCATGGGCGAGTCCGACTCGCACTTGGCCGCTTTTTTTTTTCTTTCATAAGATACTTCTCCTGACAATAACTAACACAACGGAAAAATAATAGCGAAATCGGTCTAACCGTTAGCGTGTTATGCCGTGATCAAGGGAAATAGGGATTAATTTTTATGTATATGCAATTATATTTAGATACATACATACATAACGTCACGACTTCATTTCCAGAGTGGGGTAGGAAAAGCTACAGAAATACCATCAACTTTAAACTTGTAGATAATTCTGTAACCACATTTTGCACAGTCAGGCTAAGATGTTTACCAGTGTATTAGTAACAGGTTGCAAGCCCATCGCCTAACAGTACTACAAGCCCTTATTCCCTTAGTCGCCTCTCACGACATCCACGGGAAGACATGGAGTGGCACTATTCTAACCCGGCAACCACACGGGGGATCAATAAATGTAACCATCTTACACAAAATGACCTAGTCCCTAGCTAAGCTCTAAGCGTGTACTATGGGTAATCTACTGGTAATTTACATACTATCGGATTCCGAGAGATTTTTTTTTGTCACCAAGTATAGGTAGGTACTTAAGTAATGACTAATGACAGTGATTTTATTGTAATCTCAGCGCAGCAAATTACCACATAGCTATCGTAAATTTACTATTTCTTTTACTTGACAATAACCCTTATATTTAATACATTTAGGTTTAAATATCAACAACGTAAGTTAGTATTCTAGTTTCATTTTGGAATAAGGTGGGTGTAAATCAGTGGTTCTCAACCAGTGGCTCGCTTGACCCTGGTCCGCGTCAAGGACCAGTCAGTTAAGGTTTCCAATGAATGGTGATTTCATTTATTTTTTTATGTTAAGGAGAAGGCACACGAGCACTCAGGCCACCTGATGGTAAGACCTATAGACATTTGAATTCTCAAGACTGTAATCCTAAGACCTCCTCGTCCACACTGGAACACAACAATGCGAAGACTGTTGCTTAGCGGGTGGTTAATGGATAAGATGGTGATAGCGATCCGGACGGTCCCTGCACAGGATCCTACCACCACTAAAACTCTGGAACTGGAAATAAATGTTGGTTGAATAGTGTTAGCTCCATCGTGCCAATAACTTCCATTTTGAATCCATTAAGAATTTGCAACTTGTTATGCTTAATTTGTCGCATATTTTATCTGATTTTCTCGAGAAATTTTGATGTAACAAAGCAAATAAATAACCATCTGTCTTTAAATACGAATTTCTTCCTTGGCTGACTGACGAGTCACACTAAAAAAAGGACTTTTCGAAAATGGGCCCCCATTAGAAAGGAATAGGGAGAGAGGCGAGAAACTAATTCTACGAGTGCTAAGTCGCGCGCCTCCGTTAGACATACTAAAATTCGAGAAATCGCCTCCTTAACCTCCGTTAAGGTAGTTTTTAAATCATTGTCGTCCATTCTAGCAACGATATAATCAATGTGTTAAATAAAAACAAACGGGGGTGATTCTCTCAACACAACGCTGCGTCGATCTTAAAGGTGATTTTTTATTTGGCAAGTTTAAGAAGTCCCGTCGGAGCGTACAAAACATATTTTAACGCGTGCCTTCTCAATTAGGCAGCAGGCAGGTGAGTAGAGTTTAGTGTCGTATAAAGCTGCCTAATTAAGAAGGCTCGTGCCTTCTAAGCTAAAATGTGTTTTGTACGCTCCGACGAGACTTCTTAAACTTGCCGGATAAAACTTCGCCTTTGAGATCAACGTAGCGCTGTGTTGAGAGAATCACCCCCCATTTGTATATAATGTTTGAAACTATTAATTAGCCTCAGAACTTAAATTTACATGCGCTGTTTACAACATCTTATTGGAAGAGGAAAAAATCAGTGTTGCCACTCTAAATTTAGGTAAAATGTAGCCAGATAAAAAGTTACATTTTACAGGTAAACAATTATGTGACATTTAAGATTTATGTTTAAAATATTCTTAAACAAATGCCATGAAACAAAAGGTTGGGAAACACTAGAGTAAAGTTAAACTAGTTTGAGGGAAACCCTTCGGGTATGCTTGTAATGATGGCGTATGCGCATGATGACAGTCGCACGCGCAGACAGGAAATACCACCAGTATATAATTAATTGCTTGGCCAATTATATATATATTGTAAAGCCAGACAGAGGTCGAGGAAAAGTATGTATGTAAACTCATTATTGCACAAATTAATGTTAATATGTGGTTACAGAATTATAGACAAGTCTTTTTAGAGTTGTTGGTATTACTGTAGCCTACCTCTGCCTACCCCACTCTGGGAATGAAAGCGTGATGTTATGTAAGTATGTAATATTTAACAAAAACCAAAATCAAAATCAAAATCACAATCAATTACTATCAAGTATTTGTCATTTATCTTTATTAGTTCTTGTACGTACGTGACGCTTTTATGAGAACACAGTGTGATGTTTCTCGCCGGACAGCTGTTTCACGCAAAATTACTTCTATGTTGTCCGGCAGCTTGAGCAAGTCATGCTCGCTTAAAGGTCTTTGCTTACGGCGGCGTCGTTGATCGGGTCGCCACTTTCCCGAACACATGGTTGAGAGAGGCGATGGCTGAGATACGCGTCATACTCGTGAACGGGTGCTGTTTGTGGGGTCCGGTCTGTTCACTTTTGCAAGGATTGGTTCTTCAGTTTATTATTCTAGATATGGCTTTTGACGTAGAGACCTCGTCGTGTTGTTCCTAGACTTATTATTTTTAGTTTAATGTTATTAGCCTTACATTTGTATTGATTTTATTTGTTCAAGCTTTAATCATTATTATTTATTACTTTATTAAGTACTTGTAATGTAACTTACTTTTAAGTATTTCTGTACTTTATGTTTGAAAAAATGACCTTCTGCTGGAGTTTCTTGGCGCTTCTTCTCCGCAATGATGGTCTAATCTGAAGCGCTAGTAAATTCACTTCATATTACCGACGTGTAAAAGAGCCCCATGGGGGCCTATTTACTGAATAAACATTTTGATTGATTTTCATTTTGATTCTGGAAGGCAATAGTGTAGGGTCCATCCGGATCCACCATCTTATGCTTTAACGTATCGCCTATAAATAATTAAATAAATACATACATACATACATAAATGACGCCTGTTTCCCAGAGGGGTAGGCAGAGACCACTTCTTTCCACCTGCTACGATCCTGACAAAGCTCTTTCGCTTCTTCCACATTCATACATCGAGTCATGCATGCACGTCGGTTTCGGGTACTTAAGATTCGGCCCTTTTCCAGTATTTCCCCGATTTCATTCAAAAAAGTACGCCTAGGGCGCCCCCTTCCGACCCTTCCACTCACTTTAGCACTGTATATTTCTTTCGTCAATCTTTTTTTATTTATTCTTTCTAAATGAACGAACCATCGAAGCCCTTTTTAGTTTTAGTCACTACATCTTCTTTCAGACCACACTTCTCTCTGATGTTTTCATTCCTTACTCTATCACACAGTTTCACATCACACATACTACGCAAAGAGCGCATTTCTACTGCATTTATGCGACTTTCATGCTTATTCTGCCACACCCAACATTCACTACCATACATCGGAGTGGGGGCCAACACTCCATTGTGTAAAATAAATCAATGTGTGTGTTTGTGTGTTATCAGGGGACAATAACACACAAATTGACCCTGTCCCAAACTAAGCTCTAGGCTTGTACTATGGGTACTAGACAATGATAACATATTTATATAGAGAAATACATACTTAAACACGTAAAAACATCCATGACTCAGGAACAAATATTAATATAAGTAGCACTGCTCGCATTGTTGTGTTGCAGTGTTGGGATAAGATAAGCTAGCTAGCTAACATAGAGGCTTTCATCTTAGTATTTCAGTCTTAAGCTTGCATTGTTAAGAATGCAGGATTACAAACTTAAGTTTGTAGTCCTGAGATTGATAATTTAGATGTGCCTCAGATGGGTCCATATTAGCTTACATAAAACTGTTATTCATACTTTTTTTGTTATTCATAATCATCGCAACTCCTAAAGTGTTTTTTTACTGAAACCGTTCTGATTTTAGGACGTTTATAAAACAAACCTAACCTAACTGGGTCATACACACTCTTAAAAACAAAAGTTGCCTCTCCTGTGGTCAATAGTTAAAAGCTTGTGTGCATATAAGTTGTTTTTATAAGATAGGTCTAAAGCAGTCCTGTCGGCGTTTTTGCGGGTAAGAAGGGCCAGAAAATCAGGCCTTAAAAACGTTTACTTACGATGTGTCGACAGGAAAGACAGACTTTATCTGTGTATGACCCAACCGAACCTTATTTACCAGTTGGATATTTTTAAAATCCTGAAAATAAACATGAGTATTACTAATATTTATTATGAAGGGTGATCATTATGATGTAAAATGGTATGAGAAATATATTTATGAAGAGTGATCATTATGATATAAAATGGTAGGTATGAGAAACATTTTCGGAGTTCCATTTATCTAATTTGCAAATTTATTTGAACTTTGGCGCACCCGCCTCAGTTAGTGGTGTTGTTAGGTCTTCCAAAAATCGAATTTTTGTTAGAGTCAAGTGTGAAATGCAAGCGCATATAACGAATTTAAAAGGAAAACTATCACGACTCAGTAGACATCATTGGTCCTTGAGATACAGGCGATTCAAGTGCTTATACCTACTAAAATCATCTAAGACGGCACCAAATGACTTTAAATAGAAAATTTGTTATTACTTGTTGATTTTTATGTTTGTAGCAACAACTTAACGGCTTCGGAACCCTACAATGAGCATGGTCCGACATGCTGTTGCCCGATATATATATTTAGATTATCCTCATAAAACTATTGCATCATCTCAATTGGAATTGATTCTTCTCACGGTAACGTCAACACATTAAATAACTACCTAATAGGAAAAAATAATAATAATGAATTGGACTTTAATGATGCGGTTATTTTTTTTTTGTTACATAATTGCGTTCATTACATTATTAATGTCATAAATCATTATTATAAATTATTCAATGAGAATAAAGAGACAAATGAACATTATTTAAACATTGAGATTAATGGTTTAAATAAATGGCTGTAAGACACACACTTGACTCTAGCAAAAATCCGAAATATTTTTGAAAGGCCTGACGCCACACCAAGAGGAAGACGAGAAAAAAAAATCCACCTGTGTAGGGAAGGCACTCTAGAAAAATGTTGGGTGGCAACGGCGTCTGACGGACCATTGTGAAATCATCTCTCTAGTTACTAGTTTTATCCCTTAATTCATCGTTTTTATTTTTATTATTTATAATTATGCTTCTAGTATTGTTAGGCGATGGGTTTGCAACTTCCACTGATATACTGGTAAACATCTGAACCTGATTGTGCAGAATGTGGTTACAGAATTATAAAGAAATCTTTTCACAGTTGTTGTTAATTCTGTTGCTCTGCCTACCCCACTCTGGGAATGAAGGCGTGATGATATGCCTGTGTGTAAGTTTAAAGAAACTTACTGACCTACCTGCCTACTTATTAAGGTTAGAAACTAATGGAGGTGAATCGCATCGACCTGATTATTGGCTTGTGGTTTGGGATTTACGTTAGGAATTAGTCACTTATACCTACTTACCCATGAAGGAAGAACCGAGTTGATAATTTTACGTCACAGCTGTAATTTCATCAAAACGCCCGCGGCTTCGTACCTACGAGTACAATAAGTTTCCCGCTATTCTCTCTATTTTAATTCCTTAGGAGATGAATTTCTAAAAATCAATTCTTAATGCACCTATTAGATATCCAAGTAGGGGAGAGTGGGGCTGAAAGTGCCGATTTTCATAAAACACAAAATTTAGCTATGATAATAGTGTACATATTGTGTGGGTTACACACACATCAAAAAAAAAAGAATGGATATTGGAGTTTCTGAATAGTGATATTATTTTTGGCATCGTTAAACAGTTTTCTAATATAATCATTTTTATAAGATCGATCGGAACGGATCAACTAACCCCACTATGGGGCTGGTTGTTCCATCTTTTTGAAATACAAATGTATCCTTCAAAATTTAAATCCCAGTTCACACGCGCTAAAGGACTATTTTGTAGTTCGTCAAAATATGTGTTTATTTTGTGTGCACTATCAACTCAGTTAGCAAAAAAATCAAAGGAAAAAAGGTAATTATTTCTTGGGGTTTGTTGTTCTGTCGGATTTTTTTCCATACTCCTATTCTAGCATAATGGAAGCAACTTTAACGGCTCCTGCAACGGCATAATTTCATAACGTATCGCGACAAACATCATACGAATTGCTCCGTTATTTACTTGCATTTCTATTATCATCGGAACAACTTACCCCTGGCACTTTCAGCCCCGCTCTCCCCTAATATTCTCTCAAAATTTCAAGTCTAGGTCCACCGGTTTCGACTCAACGTTGGTTCTCAGTTAGTCACGTTACTGTTTTATAATTTACTAGCGACCCGCCCTCGCTTCGCTCCGGATTAAAGTATTATAGATATAAACCTTCCTCTTCAATCACTCTATCTATTAAAAAAAACCGCATCAAAATCCGTTGCGTAGTTTTAATGATTTAAGCATACATAGGGACAGACAGCGGGAAGCGACTTTGTTTTATACTATGTAGTGATAATACACACTGTTTTATATGAAAACGGTTCACTTCCTATAGATTTTTTATACTTAGTGACCCATTTTCATTGCTCTTGAGTATATTAAAAAAAAATGTAGGAAATTCTCCCCGGCGGGCGCCACGCAAGCGTGCACGCTTGAACCTCGTGGATCAATTTTAATGGTAGCGTCATTTCGTGCGTGACCAGCTGTAGATCTCTTTAATGAATGTAAAATAGTGGAAGATAGGTGCCTATAATATAGTCTTCTGCGCAAGGACCTCATCACCAGGTCCAGTGGACCTAATTGACTCGATCGAAATCCGATTGGCATTCTCGTCACGTGAGTCATTGAAATACTTTTGTGATATTAGAAAATAGATGCGGCATTGTACTTTTACTAGTTGTACAAATTATTCGTGAATCAAACCTCGTTAAGTGTTACGGAATAACTGTCTGTGTGTGTGTGTGTGTGATGGGTGCGCGTATATACAATAATGTGCCTGAAACAATTCGTAGAAAGACTGAGCGCTCCTTCACTTACAAACTAAAATCATTCTGCACTGAGAAGGCATTTAACTTCGTTAAGGACTTCCTACAGGGATGAGTATGTTTCGAAAGCCCATAGGATACGCTTACCTACTAATATAATCACGAGGTTTAGATCATGTTATTTATTATTATTTATTTAAGAGCCTATAATGTCTCACTGTTCTATGTACGTTGTAATAACTACTGTAATCCTTTATTAAATAATATAATGATACCTACATATTGAATCGGAATATTTTTTTTTATTTAAGGAGAATGCACCCGAGCACTCAGGCTACCTGATGGTAAGTGGAATCTGAGACCCATAGACATTTGAATTCTCAAGACTATAATCCTAAGACCTCAAATGCGTTGCCAACCCTGAGGACTAAGATGGAATGCCTCTATGCTAGTAATTTCACCGGTTGTCTTATCCCCACACCGGAACATAACAATGCGAACACTGTTGCTTGGCGGGTGGTTAATGGATAAGATGGTGGTAGCGATCCGGACGGACCCTGCACAGGGTCCTACCACCACTGAATATACTGAATATATACAATTAGTTTAAACTTACCGCATAATTTTTAAAAATGTATTGTTTGACGATGTATATTTCTTACAAATAAATGTTCTGTCTATCTATCTACACGAGTAAGAGCAGCGATCGTCTTGCTCGCACGCCACCTGTTTGTTTCTGTTTCATGCTCTTTTAGAAAGGCGTTTCTTGGACCCTTTGGTTTTTTAGAAATTTTATTCATAGTATTATTGTTATAGCGACTTTAGCAATACACACTGTAAAAATAATCTACTATTACATGAGATACAGCCCGCTGACGGACAGACGAACGGACGAACGGACAGTGGAGGCTTGCTAATAGGGGTTGGCACCCTTTGGGTACGGAACCCTGAAAATATAATATGATTAATATCTTATGAACTTCGAAACCATGCACTCGGCTATTAGCCAATGAGTCAGGGAAATACCTGAATGAGATCATCCCGAACAGCCTTTAAACCTTTTTTTTTTCGATGACACAGTTATCCTTGTTAGCAGGTGCGTTGAAACAAGGAAATGCAGCCAACCTTCAGTGTAGTAAAATTTATTTTTGGAACAAGCTTTTGTTGCGGACTGTACTTTTTGCAGTCATTTACTGCTCAAGAGCAACCATGAGTCCAAATTGAAAAAAAAAAGTAAAAATAAAGTAAAGTTAAATTAAAAGTTTTATATGTCAAACTAAATTTAAATTAACTAGTGCGTAGATTAAAAATATTCTGCTAAGTGTTACTTGTGAGCGTTATTGATTAAATGAATTCCAGGAGTAAGAGCCGACAAACTGCTCTTTCACTTGCCCGAATTTTATATGACATAACTATAATGTGCCATAATATTCATTTGCCATAGAGACTATTCAGAATTGTAATAAAACAAGCCTAACCTAACCTAATGGGCTCTATACGATGGCATGTAAAAATTACCTGAAAGGTTTACGAATTCAGAAAAAAATGCCTTTATGGCAAATTAAATTATGGTATGTGACATTAGGGAAAATGAAGGTTATATGGCCAATTACCAATATGGCAAATGAAATTATGAAAAACAAGCGGCCCGCCAGCGGCTTCGCCCCGCTGCAAATTTCTGACTTTCCCTAAAATTATTAGAATTTTTTTCGCTGTAAGAACCATCCTTGGACTTTAAAAAATATTTAATAAAAAGAACTGGTAAAATTGGTCCAGGCGTTGTTGAGTTATGCGCTTACCAACACATTTTGCGATTCATTTTTATATTATAGACTAGCGGCCCGCCAGCGGCTTCGCCCCGCTGAAAATTTCTGACTTTCCCGGAAATTATTAAATTTTTTCTCGCCGTAAAAACGATCCTTGGACTTCAACGAACATTCAAAAAAAAGAATTGGTAAAATTGGTCCAGGCGTTGTTGAGTTATGCGCTTACCAACACATTTTGCGATTCATTTTTATATTATAGATGAAGGGATACCGGTTTAAATCTTAACTCGAACATTCATGTCATACATACATACAAAAAGTGGACCATAATACCACTGTTTATCCTTTTTCCTCCTGCCAACAAACAGTGTTCGAATAAGTTGGAGCTAGGTCAACATGGATGAGATTGTTCCGTGATTTCAAACCGAACGCGTGTTTACGCGAATGCAAATGAATAGCTTGATCCCGAGTAAGGTTATAAAACGATAACGGCGCGTGAGGCGGTCAAGGCCAGGCAAATTTATCGGTCGATGACTCATGCACGCGGTTCGGTCTTATCATAAATTAATATGACCCCGCTACCGAATCGAATGATAGTAAAAAACTCGATATATTCTTTGTCAAAAACGCTATGTTACCTTCCCATAACACTATAGAAGCCAGGGCCGAGTTTCTACACGGTAAAAACGATATCGCTTTTGAAGTGTTTCCGTCTTGTTAACGTTTTGATAACTCTTATGTCTATTACAGTAATGGCGGCAGAGTCATACATGATTGTAAAACACGTCAAACGCAATATCGTTATAATACAGTAGAATAGACCAGGGACATTGAAGTTCTTGGACAGTTATGAAAGTGTCCAGTCAAGTGATTTTTAATTTGGAATGAATCAGTGTCCAGTATTCTTTGAATTTGAAACTATCTATATAGATCATTTGTGAACATTATTTAAAAAGGCTAGAGATAAAAGCACGAGGTCCCATAAAAAAAACATTTTACATTTTACTCGGGGTTAAAAACGTTTTTTATAGCATAGAGAGGGCAAACAAGTACACGCCAACTGATGTTAAGTGGGATCTGAGACCCATAGATATTTAAATTCACAAGATTAAAATGTTAAGACTGCATTTCTAAGACTATGCTAGTAATTTTACCGATAGTCTCATCCACACCGGAACACAACAAAAGATAGGTGTCCCCATGTTTCACCGACACTAATTTCCTAGAACTTATTACTACGCAGAATTTTCATTTCCTAGAAAGATTAATTTCTGCCGAAACTTTATTGATTTCAGATTATCCTACATACATAACATCACGCCTTCATTTCCAGAGTGGGGTAGGCAGAGCTACAGAAATACCAACAACTTAAAAAAAACCTGTTAATAATTCTGTAACCACATTTTGCATAATCAGGCCAAGAAGTTTACTAGTGTATTAGGGACAGGTTGCAAGTCCATCGCCTAACAGTACTACAAGCCTTTATTCCCTTAGAATGTTCATTTCATAAAAAGCAAATTTCTTCTGATTATCTTAAGCACGTTAGGTTACGTGAGTTAGGTTAGGTTTGACCTGTGACAACCAAAAATTAACTAAAAACAATAAGATTTCCGCAAAAATATTTTTCTATAAAATGAAATATTCTTCGAAGTGACACGTTCTATGAAATGAGTGTCGGTGAAACAGTGTACAACCTCAAACATAAGATGGCATAACCGTGCACGCGGCGGTCAATGTCAAGCTAAGGTTATCGGTCGACGCCTTATGCTGCGTATGCGACGTATGAAAAGTGAGTCATTTGTTTTATTGGTTCCTAGTAC
This sequence comes from Acleris holmiana, assembly GCA_949316455.1. Taxonomy (NCBI): domain Eukaryota; kingdom Metazoa; phylum Arthropoda; class Insecta; order Lepidoptera; family Tortricidae; genus Acleris; species Acleris holmiana. The sequence continues at coordinate 3,867,012 of OX438773.1, read as the reverse complement.
AATATTATCTTACCTAGTAGAAGATTTGTTGAATTAAGATAATTTGTGGATGTATAACGTCCAATTTACGTGTTTTCTCTTTTGTCAATCTATAGGTTAGCTTGATGATTATAAAGTTCACTCGTACTTTATACAAACATACTTCCCAAAAACCCTAAAAAAGAAGCAATTATTTAAAAAACATGTTTTCCTATTGTAATTGCTATAAGTATTGAGAACAAGATTATGAAATCAGCGAGTGTAATGCCCTGTCGGGGTTTCCCGCCATTGAACAGCTGCGCTGCGCGTGAGTTTGTTTATAAACCGGTTGCAATAATCTACACCTCCAACCGCACGTGTTTTTGCTATCCGATTTTAGGACACCGTAAATATTAAGATATTGAAAGCGTTAATAGATAACCCTCTCGTTGTAATAAAAGTTGAACCAATATTCAATCCAATCCAATTATTTTTTTTGTTTTAGTAGCAATCGGTCACCAATGGTAAGCGACCATTACTGCCAATGACTTGTTTTGACAACACCAATATTAATAAAACTGAAAAAACATTCCAATTATATAAATACATACATTGATTGATAACATCACGCGTTAATTTCCGGAGTGGGTAGGCAGAGCTACAGAAATACCAACTAATCTAAAAAGACTTGTTTATAAGTCTATGACCACATTTTGCACAATCAGCCCAAGAAGTCCACTAGCTTAGTGACAGGTTGCAAGCCCATCGTCTAACGAGTCCTTATTCCCTTAGTCTCCGTTTACGACATCTACGGGAAGTCATGGAGTAAGTAGCACTATTCTCCCGGCAACCACACGGGCTACTAAAATTTATATGTAAAGTAGTAAATAGGTATTCACTACAGCTAAGCATGTCAGATATAGTAATTACAGGACATTTATGGGACGAAGATCTGTTGAATCATTGTAATCAACGCGGGAAAATCTAAGCATGAGGAATTTGAAAGGAAAACTATTTTATTATACACTAAAGGACGCCCGTGACTTCGTACGCCTAGAATTAGTTTCCCGCTACTTATTTTAACCTTAGGGGATGCACTTCCAAAAATTACTTCTTGGCGAACCCCTAGAATATCCAAGAAATATTCCCTCCAAATTCATGTATCACTGAGACACGGTACCGTGTGGTTGCTGGGTTAGAATAGTGCCACTCCATGTCTTCCCGTGGATATTGTAAGAGGCGACTAAGGGAATTAGGCGATGGGCTTGCAACCTGTCGCTAATACACTAGTAAACTTCTTGGCCTGATTGTGCAAAATGTGGAAACCGAATTATAAACAAGTCTTTTTAGAGTTCCGGTGGCTCTGTCTACCCCACTCTAGGAATGAAGGCGTGATGTTATGAATGTATGTATTCCCTCCAAATTCAAGTCCCCTAGGTCTAGCGGTTTCGTCTATGTTTTGTCTATCAGTCAATCACTAAGAAATGGTACTGTTTTACATATTTAGAAGTGTATAGTCGGCATTATAAGTAGTTGCATAATTTTGTACCATGTCGCTTTAACGCCCGTGACAGATTTGTGCAGCAGTTCAAACATGACGTTAAAGTTACAGAGCACTTAAATGTACAGCTATTTATAAGGCTGATCGTATATTAACCTCGTGAGGACCATACTACAACAGGGAGATTTTTGAAGTGGGAATTTGAATCTATCAACAAGGAAATAAAGTTCAATTACCTTTGCTCTTAACTGCCATTTTATATATAATCTGAATCTCGGAAACGGTTGTAACGATTTTCATGAAAATTACGGATTAGGGGTTTTTGGGTCTAAAAATCGATTGGTCAAGCCGTCATTTTCGGGAAATTTAGGGTTCCGCCAAAAAGTCGGGTTCCACGGTATTTGGCATATGTAGATGACACTATCATATTGTAATTGGCACCTCTGGTTCGACTGCCTCGATTCAGGACTGGATCATGGTTTTATAATGTTTTATGTGTGTTATGTGTTTCATTACTACGTAGAATTATCAACAGAACCCTGCAACTTGCAAACTCCAGTATAAACCAGACTGGTTTTTCTAATGGGTTTCCCCTGTTATTACATATGAAATCGAGAGCAATAAAAAATTATCACGGCTCACGAAAATTTACCGTGTAATGACCCGTTTTCATTGATCTCGTGTGTAATTGGATAACATAACGAAGCTTATAATATAAAAAAAAAATGAAGGATTTTTACATCATTTTAAGGTTGAGAGCCCTGTCGGAAACATCTTTTAAAAACTTGAATCGGTCTCAAGGTTTGGGTATTAATCTTACGATACGTTATCCGATATCTCAATGATTTGGGAAATCCCATTTTGTGTCTGCAGACTTCTAAGTGTGGGTTTTTACATGCTTATACTACCAGTGGGCCAAGCACGCTGCCACGGGACAATTTTTGACATAGGGTCGGCACTATAATTCTTCTATTGCATATTCTAACGTAAGTATAAAGCACTAAGGTTCAAAATAAAAGTGTGTTTTGTGTGTTTATGAGTCCTTTTATTACTTAGCAATTTATTCCCCGGGTGGCTGTAATTTTAATAATTACATAGTAATATTTGACACTAGTTCCTGTTTGACGTCATTGGACACTAGTTCCCGCGGCAGCATTTTCGGCCCACTGGTCAACGTTCGTAAGATTTTTCCTTGATTTTTATTCTCACTTGCAACTCAATTCATTTGAAATATTTATAAATACCAACACTACAGTGTTAATTGGATTTCCATCTCATAATATGTAAATTGCTTACGACGTTATTTGCATATCGACTTTACCTAGTGAAACATTAGGTGCCACACTACTTCGACTTTAATACAAAATGGGCTCCATTTGGAGTCTGGTGTTATATCTGCGGTGTTTCCTCGCGCCGTCATAAGAACTTGGGACATTTTGTAAATGCGGACGAAAACCCAAACTTGTGTGGAAAATGTAAGTTTATCTTATGCGTATAGAGTCATGTTTAACTAAATAATATTCTTTTTAAAGCTTTTTAGGGTTCCTTAGTCAAACTAGGAACTATGTCCGTCCGTCCGTCCATCCGCAGCCTACTCAGAGACTCTTTGTACGTAACGTAGGGATGTATTTCTTTCTCTCTTTTACCCCATGTTCGTTGGATAGGTCTTCCAAAAATATTGTTGGTTTGTGAAAACACTTTTTCGATCAAGGGATCCGTTTATGAAATATAATGATGATAATAATAATAATATCATACAAATTGACCTAGTCCCAAACTAAGCTCTAGGCTTGTACTATGGGTACTAGACAACGATAAACATACTTAAATAGAGAAATACATACTTAAATATATAGAAAACATCCAAGACTCAGGAACAAATATTCGCGCTGCGTATATAACGAATTTAAAAGGAAAACTATCACGAGTAAGTAGAAATTATTGGTTCTTGAGGTACAGGCGATTAAAGTGTTTATACCTACTAAAATCATCTACATAAGGCGACTATAAATAGAGTTATTACCGTCGATTTTTGTTTGTAGTACTTAACGGCTTCGGAACCCTACACTGAGCAAGGTCCGACATGCTCTTGTCCGGTTTTTTAAACATTTTATACACCTTTAAACTTCACGTGTTTGTGTTTAAAGTTATAATTTGTTATACTTATATTTATGTCTTGGTATTTAATAAATAAATAAATAAAAATCAAACTAATTTTTTATTGACCCGATGCCAATGCAAATTATTATCTTAATAATTAGGTATCTAATACATACTATACCTAGTCGCCTCTTAAGACATCCACGGAAAAACCGAGTGGCACTATTCTAACCCGGCAACCACTCGGGTATATTAAATTAAACAACATTATTACACTTTGTACAACGCCAGATGAATAGGTTAAATGACTATTTCAGTGTTAATCAAAGTCAATTTGAATTTAAATACTTATGAAATAAATATAGTAATTTGAAGTGCGACTTGACAACCATTGGAGCATCGTAATGGTAAAACATGCACTACAACAGACTTTGAATAAGATGTAATAAAAGTGCAAATCCTAAAAAAACCTATCAGAAACCGGTCAACAACACTCGCGGTCAAATGATACGGGTCAAAGTGCGTTTTACATACTAAACAGGCTATAATATTTCGAAGCCTTGGGTCCTCGCCAGGGGATGCTTTTAGTTAAATCTGATGATGGATACTCCGAGCATCGATACGGGACATCCGGAGTGCCTAGGATACCCACCTGATTGAATGTTCACAAAAACATCTAAAATGGCAATAAAATGTAAGGATATCCAAATGCTAACCCAAACTCTCTCGCTGTGGTGATGACTGATTGTGCGATTAGTTAGGTATCTTAAGAACTTTTGACCTCCTCTATTGAACCTCGAAGTATCCACCATTAAATCTCACTCAAAACAACTGACCAGGAACCAAGGCTTTGAAACTCAAGGCTCGTTTCTATGAAAACACACTCTGACCCGTATTATTTTGACCGCAAGTGTATGAGAGTTAGACGGCATTTAATCCTCGTTGCCCGGTTTAAGATCATACTACCTCTGGTAAGGTACTCGACTAGAAATGAGTAACATATTCCATTTCACGTCACACCTTGTGACCCACGCTCTGGGATATCCGCTCTTGAAATATGTCGCAAGGTCTGACGTCGGTGTACCACACTGTACTACTGCATACGCCAATGAATCAACGTTTTATAAGGGCAACTCCCACGCACAGAAGAGTTAAAGCGGTTTAGCTTATTTACTTAAGAAATAGTTTTAAGAAATATGGGTACGAGTATTGTCACGATAAGTTTACGTTGTAAAATATGATTTTGAGGCATGTGGGGAAAGGAGGCAACATGCTTGCCCGCAGATTCGCACGGTTTAATGAACAGGTTAAAATAGACGTTTTTCAGACGTTTTACACGTGCGGACTGTGGGTAAGACTTACGCAGTGAGCGTTCAATACAATAACATCCTGAGGAGGCTGTTGGGGCTGCCAAGGTATTGTAGTGCGTTCGGCATATTCGCTGAGGCGAGAGTAGATGATGATTAGAACAGCCTCATTGCTGAAGCACGTACGTGGCAGCAGCAACGGCCTCCTGAGGGTGTTGGCGGAACGCCTTGACTGTCCCCTCACCAAATACTGGGTCACGGTGGCAATTGGAGTAACTAAATAGTGCGTAAATGTTAAATTGATTGTTTGGCTTGTAAAATTTACTACTAACATAGTTTTTATTTGCCCTTGTTACTAACATCATATGAATCTTTGTGAGGTCTGTTTTTTCTTTTTTTTATATTAAGGAGAAGGCACACGAGCTGAGTACTCATGCCACCTGATGGAAAGTGGAATCTGAGACCCATAGACATGTGAATTCTCAAGACTATAATCTTAAGACCTCAAATGCGTAGCCGACCCTGTGGACTAAGGTGGAATGCCTCCATGTTAGTAATTTTACCGGTTGTCTTATCTCCACACTGATACACAACAATGCGAACACTGTTGCTTGGCGGGTGGTTGGTTTATTTAAAACTAGTTGACTTTGCAATGTACCGAATTGTCACCTGTCACCCACAGTAGCATTGCGAAATAGGGGTTATATCCTTATTTTTAAATATGTAGCAATGAGTTACACATAGATGTGGTCATGACGCAAGTTAAAAATCCTTTTAGGTATCTAAAAGGTATTCACAGAAAGTCATTTCATTCTTATTCCAATAATTTCTCATTCTCCGAGCGTTTTAGCCTTCCATCGCCCACGTGCAACCAATACTGATAATAGCTTTACGTACTACGCCATCTATTGGTAAGTACCGGAACTCGAGCAACAGCATTTCCCCGTCACATCTCGTCACTGCGACCCATGACCGGGATGTCCGCTCGTATATCCTTGAATGTCGCAAGGTGTCTCACGTAAAGGTAACTTTGACCTTAAATAAATGTGGAAAACGGAATGACGTGTGAAACGAACGAAGTGTAGGTCAATCGGTTTGATGAACGTCACTCGAAATCATTGAAACAATTCTAATGCATTCACATTTAGTGTTACATATAACGCCATCTTCCCGCTATAAGTGGAACTAAAATTCAATATTTGGTTGTATTTTCAAGTCAGCTCTGCCCGGGTTTTACTTAAATCTACCGCAATGCGTCTTGCATTAGATGTACGTGTGGTAGTGACTACCAATATTTAACACTTCGCAGCCTCATAAATCTGTACAGACGTGAAAACCTAGTAGATAGTAGATATAGTAGGTTTATTTGGGTAAAAAGGCAGGGCTGATGGTGGCTTGAGAGCCAATCATATTGGCGTTATTATAAATGTAAAACGAGCGAATAAATATTTGAAAATCAAAAATTTCATTCGAAAATTAAAATGGAACAGTAATATCATTTTTTAGGGTTCCGTAGCCAAATGGCAAAAAACGGAACCCTTATAGATTCGTCATGTCTGTCCGTCTGTCCGTCCGTATGTCACAGCCACTTTATTCCGTAACTATAAGAGCTATACTGTGGAAACTTGGTAAGTAGATGTATTCGGTGAACCGCATTAAGATTTTCATACAAAAATAGAAAAAAAACAATAAATTTTTGGGGTTCCCCATACTTAGAACTGAAACTCAAAAATTTTTTTTTCATCAAACTCATACGTGTGGGGTATCTATGGATAGGTATTCAAAAATGATATTGAGGTTTCTATTATAATTTTTTTCTAAACTGAATAGTTTGCGCGAGAGACGCTTCCAAAGTGGAAAAATGTGTGTCCCCCCCCCCGTAACTTCTAAAATAAGGGAATGATAAATGTAAAAATAATATATGATGTACATTACCATGCAAACTTCCACCGAAAATTGGTTTGAACGAGATCTAGTAAGTAGTTTTTTTTTAATACGTCATAAAAACATTGATCAAAGCTACAACGAACTTTTATATTATGTTACTTGCTGCTACGGAACCCTTCATGGGCGAGTCCGACTCGCACTTGGCCGCTTTTTTTTTAAGTTTGGGGTTGCTTACGACGTTCCTTTTCATGTGATTTATTTGACGACGTGTTAGCCTAGTTGGTAACCCTGCCTACAAAGCTAGCGGTCCTGGGTTCGATTCCCGGTAAGGGCAAATAATTGTGTGATCAGCACGAGTATTAGTTTCTGAGTCTTGGATGTTGTCTATGTATTTGAGTATTTGTTTTTCTATATAAGTAAGTTTATCGTCGTCTAGTACTCTAGTACAATCCTAGAGCTTTTAGTTTGGGTCTAAAGTGTGTGTGAAATTATCCTCTGGTATTATTAGTTGGTATAGTATTTTATAGATTTGAGCACTTAATTTTTAAAATGGATACCTATAGGTTAGGATTTTTAGTCAATATTAAAAAATAGCTGTTACCTGTGACTCCGTCTGCGCAGAAAAACAAAATAAAGCCCATAAAGCTCAGCGCTAAAATAGCTTTCAACTGGGTAAAAAAAAAAACGCTCCAGTAGTTTTTGATTTTATAACACGATCCCAAGATGCCAAAAATATCTATACAACTTTATGCCACTGGCAATAAGGTCCATGTATACATATATTTGACGCGATTTATGTATAGATATTAACGCCCTTGACTGTATCTACGTAGACATCTCATACGAGTATCCTTGTAAGTGTCGCAACGTCGAATGTGACGTAAATGTTTTAACACATATAAAATTATGTATTCAAGAATAGTGTTTTTCCCGTGAACGTCACTATTCCAATTCGTCATATAAAAGAAGTAAGTTGGTTAGCCGCACGAGCATGACCCACGCACCAAACTTCTGTTCCATGGATTACCCTGACGATGAATCAATTAAATATAAAATTCATTGCTTATCTGGTTCCAGTTTGTGGGTACACTCGCTTAGGAACATAAGCCCCTCTCACAAGAGCCCTATTTATAAACTAATCCAGCTGTGGCCCACAACTTCATTCGCGCAGAAGTCGTTTATCGCTATTCTCTCAGCAACCATCCAATTTTTCGGGATAATAGTACCCTAAGTCTTTCCCCGGGGCTCAAACTGTCTCCATACCAAATTTCATCTAAATCTGTTTAGCGGTTTATCCGTGAAAGCGTAACAAACAGCCAGATAGACAGAATTACTTTTACATTTAAAATATTAGTATAGATGAAATGGCTGAGAAGTCTGATTTGTTCTTATGTTCTTTGTGTAAAAACACTAAAGTGAATCTTTTTGTTTTAAAGGTAGTTAGTCAGTTTATAACTTTACATATTTGTGCATAATAAAGTTAGTAAACTATCGCATTGGGCGTCTTGTAATGATAATATAATGTTTTAATAAAAAACAACAAAATAAATTATTTTACAGGTGATACATTTAACGCTTGTTTGTTTTACTGTTTTATCGATACTACATAAATAATAATGCGATGGAAAAAAAAGCGTTATTTGTATGGCGACCTCCTTTATTTTTAACTTTATTTATTTTTGTTTAATGTTAATAAATCCGTCCGTTGTCTTCACTCTCTCACCGCCGTAAGGTTTTTGGTCCCGTTTGACGCCCTTCGGAAAAGGTACCCTAAAGATAGACTACTCAATTTGTCACCGGTCACTGTTAAGTTGGTGAAATAGGCGTCAGGATGCCAACTAGAATTACAGGTCATATGGTCAGTGGACAGCTATTGTCCCCGAAAAAAACATCTCCACACCCTTTTTGCAAGCTTCGGACCCTACTGCTCAATCATATCAAGAGGTTACACAACGAATACTGGATAAGTCACGATAAGTGTAGACAAGCGAGACCCTGCCTACTATCAACAGTCGGCTCCCCAAGATACTTCTCCGACTTAGCAAGACTCAACTAAGGATGGTAACGAGTGTCCCAACTAGTCATGAACCATTTAACAAACATCTCTTTAATTTAGGTGTTACAGACAGTGTCCCCTGTGCCGTGCGTGCATGGAGACAGAAGAAACAGCCACGTTTGCTGCACTGCACCGAGGTGGCGCAGTACGGCTAAACACCTCGGTTCGCTGACGTGTCTCCTCGAGGTGGGCTTCCTCGAGGAGCTGGGATGGCTTGATTAAACCCCGCCCACATGCAAAATAGGCGCTAGACGTCGAGTTGTGGAAACCAGCCCGCATATTATAATACAAAATAAAAATATACAGGGCTGGGATTCTACATGGTAATAACGATATCGTCTTTGACGTTTCCGTATTGTAAACATTTTGATAAATCTTTTGTCATTTAGAATAATGGCCACCGTGACAATAACGATTCTAAAGCAAGTCAAACGCGATATTGTTATAACGCAGTAGAATAGGCCCTGCGGGTCTATTATGGTGGTGTTTATCGATGTGGATAAACGTGGATAAAACATCTGTCACTTTCTCCCCAGTATGTAAGTGCGAGAGCGACGGATGCTTTATCCACCGCGATAAAGGCGACCATAATACGGGTCCTGGTCATATGGTCCATGATTAGGACACATCAATGAACTTATCCTTGCGGTGTTCGACCGGATGATTCAAACCTTTGAGCAAGTGCAACGTTTTCCCCAAACGTCATAAAACCTCATAAAAGTCGGTCTAGATTAAGGATTTTCCCCAAATCATTAAAAACATGATTTGTTATAAGTACATAGTACATTGACGACGTTGTTGGCCTAGTTGGTAGTGAGTAGCGGTCCCAGTTGGGGACAGGCCAATTCTTGATCTGTTTTAAGAGTTTGCCTAACATGGACATACTTTTTCATTCAATGATAAATATGGTGTAATTTAATAACTTAACAAAATTATTTTATTTTCTGCAACAATGTTTACGTCTAACAAATGAATCTTATAGCAAGAATATTTAGCAAACCTCTTTAAATAATAAATATATCCTTATGCTACTATGAAAGGTAATCAAGTGGCATATGATATCAAACCTGATATTAATTGAACCAAAAACAACTACATACATCACGCCTTTACTCCCAGAGTGGGGTAAGCAGAGCTACAGAAATACCAACAACTCTAAAGAGACTTGTTGATATTTCTGTAACTACATTTTGCACAAGCAGGCTAAGATGTAAGTTTACCAGTGTATTAGCGACAGGTTGCAAGCCCATCGTCTAACAGTACTACAAGCCCATATTCACTTAGTTGCCTCTTACGACATTCACGGGAAGACATAGAGTGGCACTATTCTAACCCGGCAAGTTAGAGTGTAAGTAGTACTGTTAGGCGATGGGCTTGCAATTTGTCACTAATATACTGGTAAACATCTTAGCCTACTTGTACGAAATATGGTTACAGAATTAGAGTTGTTGGTATTTCTATAGCTCTGCTAACCCTACTCTAGGAATGAAGGCGTGATGTTATGTGTGTTTGTGTGGAAATACCACCTGTTATAGACAATGCTCCAGTCTCCAGTGATGAGCATTAACATTTTTGTTAAATGAAAACTTAGCAATACCGAATATTTCATTGTAATAGTGGTAGTCCCGAATACAATAAAAGCATTTTACGGAAGCTCATAACGGATAGTTCATAACTTTACCATATTTCTGGGTTTTCAATTAAACTGTTAGAATATTTACTGCATGAAATGTTTATCGTAAAACTACTTTAAATAAAAATTTGACAAGTAGTGATTAACAGTGTCACAGCCCTTCTGAGGATCGTCAGCGTAACTATGTCATTCTGCGAAATCGTTGCAACAAGAAGTGTCGGGAAGCAAGACGTCGTTATATTCATGAGTCTATACATAATTGTCCTCCACATAAATTATGGAAATTCTTAAAGTCATTAGGGGTAGGCAAATCTCAAACTCATTCTTCTAACCAAAAAATGGACCTCAACGCCCTGAATAAGCATTTTAGTACTTCTCCGGTCGCTTTAGACCCTGCCGTAAAGAATCATACACTATCTCTTCTTGCTAATGCCCCGAACCCCGACTTTCCCGCTTTTGAATTAGGTTTTATTACTCCAAAGGAGACCATAGACTTTCTGAAATCTATTAAAACGAAGGCCGTCGGTGAGGATGGCCTAAGCTTAGACATGCTCAAGATGGTGGCGGATTTCATTGCTCCTATCCTTTCAGACATCATTAACTTTTCCTTCTCATCTAGCTGTTTTCCTACATTGTGGAAACTTGCACATGTGCTCCCTCTCCCAAAATTGTCAAAACCTGCATCCTTTTCCGATTATCGTCCAATTTCTATTCTTCCTGTACTTTCCAAAATAATAGAGCACTTTGTCAATCAAAGGCTGTCTCGTTTTCTAAATACGCACAATCTCTTTAATCCCTTCCAATCCGGTTTCCGCCCCGGGCACAGTACCGTCACTGCTTTGGTCAAGGTCACCGATGACATTCGTTTAAATATAGAAAATAAACATCTGACTGTCCTGGTTTTGTTGGACTTCAGTAGTGCCTTCAATACAGTTGACTTCAATATTCTTCTCGGCATACTCAAAAATTTAAATTTTTCGTCATCGGCCCTTATGTGGTTTCAGTCATACCTCCTTGGAAGGCGCCAGCGCGTTAAGATGGATGATAATCATTCAGATTGGAATGCTCTCACTGCTGGTGTCCCTCAGGGAGGTGTGCTCTCTCCTCTTCTTTTTTCTATTTTTATTAATGGTATAACGACCTCTCTTCTCTCTTCTTACCATTTATACGCTGACGATTTGCAGATTTATGCGGGTGCTAGTTTTGATGACTTCCCTTCCCTGATTGACCTTATCAATGACGATCTTGCCACGATCCAGAAGTGGGCCACTAATTTTGGATTAAAGGTCAATGCAAAGAAATCGCAGGCAATTGTTGTTGGAAGCCCGCACTACATCTCGAGGCTGTCTGACCTTGTGATTCCCAATTTGATGTTTGACGGTGCCATAATTCCTTTTTCCTCCACAGTTAAAAATTTGGGTGTCACAATGGATCAGACTCTTTCCTGGTCAACTCAGGTTACCGATGTCAGCCGCAAGCTCTTCGCTTCACTTCATTCTCTAAGGCGCCTGCAGAATTTTCTTTCTCAGCAAACCAAGATAACTTTAGCGCAATCTCTCCTCCTCCCTCTCATAGACTACGCTGACGTTGCATATATGGACCTCTCAGAACGGCTGCTCGATAAACTTGAGCGCCTCCAGAACGTGTGTATTCGGTACATTTTCGGTCTGCGGAAATATGATCATGTCTCCCACTTCCGTGCACAGCTAAACTGGTTACCAATTCGTTTTCGCCGAAATGTTCACGTCCTGTCGCTGCTTTTTAACACTATTTTTAATCCTCGTTCTCCCTCCTACCTTTCTGAGCGTTTTAGCTTCATGGCCACCGGCTCCCAAAACCGTTTGCGCTCAAAGGCCAATCTCACCCTCGCTTTCCCGTCTCACAAATCTAAATCCTATTCCAAATCCTTTTCTGTGCACTCTGTCAGGTTGTGGAATCGGCTACCAGCGGGTATTAGGCAATCACAATCGGTAGATTCCCTGAAAGGCAAATTAAAAAAGTTCTGGCTTGACTCTATTTCCTAAATATTGTATCAATTATCCAAATGTTGATATATACATATATTTAGTATATGTAAGTTTAAGTATGTTTATTTATGTATATGTTTATCTTTCTATCTATTTATGTAAGTATTTGAATGTATTAGTATTGTTTTTATTCTATGGTTCTTTTTTTTTGTTTTTATAGTCTTTTTGGTTAGTTTTTGTTTTTTGGGTGCTCTAAATAAATTTGTACACCTGTTTACTCGATGCACAACCTTTCACTTTTCTCAATCTCTCAAGGGTTAGCTGGAAGAGATCCCTTAAAGGGATAAGTTCGCTTTTGTACATCTTTTTTTTTTTATTTTTTTGTATTGTTTTGTTTTTTTTTTTGTACAATAAAGTGTTTACATACATACATACATACATTAAGTAGCATTGTGTAGAATCAATAAATTAAATAAGATAATCAGATTTTTTTAAATTTTAAATTTTTTGGGTTGTTAAATAACAAACCTAACCTAACCTACAGGTTCTCTAGGTATATCTCATAAAACATTTAAAAAAGTTAAGGGGTTCAGAAAAAAATATCCGACCGACGTTTTTCGGACGTGTGATAGGTTACTCCTACGTCTTCTTCTTTGTCGGTATCACTCTTGACAGAGTGGTCGTGGTCATCACTTCAGGTGTTGGTGGCAAGCTTCACAACACGCCGCCACTCTTCTCTGATAGCCGCCTTCCTCGTGCATTCATGCAGTGATGATGAGCCATTCACTGCCGCTTTTATCTGGTCAGTCCACCTCATAGGTGATCTTCCTCGTGGCCTGGTACCCTCAACCTTTCCCTGGACCACAAGTTGCTCAATAGCCACCTCTCCTCGGCGGCATACGTGGCCAAAAAAGGTGAGGATGCGAGACTGTACCAAAGACGATAAACGCTGCTTGATGCCGAGTTCTCGAAGTATAGACTCGTTGGTACGGAATTCAGTCCATGATACTTCGAGCATTCTCCTCCAGCACCACATCTCTAGGGCGTCTATCCTCTTCTTCTCTACTTCCCGCAGGGTCCACGTTTCTGCGGCGTACAGGAATATGGGGAATACAAGTGCCCGAACTAGACGGATTTTTGTGTCTCTATATATGTTGCGATTCCTCCATATTTTCCTCAACTCCTACCTGCTCTATATAATTAAGTATGTTTTCTTTATTGTTGTTAAGTACTCATTCTCTAATCTTTAAGCTTAGTCAAGGACTTGGTTAACCCTTCAGTCGGCAAGACAACTATAAAGTTGGTTTAAACTTGAATCTCAATCTTGACTTATTGTCATAAAGCATTAATTGTTTTTTTGACAGCAGCCGTTACACCGCTGCTTGCCGCTTGAAGGGTTAATTTATTTGAAAGTGTCTTTAGTTTTTTATTTATTTAGTATTAACACTTTGTGTGGTAATAGGTACATAATTTCAGTTTAAGTATGTATTATTTTCGACAAGTCATGCATAATTCTATATAAAACCATAGTTAGGCCGAGATTTGCGGTACAGCGTGTTACAAATATCTTAGCATATTTCTCAATACATCTGACGTACCTGTGACCTTGACCCTTGCGGTATTATAAACTGGGATGAATCAACGTTTTAAGTGTAAACTAATAAAGTCAACAATAGTAACTTTTCCCATTGACGTCACTTGAGGTACAGAAACGTATACTTAGGTATATCGGGATCAATAATTATGAATTATTCATTAATTACGAGGATTATTCATTAACTAGCGACCCGCCCTCGCTTCGCTCCGGATTAAAGTATTATACATATAAACCTTCCTCTTCAATCACTCTATCTATTAAAAAACCGCATCAAAATCCGTTGCGTAGTTTTAAAGATTTAAGCATACAAAGGGATATAGGGACAGAAAAAGCGACTTTGTTTTATACTATGTAGTGATTAGGACGACACGCTAGCCTAGTTGGTAGTGACCCTGCCTTCGAAGCGAGGGGTCCTGGGTTCAAATCCCGGTAAGGGCAAATATTTGTGTGATGAACACGAGTATTTGTTCCTGAGTCTTGTATGTTTTCTATGTATTTAAGTATTATATTTCTCTATTTATGTATGTTTATCGTTGTCTAGTACCCATAGTACAAGCCTAGAGCTTAGTTTGGGACTAGCTCAATTTGTGTGACAGTGTCCTGTGATTTATTATTTATTATAATGACATTAACAGTCACAAAGGTTTAATAATAGGTGTATAGGGGTCTTCCCTTGGAACCACCAGGTGAAACCACTGAAAGTTACACAGTCATACTTATTTAGACATAAAACAAATTAGGTATAGCAAATTTTTGGCTGAATGGGTATGGGTAAAAATATATCAATAGGGAACATGCATATTATTTTCTTACGCTCTTGAAAAGTGCTATGATAGAGAAGGTTACCTTTATACGCGAAACAATTGTCGTATGGTTTTTTCATAAGATATGAAGTATAAAAGTACAAAATTGACGACAGGAATGAATGACGTCACAGCAGCTGTTTTTCCATGTTTAAAATATACGGACCTTATTAATAAATATGCATGTTTTTTCAGAAATGTCTATGTATAAGCCAATATCATTCAATTCATATTAAGTAAATAAAATGAGGGTGCCGATAAAAAACAAACTAAACATAAAAATAGGTTTAAAATTTTGACAAGTTTTCATTATTTTTAACATCTTAATAAACGGGTCAAAACTTAGTCCCTATTCTGCCCATTTTGATATATATATTTTTTATGTTAAGGATAAGGCACACAAGCACTCTGGCCACCTGATAGTAAGTGGAATCTGAGACCCATAGACATTTGAATTCTCAAGACTATAATCCTAAGCCCTCAAATGCGTTGCCAACCCTGAGGACTAAGATGGAATGCCTCTATGCTAGTAATTTCTAATCGTTATCTCAGCGTTATGCATGTTATTGCCGTTATGTTGGGGTTCCCCTTTATGCTTGTTTTTTTGTTATATTGTTAGTATTTGGTATTTTCTTTTGTACCGTCGCTATCTGTACTCTATAGGGTGCTCAAAAATAACTGAACATGCCCTCTAACGCTTGCCAATAGAGTCGTGTTGAGATATTTTTAATTGTAAGCACATTGCTCCGCTGTATCTGGTGGCCACTGTACAATAAACTGTTTACATGCATACATACAATCTCACACGGATTGACCTAGTCTCAAATCAAGCTTTAGGATGTACTGTGTGTACTAGACAACGATGATCGAACCCGGGACCGCTAGGTTCTTAGGCAGGGCAACTCCCACCCAACACATCGCCAACCCTAAAGACAAAGATGTAATGCCTCACCCCTAGTCATTTAACCTATTACTAGTAATTTAGGTAAATTTGAACAGATCCTTTAAAGTAATAAGTTTGCCTTCGTACATCGCTGCTATTTTTTGTCTATTTTATATTTTTATTTGTTTTGTTTGTACAATAATGTGTTAACATGTTTCCAATTTTGTAAGGATGTATGTGTTGATGTTTGTTACTCTCACGCTGCAACGGCTGAACGGATTTGGATAAAATTTGAATTAATACATACACTACATTTTATCCCGAAAATTTTGAAAGCTTCCGAAGGAATAACGGTTATCGAAGTGTACGTGGACAAAGCCACGGGCAGAAGCTAGTACATTTTTCCAGCTGGGATACACGGGAACATAACATCGTCATTAGTGGTAGAAAAAAAATAGGTAATTATGAGTCATTACGAGTAAGTTAACCACATTACATTTCAGATGAGAAAAAAAAAACTTAGCTTACATCTACTGGTATAACAGATTTTACTCTATTGGGTGGCCAATAGAGTCGAAAACGCAATAATAGTTGTATATTTTTTTATAAAGAAGACATTGAATATTAAAATATGTCATTGTACTCTTACTAATCCGCTGATATCCGTTATTTTGTATGGCAAAATGAATGCAAACAAGAAAACGGTCATTCTTAAGACTAGGATCGTAAGACTATTCATTGCCAACCTTGAGAACTCATTGGTACTAACTGAGAATCCAACCAAGTGCCTAATTTTTCTCAAAACAAGTGGTGCAGAATTTGCATTGGAACTCTGTGCCCAAAACAAAACATCGGGCAAAAGCAAGTCAGACCATGCTCAGTGTAACATTCCGAAGTCGTTAAACACTAAAAATATAAAAAAACAACAAGTCATAACTAATTTTCTATTTAAATTCATTTCAATATTTTTAAAAGATCTATCAAAGACACCCAACGCTATGGGATAGATGAAAAATACAAAATACATCCCCACGTTACGGGTAGGGGAGGTACACTAAAAAAAGTTTTTCAACATTTTATTGTACCACTTTGTTGGCGTGACTAATATGTATATTCATGCCGAATTACAGCTTTCTAGTACTAAGAGTCTCTGCGCTAGGCTGCGGACGGACGGACGGACATGGCGAAACTATAAGGGTTTCTAGTTTGACTATAAAACCCTAAAAAACTGATAACACGCAAATATGTACGCGTGCCATACCATCAAGCTCTTAAGTTATGAATGAATGATCGCTCTGTCGCGGCGACACAACCCTACGCCTACACACCTACGCCTGCACAGTTAGCACATGACGGCGCGTGAGTTAAGTCGCGCGCGAGATACTCTACCCGTCATTGTCTAATTAGAATGGTGAGAAAAAGACAGGTAGTTTATCTCGCGCGCGACATAACTCTCGCAGCGTCATGTGCTAGCCGTGCAGTACGCCTAGCACAAGTTGCCGTTCGCTTGTCGCTCAGTGCGTCTCTATCGCTACTATGGGGCTAGACAAGTTACATTCGACAATCGTCAGCGATTATGTTTCGATAAAAAAAAATATGGAATTGACGTAAGCCACCGAGATAGTGCCACGTGACCGTCTCCGTGGCTTACGGCAATTCCATACATTTGTCTATAGAAAAATAATTGCTTACGATTGTCAAATGCAACTTGTCTAGCCCTACGGAATCGGTAGAAAGGGAGATCCAAGCGACAATAAAGTTGTGGACCACTTGTGCTGGCGAACAGTCCGCAGCAACGTGTCCCTTGGATCTAAATTCCACCTTTAGAAACGTTTCATCGCGCAATAAAATGCGACACATTTTTCCGTGGTCAGCTCTTTGTCTACTGCCGACATATATAAGCTCATTCAATTAAGGCCGACAACGGCTCGTCGCTATCAATTCACCGACACCCTATCTTGTTGACACGTGTCGCCGACATATCGGCTCAGTGAGAAGTTTTGGTGTCACGTAATTATATAGTATACCAGCGGCCCGTCAGCGGCTTTGCCCCGCTGCAATTTTCTTAATTTTGGATTTTTCAGTTTTTTTATTTCATAAGAACCTTATTCTGACAGTAAAAACACAATAGAAAAAGAATTAGCGAAATCGGTTCAGCTGCTCTCGAGATTTGCACTTAGCAACACATTCAGTGATTCAGATATAGAAGACTAGATCTCCCTGCGACCCTCGGGAAGAGAATACAATTAAATACAGAACACTTCATTATACACCAAACAAAAGGCGGTCTTATCGCTAATTAGCGGTCACTTCCAGATAACATTAGAAGGAATATATATATAGGTGGTGCAAACTAATCGCGAACAACAACAAGAAACTATGTTAGTCAAAAAGATAATATATTAATAAATATACGCTAACAAAGGTTAAATATGTATAGATAAATACATGCCAATACAAATAAATACAAGATAATGACTTACATAAATAAATAGATAACCATGAAGAAATACATAAAAAAGTACATCCACATCAGGGAAAGAATCAAAAAGACAGGAACACAGTGGGACACAAAATGCTCATGGAGAGGATCTCGCTGAATTGTACAATTTACATACATCCATACATAAAATCACGCCTTCATTCCCAGATTGGGGTAGGCAGAGCTGCAGAAATACCAACAAATCTAAAAAGACTTGTTGATAAATCTGTAACCAAAATTTGCACAATCCAATATTAACTAGTATAAAAAAAAACGTACAGACCTAGATTTTCATAATATCTAAGACATATGCAAACGTTATCGCATTTTGTATGGAAAATATTTGCTTCACAGTCCTCTCAACGCCCAATTGCTCGCAAGTTAAAGAAAAATTAAAACTGCATAGTATGATTAAGACGTATTTTTTATTCTTAGCTGGATTCCTTCACCTGGTGTTCCCGGGGCTTTTGAAAGAGACCGCGTATGAATTGTTCTACTCTAGAGTGGGACAGCACACGTCAGTGGGGAATTACTGGAACGATCCATACCACCAGCCGTTATTTTATTATATTATAGTGTATTAGTGACAGGTTGCAAGCCCATCGCCTAATAGTACTACAAGCCCCTATTCCCTTAGCCGCCTCTTACGACATCCACGGGAAGACATGGAGTGGCACAATTCTAACCCACCAACCACAATAGCGCAATGTGGTGTTTAATGATAAAAATCAATAAATCAATCAATAGTATCGTGTGTGTGGTTTCAGTTTGCATGAGTAACTCTCAAATCAACAAACACGTAAGATTATTTGTAACAATATTGATACTCGTAGATCCTGTTTGCCTTTATGACTCAATAACGCTGGGCCGAAACTGTTTTTTTTCTCTTTTACTGATTTAAAAAACCGGGCAAGAGCATGACATGTCCGTTAAGTGCTTACTACAAACATAAAAATAAACAAGTAATAACTAATTTTCTATTTAAGTATAGTCATTTGGTGCATCTTAGATGATTTTATTAGGTATAAACACTTTAATCACCTGTATCTCAAGATCCAATGATGTCTACTTAGTCGTGATAGTTTTCCTTTTAAGATTTTTTTCTGAATTTTAGTATCTATAGTTTGGGGGGAGACTTGATTCTAACAAAAAATAGTGCTTTAAAGCTTAATATTTCATAAAATTATCCCTTAATGTAAAAATTGTATTCACAAACCCACAATATTTATCCAACGACACCCAAACACAATGGGGTAGACGAGAAAAAAATTACATCCCCACGTTACGTGTAGGGAGGTACACCAAAAAAATTTTTTTTTTTACATTTCATTGTACCAATTTTTTACGTGACTAATATGTATATTCATGCTAAATTACAGCTTTCTAGTACTAAGAGTCTCTGAGCTAGACTGCGGACGGACGGACGGACAGACATGGCAAAACTATAAGGCTTCCTAGTTTGACTACGGAACCCTAAAAACAAACTGTAATTTTTGGGTGACAGCGCTCCTATCTTGATTATTATTTGGAATGATCGGTAATATTTGATAACACCAAAATGAATCACATATTTAGTATGTAAACACCCACAAACAATTATATAGCCGGTAGTTAACCAATATTAGCACAACAAACCAGTTCACCGCTACGCGATGGGTCAGCTATGATTCATCATAGCCAGTAAATCTTGAGCTCTTCGTACACAATCATCTGATGCAGACAGAGCTCCGGCTGAGTGGTACTTTCGGAGGAAAGTCATGACTCAAGGCCGTCTCCCTCAAAGCGTGCCGTTCGGAATGTTTATACAATGTAAGGTGTTCATATCTTAAGTTTTTATCGACTTACTCATCGAGCATTCTAGCACCTTTTTATAAAGATCTAATGACATATCGCTCATCTTATAAACGGGTTAATTGGTTAAATATTCTACTTATTATTTAGAGGGGAATTTAACGTTACTCCACCAGTGTTCTTCACTTTAAGATGACATGCATCAATATTCGACAGTAGCTTTTAATTCAAAGACCATAGTGTTATAAACTGATTGTTGCAAAACAAATGAATAACTCTTTCCTTTTTTGAATAAAAGTCTTTGTCGAACGTTCGTCCTTTGTCGAGTACAGGGGCCCTAGCCAAGGTGCAAACGCTCCTAACGTTTTTCTTTTCTATCGCTCAAAATGTATGGGATGACATTCTCGTGCGTTTCGATAAACCACGTGATCGACTGTCATCCCATACATTAGGAGGAAAAAACGTTAGGAGCGTTTGCATCTTGGCTAGGGCCGCCTGGTGCCGTTACGTTAGTAGCTTGCTTGGGTAAGGACCAAAAAGTTGGCCACGCTAACTCACTCAATTATTATTTTTTATAAAACTTTTCCGTTGTGACACGAAAGTTAGCCATACATTTGTAGGGATAATTTTCGTGACACAACGGAACTTTTTTCACTTTGTTGTTTGTATGGTTAACTACGCTTAACTATGGTCCAACTATTTGGTCCTTACCCATTTGCAGAACGGAATCAGTAGTTTCCGTAGTAGTACCCGTTAAAATCGACTACAATTCATTTCCCGAAGTTTATTCATCTTTCTAAAAAACATGGTTGATACCCTCTTCACAATGTTTTTGTTTTGCAGCATCATAATATGTCATGTCCTCCGTCAGAACACTTGAGATATATAACAAAACGCAAGCTTTAACCTCGTGAGGACCACTATACTACAAAAAGGGAGGTTTTTGTAAGTGGGAATTTGAATCTACCGGTAAGGAAATAAAGTTCAGTTACCTTTGCTCGCCATTTTCAAATTAGAATTACATAAAAGTGAACTAAATGGCCATTAAAATATAGTTAAAAGTAATTTGGCATAACTATGCCTGTGGTACACCACCGGGTCCTACGACGTTAAAACCCGACTGCATCTTTTGATATTGTCGTCTACATAATACAGTCGTCCTCGCCTTACAGAGACTCTATTCTTGTCCGTAAAACTATCATACTATTTTTCACTCGGCCGCCATTACTGTCAAGTGAATAAGAGCTATCGTAACGTTGAAAATACGATAGCATACCAAAAGAAATATGGGTTTATCCTGTAGAATAAAGGGCCTCGTGTAAAGCATAATCACATGGGTATTTTATCGGATGTTTTCGTATTCCTACTGCATTCTCAAATTTACATATGGGTGCTAAAGCTGACTGATAAAGACAGATAAATGCGGATTTACCTGACAAAATTTAATTTCGAACTATTACAGCAGGTTGAACCGGAACACCTTAAATCTCCGTTTTTTTTCGAATATTTATTTGTCAAAATCGATATCTTTTCCGATAATTACGTTATACTAGAGCTATGTTAAATGCATAATTCAAACGTTAGATTAGGTTTAATTTATGAGCGATACCAAAAAATAAGGTCTTCTGTCCAAACTACATTCGAAATTATAGAAAATCAATTGATCAATTTGGAATTATGTAGCGTACAGCATCAAAAGTAGCTGAGCGAAATAAAATGCTTAAAATGATCCAGAAACGACATATTCTCTTGACAATAGAGTCGGGTGCAGATCATTTTGGGTTCTTCGGTTGCGTAGCTACTTCTGCTGCTGACTGTACCCAGGTATAAAAGGCAGCAGAATGCTCCTCCGATGTGTTTACGCTATAATTATGTGGATGTATTTTTCATAGGTCAATTTAGTGGAGCGGCGTACTTCGTTGTAGGTCAAAACCAAAAACCTCTTTTTACAGTTTCGATACCTTAAAAGGCAGAAAGTCGGTTGCGCCCCTAGCATCTCTGAGGGCTAGGGTGACCTCTTTCCATCTGATGGCTTGTTCCTAAAGCCTATAAAAAAATGGTACTCACTAATCAATTATCCCCTGTATCTCCATGGCTTCCACATCTTGAGCCTTGAGTGTTGAGATCAGAGAGTGCAGACGCTCCACCCCCGCCTCCTGGTGCTTGATGAACTGTCCCAACGCGTTGGGATCTGGCGCATCGAGGGTCGAGAGGTACTGGTAGTCCAGGAAGGCGATGGAGAGCTTTTCCCTACCACTGATCAGCTCAAAACACGCTGATAATTGCCTGGAAAATAATAAAAGTCTACTGAGAATCATCGACGATGGTGCGACGTTGTGACATTGGGTTCCGTATATTCTAATGAAAAAACGGAAGCCGTAAAGGATTACTCGTGTGTCTGACTGTCACAGCCAATTTCCTCCAGATCTATTGGACCAATTAAATTGAGCTTTGTATAGGTTACATACAAAAATAATTATCTGTGACCCAAACACGGAAGTGTCACGTAAATTAATGAATTTTATATATGCTTATCACTTTTGGGAGATAAATCTCCAAAACTACTAAGCCTATTTTTTTTTAAGTACAAAATATAGTTCTTTACCCGTAGATCACAGGAAAACGTATAATAAGTCTATGATACACAAATTAACATAGGAAATTGCTCAAAACTTACGTAAACGTGCAAAGTCCTGTTTTTGTATGTTCTTTTGTATCTAATTTGTAATTAACACATGTTTTTCAAATTTAAAAGATATAAAAACTGGTCAACGTCATGAAAGTTTACAACCATCACTGCGGTTTCAAACGGAATAATTTAATAGTGTTTGTCACACAATTGAAAGTGATTTGTTACTCGTTCTTCCATATATTTAATGGAGTCTGCACGGATAGCACATGTCGCGCGCGAGATAGACGTTCTAATTAGACAATGGTGGGTATTCTATCTCGCGCGCGACGTAACTCGCGCGCCGACATATTATGCTAGCCGTGCTGGATGGCATTGTTTATCCTTGTATTAGTTCTCTTGAAATGACTCACTGTTCCAAGACTTCCAAGAAAAGAATTATTAATATTCATCTTGCCAATAGTTATCGTTATTATATCAGATCTTTATTCTATTTTATGTGTAGTAGCCGGGTTGGAATAGTGCCACTCCTTGTCTTCCCGCGAATAGTGTACATTATGAAGTTTTTAAGAAACTCTGCTGGGAAAGACATCTATAAGTGTGTGGGGTGGAGCCTCTGGGTCTGCAATTTTACCTCTCGAGGGCTCAACGTTTCGTTCTCAAAGTCATGCTAAGAAAGCCACGGTTGTTTCCCACTGGGGACATTTACAAGGAAGCTGACGTGCTGAGTGTGCGGCAGCTAATGATGCTGCCTGTCACAATGCAGTATCGCTGTAAAACTCAGGCTTGTTGCGCAAGCATTTGTTTAAAATACCAACCCCACTCGTAAAGACCTCCTTCGCTAGACGGTTCCCAGACTTTCTTCATCCCTACATATATAACAAAATTGTTAATCCTTGTGGTATATCAAAATCTTCACCTCGTGAAGCTAAACCAAAAATTATCACCTGGTTGAAAAGTCTTGGCTATAGCGAGACAGAAAACTTGCTGAAGGCCATCGCTTGACAATTCATACATCATCTGATCTAAATTTGTATAGCCTTCACTAATTCGCGCATAGCTACACACACACATACATAAACTTGCACACACGCACAACTCATACCTCAAATACTTTATAAATTTCCAAAAATAATTATAATTGTGCCATACTGTAACTAAAGTTTCTTAAATTAGTTTAAGTTGGTTTTAGAGTTTTCATATACTAGGAGAAACTTTCTTTTATCGTTTTATTCCGAACCCGGTTACCACGTCACAGGCATAGTCTAGTGTGGGACCAACAGATATTCTGTTTCATTTGTAATAATTAACTTTGAATAAACATTTTTTATTTTATTTCATTTTTATGTCGTAAGATGCAAATAAGGGAATGAGGGCTTCTGGTACTGCTAGGCGATGGGCTTGCAACCTATCACTTATACACTGGTTAGCAGCTTAGCCTGTGAATGCACAATGATCAACAAGTCTTTTTGGAGTTGTTGGTATTTCTGTAGCTCTGCCTACCCCACTCTGGAAATGAAGGCAAGATGGTATGTATGTATTTACATATGAATGCGGAGGGCTATATAGTACAAAGATGAAATCTAAGAAGAGATGGATAGTATGTGTGAAGAGCGATATGAAAAACAAGGGAGTGAATACGGAGATGATAGCTGATGTGTGGAAGAAAAGACGTCCTGCATTGACTTCAAATTATTAAGATAGTGGCAAGATCATGATGAAAATAATAGTTGAGCGTGCATACATTAAAACAAATAAGTATGATTATCATCGTGTAGAGTTCAGTGGTAGAAGGATCCTGTGCTGGGTCTGTCCGGATCGCTACCACCATCTTATCTATTAATCTACCGCTTGTATTCGCATTATAGTATTTCGGTATGGATAAGACAACCAGTAAAATTACTAGCATAAAGGCATTCCATCTTAGTCCTCAGGGTTTGGTAACGCATTTGAGCTCTTAGGATTACTGTCTTAAGAATTTAAATCTCTATGGGTCTCAGATTCCACTTACCATCAGATTGTCTGGAAAAACATGGATTCCTAACAGGGAGTAAAATTGGTTTTAAGCTAATGAAAGTAGTATAAAAACACGTTTTACATTTTGTTTTCCTAATTAATTCTGGACGTTTTTTTTCCCGAATATTATTTAAGTTTTTTTTTTATTTTTGTTCGGTTTATTGAATCAGCTTGTATTTGATAGATAAAGATAGACAGAGGAAGGGTAAATTGGATGTGTAAAAGGTTATGATCGAAAATGTGCGACGATTAATCAACTGAGCGAAGCGATTGCTTGGTAAATTGAAAGGGGGTTTGTGTTTGTACATTTTTTGTATATAACCTTGAACTGTTGATCCGACTGTTTTGAACATAGTTGAAGTGAAAGCAATTTGAAAATGTTTTCTACGTCAAAAGAAAGGGTATAAACACCCAAAATTCGCACTGAACACGTGGTCCAACTGACTTATCTTTCTATTTCAAAATCAAATTCAATAGAGTCGACGGAGCTCCTATGTCTGGGTTGCTTTGGCCCTCCGGGCCACTTGTACAAGTAACACTAAATCTACTTCATATTTATGACACTAATTAAACCGTGATAGCTAGACAGTTGAAATTTTCACAGATGACGTATTCGTGTTGCTGCTTTAAGGGATACCATACAATAGACGTGATTCTTCTGCCGTTCTTTGCTCGATATTAACAACGGCAACAGAAATATTCACTTGAAATATTTACATAATATTTAGATATAGGTACATTCACTTTGAGATTAAATAATGAATTTAAAATAAATATTTAAGGGGGTCACCCATACAACAAACGTGTTTTTTTGCCGTTTTTTGCTCAATAACGGGAACAGGCGGATGCTTGAAATATTTACAAATTATTTAAATGTATATTCGCTTCAAAAGTAACTGAGACTCCCATTAAACAAAGGTGTTTTGTTGCCTTTTTTTCTCGATCTTAATACTGACAGCGTGGTTGTATAGACAGTGGTACGGAGACTTCGTGCGCGAGTACGACTCGCACTTGGCGGGTTTTATTATTTGTTTACTAGAAGACTCCCGCGACTTCGCACGCATGGAACTAGTTTTCCGCTCCTCCCCCTATGTGTATGTAGACGACACTATTAAATCACAATTTGATAGGCCATCGGCAACTTTAATTTTCCGGCAAATAAAGTACCCTATCTCCTTACCCGGGACCTAAGCTATCTCCATACCAAATTTCATCTAAATTAGTTTGGTAGTTCCTGAGATTAGCGCGTTATTTATTAATAGTATATAGATTTTTCATCTTAAATTCAATCATTTGAAGCGTGACCTTTTCTGTTTTACTTTAGCACAATTTATAGCAGTAAGTATCAGGGCATAGAAAAACACAATTTATATTAGTTTGCGACCGTCTTGTCTCTAGGGACCAGTCTGAAAATCAGCGCCTGGCATCCCTGCCCAACACATGCTGAAATTGAGACCCATTGCTAAACCTAGTTTTTCTAAGTTAAATTTTCTTTTAAAACTAACTTTTTTGTAATGTTTATACATACATACATGTCACGCCTTCCTTCCCAGAGTGAGGTAGGCAGAGCTAAAGAATTACCAACACCTCTTAATTCTGTAACCATATTTAGCACATACAGGATAAGATGTTTACCAGCGATTGAAAGCGTGCGAATTTATATTTTATTTTATATTTTAATTTTCTTAGCTAGGCACATTTTGTTTAAATAATCATGTGTGTGTAACCTTCCGTGGTCTCACCTGGTGGTTCCAACGGATGATCAGCGCTGACAAATGCCAGCATTATGCTGAGTTGGAACCATTTCGTGACTACATTTTTCTGGTGCGTATTTCTCTGTTATATTTGTTGTTGTTTGTCACGAATAAATGTATTTATTTATTTCTTTATTTCATTGTATTAGTAACATGTTGCAAACCCATCGCAAACTATACTATAAGCCTTTATTCCCTTCTTCCCTTAGTCGCCTCTTACGACATCCACGGGAAGACATGAAGTGGCACTATTCTAACCCGGCAACCACACGGATAAATTTTTTAAATGTATTGTATAATTAAGTAGTCGTTTTAATGATTATTCTTATTATGCTTATTATTTTTCTTCTCATTCAAAATAATTTATTGATAAACAAACCGCAAGATAACTTACAAGAAAATATCCCATGGACCTCAAACTAGGCACACGGGATACACGTCTCTATGCCACTAACAATAAGGTTCAAGTTTACATATTTATGATGCGATGGGTGTATTGATGCCTTCGACTGTACGACTTAGTTAAGCTCCCGATATTATAACGCAGTTACAGATGTAGTGCACGAGAATTTCATGACGTTTTGAATTATAGAAAAGAAGAATGCTACCAAGAAACTTATATAAAGTGACACTGGAGATTGCACGGCAAGCAACGTTTTGAAGCGAAGAAAACTGACCGTGAATGACGTCGCTTATGTGACGTCGTTTCTGCGCTATATTTTGTACGGAATGTATTTCAAATAATTAATAACATGCCAGATAAGGGTCACCCTCTAAATTGTATTGAAAACCACATCAACACCCATTGCGTAGTTTAGATGAAGTAAGTGTTTTACATTATTTAAAGATAGAGAAGATGATATGAATGGTAATTTAATTCAATAGCGGAGTCGTTTAAATGACTGGGTCGCTAGACGCGGCCGTGCGTGACTCATTTATATAACCGCAAGAACGTAAGACCATTTCATTCACATCATTTAGTCATAGTCATCAATGCTAACATGGCATTGGGGTCTATAAATAGGGACACTGCATACTTCATCATACCTTCTGTCTAAATCAATAAATAGGTAGGTGAACTCGGCTAATTACATGACTCGCGTAACTCCGTGATACCATGCTTCATGCTTATTTTAGAGTTACACTAACTCATTTTAATCATTTAAATGCAATCTTATAGCGTAGTGCAGGCTTATTACTGCACTATAAGGATGTATTTACATAATTAAAATATTTCGTATAGCTCTAAAAGAAGCATGAAACATGGTATCACGGAGTTACCAGAGTCTTGTAATTAGCCGAGTTTACCATAATAAAGGCAACAGTTGGACCTTTTATATGATGTGACCTAATTGTACACAGTTTCTGACAATAAATGAATCCTATCTTATCTTATCTTAAAGGGACAATCTCACACATTTTGATTATGATATTTTGATAATTGACGAAGTCCCTATATGTCTTAGTCAGTATGGGTACTAGACATCGACAAATATACTTATATAGAGAAATACATGCTTATACAAAAAAACAACCAAGGATTAGTATAAAATACTCCCGCTCATCACACAAATATTTTGCTCTGACTGGGAATCGAACCTAGTCCGCTAGTAAGTAGAATCATTTCCATCTAGGCCAATCATGTCATCTATACACAAAAAATTCTTCCTTAAAGCTCAGTTTTGTTGGTCGTTAGCAAGCCTGCTACTCGCATGGTAGTAGCCGTATATTGTCAAGTTGGTATTCACGTTATTAAGTCATCAGTGTCATCACACAAATATCTGCCCTTACCGGGATTTGAACCCAGGGCCGCTTACTTCGTAGGCAGGGTCACTCCCAACTAGGCAACACAATAACAAAAAACATTGTTTTATTATGGTTTTATTCCTGAAACCGTACACTTTTCAGGGCCTGTATTTAACTGCGTTATAACGATATCGCTTTTGACGTGTTTTAGAATCATTTATGTCACAGTCGACATTATTGTAAATTTTAATGACATAAGAGTTATCAAAACGTTGACAATACCGGACCACGTCAAAGACTGAAGCCCAGAACTGTTATAAAACAAACCTAACCTAACCTAATGTGTTCTATATAATAGCATTTAAACGTTTTTGAAATGTTTACGGTTTCCGAAAAAAACATTATTATTATATATTATTATAAACATCATGTAATTTGAACTTTATATTATGATTCGATCCCGAAATTGAGGCTTTACTGAGTACGCACAGTCCAATCCACATAGGGACTTGAAATTTGGAGGGAATATTCCTTAGTTACCCTAGCGGTGCGATAAGAAGCAACATTTCGAAAATCGACCCCCAACGGTAAGAAATGGGGAAAGTACCAGGAAGCTATTATACGCCGAATTCGAAACCTTCAGCATGCGAGTAATATTAAGAAAATAGATGTAATTATATAAATATAATACCTAGATACAAAATAAATAATGAGAAAATGCAATATTAAATAGTAATTCTCAGAACAAGTTGTAACTAACCACAGTGAGGCAACACTGTTGTTTAGTATACAAACTCTATTTGTAATAAGTAATAAAGTAGCATTATAAAGGCTATCGTGATGGGGGAGCATCTGTATCTTATACACAAAGGGTAACATCATAGAGATTTGGTTGCAGCTGTAACTAACCACAGTGAGGCAACACTGTTGTTTAGTATACAAACTCTATTTGTAATAAGTAATAAAGTAGCTTTATAAAGGCTATCGTGATGGGGGAGCATCTGTATCTTATACACAAAGGGTAACATCATAGAGATTTGGTTGCAGCGCAATCTAGCGGTTATATCTCGAACTAATTACAATACATTGTTGCGAGGGAAGGATTTAAGTAAGCTACGTATTGAACATAGGCTAATAGTTGACACAGAAAGCGTTAGATGGCGTTTATATTAGTAATCATTAGTAAGTTAAAAGCGACACCTATCAACATGTCGAGTAGTTCACATTAGTACGCTACGCACCGATAGATTGCACTGGTGATGATAGGCCTTCAGGGACACAATTAGGGCTCCTGGATAATCTAGGTATTATGTTAAAACCATTTAATGTTAGTTAGGTGTGATTTCGAGAAAGAAAACTCATGTTCTGCGTTCAGTAGGTATAGTTCGAAATCTCGAAAAACACACTTTAGAAGATAAAAACTGCATAAAAAATAGTATAAATAAGAGAGGCTCGACCTAAGGTACCGACCAGAGGAATTTGCAGAACAAAAACAACGTTATTACTAATAAAGCGGACAAAAGAAAGTGGGCGGAAGTTCTTCTGTCAACAATCCATTTCCGGGATCTAGAATATTCACGTGGTTCTAAAATAGTCACCGCTATTAACAATACCATCTGTTGTCAAATAGAGTACAACTTCGTGTTTTCCATATGTTAGTGGCGCACTGTTATTTGGCGGCGAGTGGCGTTACTTGTCGTTACAACGTTAGTTAGAAGTTCAGCTACTTCGCGACAGGGAGCGCTACTTTTTGGTTTTGAGCTTTATGGTTAAAGATATATAGTTCACTTTCGAATGCAAATTCGTGCTTTTTGGAGACTTTCCTTTGATATCGAATGCATGCCCATATAAGGCAATTTCTATTATTGTTGCGCAATAACAGGTACGGATGAAAAAGGGTAATCTTGTGGAATTTCTGGATTTTTCCACAATTACGAAGGTTATAAAAGGGGATGTCAGTCGCAAATCGGGGTCCAGAAGATCAACAACTGTCGTCAGAGAAGGGCTTCCTCACGTTCGCTTAAATCGATACTTAGGTATTTTGCTGTTCGTTTACGTGCTTATTATTTACGTTGTGTTAAATTCACGTTTGTTTTTATTATCGTGTTACGTAGATTCATTTGATCATAGTTTACAATTATCTTGTGTAGGAATACATATTCACGGTATTTAACGGAAATAGAAGTGCGTTACGTTTACGGTTTAATTTATAAAGTCGGTCGTTATAGTGCTTATTGTAAGGATACATAGCCGCGGTAATTAACGGATAATAGAAATACGTTACGTTCACGGTTTGACTTTAACGTTGTTTATAGTGTTCATGCCTAGTGAGATTCGGGTTCTATTTTCTTACAGCTGACGTCGGAGAAGGGTTCTGTCGTGCTAGAGTCAGCGTCGCGTAGTTTATAGGGGTACCTAGGTATTTACGGTTCGGTTACGTGCTTATTTTTTTATGTTGTGCTAAATTCATGTTTGTATTTAATATCGTGTTGCATCGATTAATTGATTATAATTCAGTATAAGGCTGCATAGACACTGTATTTAACGGGTAATAGAAGTGTATTACGCTCACGGTTTAATTTCTAACTCATTCATTTTGTAGTGATATTTTATATTGTAAATAATAATGTTTTCTTACTGTTTTGTGCGTGCGGGTTATTAAAATAGGATTCTTTTCGGGTTATGTTTGATACATAATTAACTTCATTATTATATTATTCAAAGGTTGAGTTTCATACATTTAGTTGCGGTTTTAACGATTTGTGTCGATTTTATTTTAGTTTAGTTGGAATACCTACAATAAAATACGGCTAGTTCAAAGCATTTATGGTTAAAGTTAATTGTTCAAGTTGTTTTAAAATACGGTTTCTTAGTTTCGAAATTAATAGGGATCGTATATCCTCGGTTTATTTTATGAGGAAATAGGTAGTTTTGCGTTGCATTTGAGTTATAGTCGCGAAGATTTTGTTTATTCGTTTTATTTAATTGTTAAAAAAATTAGGAAGTTTATTAGGAGGGAGCCTAACTTTGGAGTTGCGGGTGGACTAACCCTTGGTTGTCATTAGTGTCTAGCGCGTTGCAAAATTAATAAATTTAGTGTGGGATTAATGTGACAATTTCTTGTGGGGAGGTTGTTTTGCTATTTGTATTAAGCTAGATTAGCATTATTCGCGCTGGAACTATGACTAGACAAACAGTGTGTCTGACGAACTATATCTAACTTATAACGGTGACAAACGGGTCTGGTTCGGAACTATTAAATTCTAAAAGAGCCTCGGGCAAGCCCAGATGATCTTTTTACCAACACAGACATCTGTATAAGAGCCCACCATATTCATTGTCATCCTTGAGTCGTAGCTGGGTCCACAGGTTGGGCACGCAATCGCACCAGTGAAAGCTTTGAGGGTTTTGAGTATTGGTTCCCCATAAAACTTTAAATATTTATATGTTATATACACAATAGGGCGCCTTACTCTCACGTCTTGGACTGCGGTCTGTGAGGGGGGAGGTACACACAACACGAGTGATTAGGTTGCCATTTTCAGCCGACTCAGCTGAACTTTACAGTTTACCTTAGGGATGTTAGCAAAATTTGAGGATGGTAAGCCTCCGGTTTAGCTCAGAATAGGCCTAAAAAGTAGAGTTAGGGTAGATTCAACTGTCTAGGAAATTAGGGATTTAGGTATTTAATCAGTAGGATTTTATTTAGTAGTATCATTAGGATGCGCTAAAAATTAGCTTTTAAACTCGTTAACGTTTGGTCTTGTATTGCCACTGCATATAAATAGAAGTTCTATTAAATCTAATAATCGTCATAGATATAGACTTTGGGAATTTAACTATATTTTCATAGGATTTTATTCTGAGAAGTTCTCAGATTATCATGTTTTATTTGACCATTTGTGTTCATATAAGTTAGACAGGAAGTAAATATTTCCAGTTGTAGACTTTCTGCATTTGGTAAAATCCAGGTAATATTTATGGGTTGGACTGTCTTCTTCTTCTACGGCTGTTGTTTTCTCCGTCATGATACTGAGTTACGTACTCTGCCGTCACTGTCTAAGGGCATCAGCTAGTGTTTCGGAATTGAAACATCACGCCATTCCCAAGGGAATCTAAAGTGTAAAAATATACACGTAACGTTGACAGAGGTCTCCCCGTCTATATTAAAGTACCTACTTGTATTAATTAAATAGTTAAATGACTGGAAAACTTTAGTGTAATAAATTAGAAATTGTTATTTAAATATAGGTACTTAACTAGGAAAACTACCGAGTCACGTAGGTACTCAGTCGTCACTGTCTGTCTAAGGGCTTCGGCTAGTGTTTCGGAATTGAAACGTCACGCCATTCCCAAGGGAATCTAAAGTGTAAAAATATACACATAACGCTGTCATAGGTCGTTTTAGTGAGGCCAGACCCCATCCAAAGAAAGGACTAATTTGGTTTTAGATTTCAGTTCAAATAACTATTAATTACCAAGTACCATACCATACCATACCATACCATAGTAGTAGTAAACCTAAGATCAAATAGGTTCTCGCTGTAACCGGCCTCATTTCAAGGTAGGGGTTTAGGTAGGGCAAATATAATTGTATTGTTTCTCATAAACACATAGGTAGGGAATAATATTACATGTTAGGTATTCGGGTAACAGTTAGTAATTAAATATTATTAAAGACATTAGATAAAGTAAAGGGTCAGGGTAGGTTAATTAGGAGTGAGATTAATAAAGGAACGGTAGTTTAAATAATTATATTTTAAAAATATAGGAGAATCATTAGGGCTTGTAGAATTAGAAGAATTCCAAATCTGACTATGCTCCATATAAAAGACATGGGAGCTGCGGTGCAATGTAGGATTCTGACACTAGACGATCAAAAGGCCAAATAAATATATCAAAATAGAATATTCTATTCATTAGGAGTTTAAGAGTTTAAATTAAATATATTAAGATAAGTATTAAATTATTTATTAGTAGGCAGAAGGGGGGTGGTTACAAAGTCTTTTATAATTGTACTTAGTTTTTAAGCAATATGCGATGCCCTAGTAGGGTCCATGTATGTACTTTTATTTTTAATGACCACCTCGAAATACCATGGCTATGCAAATAAATGAATACGAATATGAGTAACGAGCTGCGTTGTAGGATATGGACCATATTATCCGCGAGTGCCCACTCACCAAGTACCAAGGCAACCCAGCAAACTTGTTCATCCTAGATAACAATGTAACCCAATGGATCCATTTGAATTAAGAACTATATATTTTTTTGGGCAATACGAATAAATAAATTTTATCGCCGACTAGGTAGAAGTCGTTTATCGCTATTCTCTCAGGAACGGTCCAATATTTTGGGATAAAAAGTACCTTGTTCTTCCCCGGACTCAAACTATCACCATACCAAATTTCATTTAAATCGGTTTAGCGATTTTTCTATGAAAGCGTAATACATTTTAATATTAGTATAGAATTTACTTCGAGAGTTAAATTTACATTTCATCGTCAGAAATTTCCCCGTGCAGGTATTTTTTTGGTTGAAACAGGCCTAACCATACCTTACCTACATAACCCATGCTTGAGATAACCTAAAAACGTTAGGTAAGGTTTCAGCAGAAATTAGCTGTCGATGATATAAAATTCGGTGAAACGACACGTTCGATGAAATGAGGGTCGTTTGTATAAGGAGATCTCGCGCAGTCGTCTTATTATGGTTTATAAACGACCTCACAAAAATATGGTGTGTCGTAAACTCCCCGAAATGTATACAGAATGCGGATAATCAACCATTTCAATGACGGCCAAGGCTCTGACTTTGTCTTCCATTAAATGCGTCAGTGGTATAAAACGTCTTGCACCACATTCTGTAGTGACGCGAAATACGTATTTCCACGTCAGATGCGAAATGTACGCAACAAATTTACGTAAAGGCTTGATTACACAACTAAAGAAACATTTATATTCAACCTTTTTAATTTATAACGAACATGCTATAGCTGTGTGGTTGCCGGGTTAGAATAGTGCCGCTACTTGTCTTCCCGTGGATGTCGTAAGAGGAGACCAAGAGAATATGGGCACAAGCCCAAACAGTACTACAAAGTACTGTTAGGCGATAGGCTTGCAACCTGTCACTAAATACACTAGTAAACTTCTTGTCCTGATTGTGCAAAATGTGGTTATAAATAATCTTTTTAGATTTTTTTGTATTTCTGTAGCTCTGCCTACCCCACTCTGGGAATGAACGCGTGATGTTACGTATGTATGTGCTATAGCTGTAAAAATAAACCTATCGATGGGCACCACTACGACTTTTTAAATCTAATTCCTTTTTTATGGTGCCGTTTCCGAAGGGTGTCAATCGGGAATCTATTACTAAGCTTACATTGTCTGTCTGTCCGTCCGTCCTAGTCATAAAGAGCTATATCTTTTGAACCGTAAGAGATAGCGGATTGATTTTTTTCTAGATATAAAGGCGGATTTACTAACAAATAAATAAAGTAAAAAAATGAAGGTATGGGAACAACACAAGAGCCTTTTTTTTTCAACGTATTTTTTTTGTTGTCTCTTAATAATAGTACAACATACAAGTGTTCAATTTAAATTCAATGGTACGAGTATAATAATATTGAGTCGCATTTATATAAAAACTTAACAGGGCGCCTAGAGCGAGGGGCATCTTTGACGTCGAAAATCCCAGATTGATAACGCTTAAACCAACTTTGTAAATAACCATAAACTTCAAAAAAAAAACGCATCTTGCGTTGCAATATTTCTCCTTTTGTAATACAATTTTAAACTGTATTGAATTTCTTCATTACTCATTTTGTCAGGAACAAAAACAAATGAAAAATAGCGGGAAACAACATTTTACTAATTAGTTTATTTTTTTGAAATGTAACCTTTTAATGTCATCAAAACCAGCCAGATACAAATAGTACAGCCAAAGAGATTTTATTACAAGTTTATTCATACTTAATGCAAAAAGACTTTTTCTCTAAAACTCTAAAGAAAAACAACAAATAAATAAATAATGGTCAAGTGTGAGAAAGGCTCGCACTGATTCGATTTGAAATCGGAATATAATCAACCTCTGTGCGGTACAGAACCCTCGGTGCGAGAGTCTGACTCGCACTTGACAGGTTTCTTTTCGAGAATAAGTAAATTTTGACAGATGTCAAATCTTTTTTTTTTAACGAGATGGCACCCGAGCACTCAGGCTACCTGATGGTTGGATGGTTACCTGATGGTAAGTGGAATCTGAGACCCATAGACATATGAGTTCTCAAGACTATAATCCTAAGACCTCAAATGCGTTGTCAACCCTAAGGACTAAAATGGAATGCCTTATGCTAGTAATTTCACCGGTTGTCTTATCCCAACACCGGAACATAAACACGGCGGGTGTTTAATGGATAAGATGGTGGTAGGGATCCGGACGGAAATCTGTACCTACTATTATTATAATCTTCCAAGGTAAAATGTACTTCAGAACAGTTGTCAGGATCGACTTCCTATCTTGTCTCTGGTATAATTAGTTGTCCGTTTACTTTTTAATTTCAATGATAAATTGGCAAATGAGTTAGATTTTATGACAGGTGGAAATAAAATATTTTCAAGTAGTACCAAGTTACCGACATAGCCCGAAGAATAGCGAAACTTAAGTGGCAGTGGGCGGGGCACATTGCTCGCAGGACTGATGGCCGATGGGGCCAGAAAGTTCTCGAATGGCGTCCACGGACCGGGAGACGAGCTGTTGGTAGGCCTCCAACAAGATGGAGCGACGACCTCGTAAGGATCGCGGGATCGCGATGGATGCGGAAGGCACAAGACCGGTCTAAGTGGAGAGCTTTGGGGGAGGCCTATGTCCAGCAGTGGACGTCTTTCGGCTGATATGATGATGATGATGAAGTAGTAACCAGCAAAATAAGAAGCAGTTTTAAAAAAATTGTTGCCTGGCACTCATTATCTATTTTTTATCTTTTACACTTTATCTTGTCTCTTGGCTCAGAAACGATCAGGAGCTCGACAAATAAAAGCTAACACATTACATAAATTTTCGGAGCCCCACTTGAAAAAGAATAATGGAAAACATCAGCGTACAAATAATGGCTCGTGAGACCGCATCCTTATGGTAAATTGGTCATTTTTTACTTCACATCCGTTGCTGGGTTAGAATAGTGCCACTCCATGGAAGAGGCGACTAAGGGAATAAAGGCTTGTAGTGCTGTTAGGCGATGGGCTTGCAACCTGTCACTAATACACTGGTAAACATCTTAGCCTACTTGAGCAAAATGAGATAACATTGTCATAATAATTATCAACAAGTTTTTTTAGATTTGTTGGTAATTCTAACCTACCGCACTCTGAGAATGAAGGCGTGACGTTGTATGTAAATTGAGTAAACTCTTTTGGGAGACAGACTTGTTGGTATTTTTATAATAATCGAGGAGAGAATTTTTGGTGGCGATGACGTCAAAATGTTGCAATTTTTGATAAAGGATGCTATTATTTTAGTAATTAGGTATCTAAAGGTATCAGTGAGTTAGTAACGTTTTTTAGGAAGTTGACGATATTTAATTTACTTAGCGGTTCCCCCGTCGTATCAGTTTAGTAAGTGCCAGTGTCCAGTTAACTACCTACTTATCAAACAATTAGCCCTTACACCTACGCGATGACGCTTGGATCAAATATTAATACCTACTTATAATTTAACTTATAGGGCCACTACTCAGTTTTTTTAACGACTAAGGCGGGGGTTTTTCAAATATCATTTTTTTTATTTCACGCTTTTTAAACTTCTCCGTCTGAGTGTCTGTTTGTGGCATCGTTGCTCCCAAACGGATGACCGGATTTGCACGCTGTTTTTTTTTTAATAAAGCTTTATTTTTTTAATAACGTTATATCGGGGGCTTTTAATCCCCTAAAAGCTCAATATCTCAAAAACGGCTAATCCGATTTTGATAAAACATCTGTATGAACCATCGGTAGAAAACCTGCTACCAAAAAAAAGGAAAAGAGTTTGCCAGCTGTTGGTGAAGATAAAAAAGGTTGGCTGGTCAATACGGATCCGCAAGAATTCCTGAAATTATGTATATGACGCAGGTTTTGCTGTCTTTTAATAATGGCCTTTTATTTTTTGGACGTGGTTTTGTTATAAATAAATAAATATCAGGGGACAATCTCGCACAAATTGACCTAGTCCCAAACTAAGCTCTAGGCTTGTACTATGGGTACTAGACAACGGTAAACATACTTATATACAGAGAAATAAATACTTAAATACATAGAAAACATCCAACACTTAGGAAAAAATATTCGCGCTCATCACACAAATATCTGCCCTTACCGGGATTTGAACCCAGGACCGCTGGCTTCGGAGGCAGGGCCACCGTGTTACACATTTCATTGAACAAAAGTGAGGCTGTATTTGCGTTCTACAAAGTATTTTCTTATTGAAATCCATTTCAACACTACATCATCTCGAAATAATATTGAATGTAATTCCAAATTGGATAGTCACGAATTTCAAAATTCCGATCCCGAAACCTCCGAATCATTGCTATCCCGAATTTGGAGCATTACAATCACGATTGTTTGATTTCCAAATGATCCACTACAGGGTGGCGATTCTCTCAACACAGCGCTGCGTCGATCTTATAGGTGAAGTTTAATCCGGCAAGTTTAAGAAGTTCCGTCGGAGCGTACAAAACACCGTGCCTTCTCAATTAGGCAGCAGGCAGTGAGTCGAGTTCAGTGTCGTATAAAGCTGCCTAATTAAGAAGGCACGCGCTAAAATGTGTTTTGTACGCTCCGACGTAACTGCTTAAACTTGCCGGATAAAACTTCACCTATAAGATCGACGCAGCGCTGTGTTGAAAGAATCACCCCCCAGAACATTTGGAAATTCTGATATATGAATATTCCTATTCCAGATTCAATATTGGTCACTAATTCCTCACTCTAGTAACTTTCCTCATAATAAAATATTTAACAAAGTAAACAAAAATACTTCCATCCAAACGGCAACTTAAAACGCCTTCAACAGAGTACAAATTAGCATGTTGCTACAAGTATTTCGCATATTTTCTTGGTGATTCATTCATTACCCTTATTTTTGTGAGGCAATGTTGCGGTTTTATTGAATAGGGCTAAAAATAACCAACAGCAAAAGTCTTATCGGTGAGTCATTAAATTATTTCATAACCGATCCTGCTTTTGAGGTTAAAGGTGAAAGAAAATGAAAAGGATCTTTTCACCTAAGACTTCGTACGTGTGGACTTAATCTCCCTCTACTCCTCCTTTTTTTAGGGTTCCGTAGTCAAACTAGGAACCCTTATAGTTGTGCCATGTCCGTCCGTCCGTCCGCAGCCTAGCGCAGTGACTCTTAGTACTAGAAAGCTGTATTTTGGCATGAATATGCATATCAGTAACACCAGCAAAGTGGTACAATAAAATGTAAAAAAAATTTTTTTTAGGTTACCTCCCCTACACGTAACGTGAAACGTAGAAATCTGAAAAAAAACTTAAATGAAAGCACATATAACGAATTTATAAGGAAAACTATCATGACTAAGTAAACATCATTGGTTCTTGAGATACAGACGATTAAAGTGTTTATAAATACGTACTAAAATCATGTAAGACGGCACCAATTGACTTTAAATAGAAATTTAGTAATTACTTATTGATTTTTATGTTTGTAATACTTAACAGCTTCGGAACCCTACACTGAGCATTGCCCGGTTTTTTTCCCGTTGGGATAGATTTTCAAAAAATCCTTTTATAATTAATGCCTTATGGATACAAGGAAATACATATCTTCAGTGGCCATACAGTGATAAACTAGGTAGTATTTCGCGATCTAGATGCCAATTACCATAACGCCTGTGTCTGTTCTTTTGATATATTTCTTCATAATGATAAGTTCGTTGAAAGGTGTTTCGGTACCCTTATCCAGGGTATAAGCTATCTCCTTTTCAAATTTCATCTAAATCCGTCCAGCCGTCGCAGCGTAAAAGAGTAACAAAGAAGTACACAAAACTTGTACATTTATAATATACTAGAGGACGCGCGCGACTTCGTAAGCGTAGAATTAGTTTCCCGTTTTAATCCCTTAGGGGATGAATTTCCAAAAATCCCCTCTGAGAGCATCTCTTCAATTTGGGTGGGTATACATGCATACATACTGTAAATCACGCCTCTTCCCCAGAGGGGTAGGCAGAGACCACTTCTTTCCACCTGCTACGATCCTGACAAATCTCTTTCGCTTCTTCCACATTCATACATCGAGTCATGCATGCACGTTGGGTTCGGGTACTTAAGATTCAGCCCCTTTCTAGTATTTCTCCGATTTGATTCAAAAAAGTACGCCTAGGAAAGAAATTTTCCAGGATAAAAAGTATCCTATGTACTTCCCGAGGATTTTAGTTATCTCCTTCTATGCCGGATTAAGCCAACCAATTTAACTGACTGTTTAATATTAATTAGCTGTTAGTGAACATATTTTGACAGCCGTCAAACATCTAATCACCTGTTGATGAACTCCGCAAATAAACGGGAGATTCAAAATTGTATTAAATCTTTTAAAATATTAGTTTTTTTTCTACTATACGTTTGTAGTATTTTTAAAGGATTATTTATTTCAATACTAGCTTTTTGCAACTTCTTTCGGGTAAAAGTTTCGGTATAAAAAGTAGGTGGTAATTTGCTATTCCAGACTATAATCAATATCTGGGCCAAATTTCATCCAGATCTATTCAGCCGTTCTTGCGTGATTGAGTAACAAACATACAAAGTTTCGCATTTATAATATTACAGAAAGATAAATAGATGCATTTAGTCTTTTTTATTTGACCTGAGCCGGGAATCGAGCCTACAAAAATGTTATGAAAAAATGTTAATCTAATATTGTACAGTCGAAGTCATAAATATTTTTACACTATAGTACCTTGTGTTAGATAATAATTTGATGAATTATGATATCTATTTTATATAGATTATTATCATAATTATTTTTGCATTCCTTTCTCTTTTTCTTGGACATTTTTAACAGTGACGAGTTAAAAACCATACCAAAACATATCAAAGGCAATATCGTTTTAACTCAGTAGATTAGAGGTCCTGCAATATGTCATATTAAGCATTGAAATATATTATTGTTCAATTAGTTCGAAGCGACGGTGGAGCGGCGGTCAGGGGACGCGCACGCGCCGGCCGCTCGCGACAGTCAGCTGGAGCTAAGTACGTGACAATTGAACTCTTCATATTATACTATAACAAAATGTATAATCTTCATAATTATACTAGAGCAAAATGTATATTTACGAGTATGCCTACTAAAGTAATAAAAGCGGGTTAATAACAGCTAGTACCCTGTGTGGTTGCCGGGTTAGAATAGTGCCACTCCAGTCTTCCCGTGGATATCGTAAGAAGCGACTAAGGGAATAAGAGCTTGTAGTACTGTAAGGCGATGGGCTTGCAACCTGTCACTAATACACTGGTAAACAACTTGTGAAAAATGTGGTTACAGAATGACCAACCAGTCTTTTTAGAGTTGTTGGTATTTTTGTAGCTTTGCCTACCGCGCGCTGGGAATGAAGGCGTGAGTTTATGTATGTACTTAAGTAGGTCAACTCGTTAACATACATTTCATTGTAGTATATGAAGAGTTGTCATGTGCATACTTCCAGCTGACGGGCGCGAGAGGCCGGCGCGTGCGCATTCCCTGACCGCCGCTCAGCCACCGCTTCGCCATAATTGAACAATATTATATGACGCAGCCAATGCCAAACTTCGTCTCAAGGTGTTTCAAAGTAGCTTAGTACAAGACGATCGTTCTGCCAAATCTCTTGAATGCCTGCGAAACGTGGTGCGTCTACCGCAAACATATTCGCACATTAAAGAGATTCCACCTTAAATGCCTACGCGACATTATGAATATTCACTGGTCCGGCTCTGTTCGCAGCACAGAAGTCCTGCGAAGGGCTAATGTCAGCGGAATCGAGGCTTATCTTATGCAGCAACAGCTGCGGTGGGCCGGCCATGTCTCCCGCATGTCAGATGACAGGGTAGCTAAGCGCCTCTTCTATTTGGAACTGCAGGATGGCAAGCGCAAACCAGGCAGCCAATTCCCGCGGTATAACCTGCTTAAGCTGCACATTTTGACGACAAGTTGGCCTAATTCGTAGTGACTACCTTCTGCCTATGAAGCTAGAGGTCCCGGGTTCAAATCCCGGTAATGACAGATAATTGTGTGATGAGCGCGAGTATTTGTTCTGGAGTATTGGAGG
This sequence comes from Acleris holmiana, assembly GCA_949316455.1. Classification (NCBI taxonomy): domain Eukaryota; kingdom Metazoa; phylum Arthropoda; class Insecta; order Lepidoptera; family Tortricidae; genus Acleris; species Acleris holmiana. Next base: position 3,825,614 of record OX438773.1, on the reverse strand, counting down.
TTTATATGTATTTAAGTATATACTTCTCTACATAACTTTATTGTTGCCTAGTACCCATAGTACAAGCCTTGATCTTACACGGAATAGTACCCAACTGTCCGGCTCCGTTTTGTTTGATTTTTAAACATGTTAGAGAGCTCCCCAAACTTCACCTTTGGTGTAGAGTTTTGTTAAAAAAACTTGCTTATAATTCTGTTACCACATTTTTCACAATTAGGCCAAGAAGTTGACTAGTGCACTCGTATTTGTGACAGGTTGCAAGCCCATTGCCTAACAGTACTAGGTACAAGCCCTTTATTCCCTTACGGCAGTTTACGGCCGAACCCTATATTCAAACTGCGGACAGATAGCCTTACTAAGGATTAAAATTTGACACATTTTGTATGGGCAAATGTCAAATTTCAACCCGAAGTAAGCCTTATCTATCCGCGGTTTGAATATAGGGTTCGGCCGTTAGTCGCCAAGTACGGCATCCACGGGAAGATTAAGTAAAGCAAATGTATTTCATTTTTACATTGACGTCGAGTGAGCTACCATTAGATAAGTCTTAGAATATATTTTGTTTAATATTTGGGCTACCGTTTCTGTGATAAAGCTGGGATTACTATAAAATCAAACTCATAATTAACTGAAATTTTTAACAAGTTTTTTTTTACACGAAGCTAGTGGTCCCGGTTTCAAATCCCGGTAAGGGATTAATTAAGGGATATTTGTGATGAGCGCGACTGTTTGTTCCTGAGTCTTAGATATTTTCTATGCATTTCTCTAAATTATTCTATCTTTATCGTAGTCTACGTGTCCATAGCCTAGAACTTAGTTTGAGACAAAGTCAAGATTGTGTGATTGTGTTATTGCACCTTGTCGCAATAACCTATTAAAGTGAGAGTGGTTTGAATATAATATATCAATAGCTGCGACAAGGTACTAAAATGTACAGTAACTTAATCTGCCGTACTACCGAAGAAGGTGGCTAAATACATAGTAATAGTATTAGCTTTTTGAATTTAATGTCCTTACCAATAGAGTATAGAATGCTTTGACTAGTACATTGCAGTTAGCTGCCTTCTTTGGTATTAAAGTAGGGTTGGTTTAAAATGCCGCTGCTACAGCGAAGTGGAATAAGTAGAACGTATATTTTATTACCGTAAGCCAAATTACCTTTGCATGAATGAGGCTCTTATGTCTAAAACGTTTAAATTATTATAGAACTTTAAGCACCGTACGATCGGGAATAGAAATACAATCCAAAATAAGTCGTAACTTGTAACTAATAAGAGCATTATTCAATTGATGTCTATCATTCTAAGGCACAACGAAAAAAATTTAGCATGGCGTCACTACGGCCCGTAGTCCTACCAGTAGTACCATTGTATACTCATTCAGACCCAAGTACTTAGAAAATGTTTATTTTTGTTATTGTACTTGTGTAGTCATAGCGTATTACGGTCCTACCAGTAGATTGCTACGAGTATTAAGCCCTACTGGTAGGGCCGTGGTACGCTGTGGCTACACAACCGTCGAAGGAGCCAGGTCTGAATGACAGAGTTAATAAGAACTATGGGTAGGGCTATTGGGCTTTAGGAGGCTATTGGAAATTACGTTAAAATCTCAGTCTTATTATAAGTAAGTACTGTAAGTATCTTTTTTGTTTCATTCCTTTTCTTGTTTGTTGTGTAGTTACGTATTTTTTTTTACTATTCCTAATATTTGAACTATTTTTACCTTCATGTGGTCGTCGAATAAATAATTATATTTCTAGTAGAATAGGCTATTTTTACCCCGCAAATCTCTATTCACCCCATTTTACCTGGTAAATAACTATTAATTGTAATGATGGTTCGATAAAAGGTGCCAACTGAAAACCAGCACTGCGGTCCCTTGACAACAGCATTATGTGGAATTGGGACCTTTTTGGCACCAAAACTCGTTCATTCCGTATTTGTTATTTCCGTCTTTTACATTTGGCGTCAAATAAATTGCGACCCCTGGTTTTAAAACTGATAACAGTGATAACTCTGAAACGGCTCAACCGCTTTATAAACCTAACTAAGAACTTACCCAATAAAATCAGATTTCTTTTAAAAAAAAAGTGACCAAGTGCGAGTCGGACTCGCCCATGAAGGGTTCCGTAGCAGCAAGTAACATAATATAAAAAATCGTTGTAGCTTTGATCAATGTTTTTATGACGTATTAAAAAAAAACTACTTACTAGATCTCGTTCAAACCAATTTTCGGTGGAAGTTTGCATGGTAATGTACATTATATTTTTTTTTTAGTTCTATCATTCTCTTATTTTAGAAGTTACAGGGGGGGACACACATTTCAACACTTTGGAAGGGTCTCTCGCGCTAACTGTTCAGTTTAGAAAAAAATTATGTTAGTAAACTCAATATCATTTTACCCACCTATAGATACCCCACACGTATGGGTTTGACGAAAAAAAATTTTTGAGTTTCAGTTCTAAGTATGGGAAACCCCCAAAATTTATGTTTTTTTTTCTATTTTTGTGTGAAAATCTTAATGCGGTTCACAGAATACATCTAAGTACTTACCAAGTTTCAATAGTGTAGTTCTTATAGTTTCGGAAAAAAGTGACTGTGACATACGGACGGACAGACAGACAGACATGACGAATCTATAATAGTTCCGTTTTTTGCCATTTGGCTACGGAATCCTAAAAACCCGTGTTTTGATCGGTATACCCGTTTGGGAGCTTCGTTACTACAGACAAACACACAGACACCAAGATACACAAGTTGAACGTTTAAACCCTTCTTTCATTTCGTAGGGTTAATAAAACCTTTAAAGTATTATTTACCCAGTCATATACAAAACAATTTTACCGTTTAGTCACCTTAAATGGGATATATCCTCTCCGCAGAGTTACCATTAACGACGGATTTAACTGTCATTGTTGACAACGCACAAGGTAATCTACATGAAGTACCCACAATTTAATGTCCCAATCTCGAATACATAACTAACCATATCCTTCTGACATCCATTTTCCCACTATTGTTAACCTGTGAGGTATCCTGTGATTATTTATTGTTATTTGTAGAAATCCGACCATCATCCTATCATATCATATTATCTATTCTGTGATTTTACACCGACCACTAACATTCTTGCTTCGTGCGTTGTCTACAACTCGACATTGGCATAATATGTAGTCCTTGCCAAAAGTGCAAGGAGTGAAAGCCTTTAAAAAAATGCCTTATCATTATGAATTAAGTTTAAACTTAACCTTTTCAACGCTATTTCAAATAAAAAAGACGTCACTCATACGCCAGTGATAGTTTAAAACCAGGAGGGCAATTTTAGAAGCTCACTGACGAAAAATAACTAAATTTAAAATCAATTGTGTAGCGATTTATTCTACGAGCTGGCCCACCCCCGACCCCGACCCCTGGCCCCCCTGACTCCTGGGGTTCGATAAGATAAAGGCGTTATGATATCAAATCCAAAAGGTGGGCCCGATCGTACATAAATTCGCTGCACTAATTGATTTTAAAGTTAGTCATTTTTGGTCGGTGAAATTAATTGAATATCGGTCTATTTTGTGATGTCAACCATGACGGAAATATCCGTCAATGGCGTTGAACCGGTGGTGCGGATATATCCATCAATGGCGTTGAAAAGGTTAAATTGTACGTGTGACATGTATGTCAGCGACAAAGTTTCCAAAAATATCTATTGTATTTGGATTTCCTCAATAGATTTGAACTTCAAACCAATTACTTGCTTCTTTTGATCAACAAATCAAAGCTTACCTCCACAGATCTGAGATGGTAGACTTGACCTCTCCCTCCAGCGACCGCAGCCCGCTCGAGACGATCTCGCTGTAAATGGACATCCTCTTGTAAGAGTCCCGGCCCTTAGCGTACCTGAAATTGACACGTAAGCTCAGAGGGTAAGTTAAAAATACAATAGTGCCACTTCATGTCTTCCCGTGGATGTTGTATGAGGCGACTAGGGGAATAAGGGCTTGTAGTATTGTTAGGCGATGGGCTTGCAACCTGTCACTAATACACTTGTAAATTTCTTGGCTTGATTGTGCAAAATGTGGTTACAGAATAATCAACAAGTCTTTTTAGGGTTGTTGGTATTTCTGTAGCTCTGCCTACACTCTGGGAATGAAGGCGTGATGTTATGTATATATGTATTGTAGTTGTAAACTAACAGCAATTATTTGAGCTGCAACCAAGGCGCGCGCAAACTATTTCTATCTCGTGATCTTCGTGCAGAAGCACATAAAGCCATCGATTTCGATTCTTGTGGCCTGGATTCCTTTATTTTTAGGTTGTTAACAAGGAAAATAATTATAAAGGTACAAAATAACATTTCGAGACGTAGAAACGTCTCAAACGAAATTAAATGTTAACATACTGAGAGCACACATTTATAATGTAATTTACTTGATATTTTCTTTGTACAGGACCTCTATCCAACTCGGTAAAACAATATTGCTTTTAACATGTTATCGTATTGTTTTTTAACTTGGTCATTTTGACAACACGCTGGCCTAGTTGATAGTGAACCTGCCTTCGAAGCTAGCGGCCCTGAGGGCAGATATTTGTGTGATGAGCTCGAGTATATTCCCGAGTCTTGTATGTTTTCTGTGTATTTAAGTATACATATATTCCTCTATATAAGTAAATTTACCCATAGTACAAGCCTAGAGCTTAGTTTGGAACTAATAGGCCAATTTGTGTGACATTTTCCTGTTTGTTTTATTCATTATTTTCAAGTTAATAAGAGTTATCATAGCGTTGAAAATACGATATCATGTAAAAAGCAACATTGTGTTACCTCGTAAAATAGATCTCTCGATTCATTACATAATCATTATATAATTGTCACAGAATAATAGTACTTAGATACTTCGTTATTGTTAACGTATCATAGATAAGGGCTAGTTTAGTTTTCATCTTTTTTTTTTTTTAACCAACACACTGTGTGGTGCTGTGTAAAGTGGTGTTTGCACGACTACCTTGTATAGTTGCGTGGCATACTTTTTGATGATTTGTCCTTTTTTAAGTGTTTTGTATATTATTATTTTTTTGCATGTGCGATCGTAGCGTCATTGCGCCGTGTCTTCACCAAATGGTCACTACGGAAGAACAGCGCCGGCTCTGCCAGCATCACGCTGAGTCGTGACCATTTCGTGACAAAATTACGTCTAAATCAAACAATACTGCAACACGTATAAAAAATAATAAATAGGTTTTAAATAACACCACATAATAAAAGGTGTTAATAGAAATGGCTATGGATGTACTAAAATCAAATTTGCCGCATTACCAAAGAAGGCGGCTTACTGAAATCAGCCCATCCATCCAGCCTCTACGGGGGAACAAAGAACCATACACACATACAAACATACATACATAAATACAGATCAAAAACATTACCCTCTACATTCGGCAGTGGGGTAAATAGTATAGATAACTTTAAAGTTATATCATAACACTGCCTTGCTAACACAAACGGCAATATCTCAGGAAAAACTCCAGTAGCAAATGCAACCTTATTAACAACAGGAATAGGATTGAATCTGCTTTGGCCATTGAATTAGAGATACTGCTTATTGGCTTAGGAGGATAGAACACAGGGCAATACTAAAGATTATACCACCCACTACCAACGTCATAAACTCATAAATATCGGCACCTTTTAGTACCTATGCATAGAGTTGGGCGAAATTGTTAATAGATTGGAAGTGGCAAGGCCCTTAAGAGGATTGTGAAGCAATGCCTAAATCGCGTAGCTGTCAAAAATAATCCATACAAATTTAGCTCCGGTTGATAACGTTTCTCACCCCCTAAATTTAATCGGAATTCCACTATTTTTGAATATGTTATAAATATTATGAAAATCTAGGTCTGTACGTTTCCGCTTTTGTTTTTTTTTGTTTTTTCCTTTTCATCAACTATTTTCTTGGAAAGGAAGACGTACAGACGTAGATTTTCATAATATCTACGACATACTCAAGAATCGTAAAAATCGGACAACATTTACGGGGAAAAAAACGTTATCGCATTTTGTATGGAAATTATTTGCTACACAGTCCTCTTAAGTATGTTGATATTTATGTAGATGATAAGTGACAAGGCCTTTAAGAGGATTGTGAGGCGACGCTTAAATCGCGTAGCTGTCAAAAACTCATACAAATTTCACACCCCCTAAACGTGCGTCCGTTTTTTTTTAATTTGTTTACTACCTAGAAGTGTTTTCGCCGTCATATGTCGGTATAAATATTATTGTTATATTTATTTCCTGTTAATTTTTATTTTATACTTGTTGTTTCACTGTAGAAGTCGTTTATCACTATTGCCTCAGAAACCATCAATTTTTTCGGGATAAAAACTAGTCCATGTCCTTCCCCGGAGCTCAAACTATCTCCATAACAAATTTCATCTAAATTGGTTTAGCAGTTTATCCGTGAAAGCATAACAAACAAACAGACCAACAGAATTACTTTAAAATTTATAATACTAGTACATTGTTGTTATATTTGATATTTGATATTTATTTATTGGTAAAATAAATTTTACACGTCATATTATATACTAAAACAAATGCGTTAATACACTGCTGTTCTTAGTATAGACTCACTTATCCAAAATAAATATAATATATTGATTCATTGATTGATTATAGTATAATAAAATTAAATTAGGTCCATTATCCATGTGACATGAACAAATTGCTTATAATTATGTAGTCTTATTTTTTTAATATATCATCTAAAACTATTTCCTTGTTTGTAATTGGGCCAGTGACTTGTAAGATTATCATTGTAATGAGCATTATTTTAAAATTACTGACTGTTGAGTTTCTCACGGCGTTTCTTCTCCGCAATGTCCTCTTGGAAAGCGCCTACTTACTAAATAAACATATTTTCATCACACATGCTCGGAAAGGGTGTTTTAGCTTGCAGGCGTATTGGGCAGTTATAGCCTATTTACCCCCAAGGGAGTTATGGGTTTAGTTTTAAAATATAGAACCTAGTACACAATTTCAGACTAAGGAGGTGTAAAACCAGCCAAGGTTTATTTCCTATATTCAAAACTTGTCTACAAACCAATAATACTGTATAATTAAACTTTTACGGTACATTTAACTGCATTATATTTGTGTTTCAATCATACCGAAGCGACTAAACGATTTTTCATCAAACTAATGTTGTTGCTTCACTAGGTCCTGTACAGATGTGTTTTTGTTAAATAAATATACCTAGTATTTCATTTCATACGGGAAAGCATATTAAATTTAATTTGTTTATACTATTACTATGTAGTTAGCCCCATCTTTGGTAATACGGCAGATGGAGAACATTTGGCTAGTGCAAAAAACACTTCAGTCTAACGCGCAAAAACGAGCATTTCCGCCTTTTAAATTCGTATACATGGCTAAATTCAATCCTCTCCTAGTGTATTTCCGATGGAGAAAGTCTGCGTTGGCGAGACAAGAATTATAATAGTATTTACTGTTGTAAGGGAATAAAGGCGTGTAGTACTGTAAGGCGATGGGCTTGCAACCTGTCACTTATACACTGGTAAACTTCTTAGCCTTATTGTGCTAAATGTGGTTACAGAATTATCAACAAGTCTTTTTAGAGTTGTTGGTATTTCCGTTGCTCTGCCTACCCCACTCTCGGAATGAAGGCGTGATGTTATGTTTGTTTGTTTGTTACTGTTGTAGTGATTCAATCGTATTATGGATACATAGAGTTTTTAAATTGGCCTCTATCCTACTGGATAAAATCATAATGTCAACGTTACGATAGCTCTTATTTACTTAACAGTTAATGGCCGAGTTGAAAACAATACCGTAACACGTCAAAAGCCATATTTTTTCCGCAGTAGAACAAAGGCCCTTTATAAAATATGAATCCCGAGGGTTCGATACCTATTAATGGTAATTTTAGGTGGAAATGGGCCAGCGAGATTAGTTTCGCTTCACCTGGTGTCGTAAACTGAAGGCCGCCAAAAACCTTTATTTCAATGTTTTGTATTTCGAGCAGGGCTGAGATTCTACACCTACAATCTTGTTTGCTAACGTTTTGGTTTATCTACGCTCTTAGCTCCTTTTCTTTAAGTTACCTTTAAACACAAATTAAGATGTTTATTTATTTGATTTTATTGTACTGCGATAACAGCTGTTAAATCGGGCCTTTTAGAACTGCGCAAGTACCTTTAACAACTACATACGTAATATCTCATTCCCAGAGTGGGGTAGGCAAAAGTTACAAAATTACCAACAACTCTAAAAAACTTGTTAATAATTCTCTAACCACATTTTGCAAAATCAGACTAAGACGTTTACCAGTGTATTAGTGACAGGTTGCAAGCTCATCGCCTAATAGTACTACAAGCCTTTATTCCCTTAGCCGCTTCTTACGACATCCACCTACATATAACCTATACCACCAACCTACAACGACTAATACCAGAAATCCGGTATTTAATAAAAAAAAACGATATTTTCCCCGGCTTTAGCCACTCTATACATATAATACGCCCTCTTTCAGATAATCAAGAGTTTATTTACTTAAGTCCTTAAGTAAATAAACTCTTGATTATCTGTACGGGTAGCAAAAATGTATTTTCTCGCTTTTCGCTCAGTGCGTCTCTATAATTACATACTAGATAGAAAGGGAGATCCGAGCGACAAACAAGTCGCGGACAATTTTTGCTAGCCCTCCTGATCTCTACTTAAAACTATTCAAAAGTCTACAAACGGAGTTGAAGAGGTTTCCTTTTAGATGAAGTTAGTAGAAACGATAAGTTTTCGTTCCACGAGTTCTTTGACGAGAATTCGATTCAAAGAGTTATAGTACAGTCACGGAACAAAAACGTACGTCGTTTTTGCAACTTAACAGCATTGAAATAGATATGACAAGTGATAAAAACATTCCGCGACTGTACAATGCAAGCTTTTGAAGGATCTCATACGTTGTATTTCTAAGAGTATCTATGAAGCTAGAAAATCTCCACGTCGCCTCTATGGCTCGACATTTAAAATAAAAACACGCAGTGTTCCTATCGAGATGACAGATGGCTGTGTGTGTGGAACTCTAAATTCGATACTTCGGGTGCCGAATTCTTTTCACTCGTCATTCGATACTAAAACGAGAGAAAGGGATAGAGCCTACGTAAATTCGAACTTCGATTTTAAAAGTAGGGCCTCAGAACCTCATGTAATTTAGAGATAAATCCATACTGATGTCATAAATGCGAAAGTAACTCTGTCTAATTGTTACGGTTTTACGGATAAACCGCTGAACCGATTTAGATACAGTATGAAGATAGTTTGAGTCCCGGACAAGAGCCCCTAGCCAAGATGCATTCGCTAACTAGCGATTCGATTCGTTTGGTTTTAAACCAATCGCATCACTGGTAGATCACGTGACTTTTCGAATGACGTGATCTACCAGTGACAGGATTAGTTTAAAAACAAAACGAATCGAATCGCTAGTTAGCGAACGCATCTTGGCTAGGGCCTCTGGTCATATGATACTTTTAGCGATAAACGACTTCTAAGCGGACGGAGTCGCGGGGAACCAACTATCATAAAATAATTAAGTAACCACGATTATCCTTATAAAATACTAGCGACCCGTCAGCGGCTTCGCCCGCTGCATTTCTTTCTTGACTTTTTTTTTTGTGTTTTTATTATTTTTTGTGAATATTCTATGTTACTTCTACTACCTCCCAGAATATGTGTACAAAGTTTCATGACGATTCGTCAAGTAGTTTTTGCGTGAAAGCGTAACAAACATCCACGCTTTCACATTTAAAATATTAGTAAGGATGTTGTACGTAATAAGTTTAATTTGATAAAACTGCCGTGACACCAAAAAGGCAGCTAAGTGTAGGGTAATAGTATAAGCATTTTAAACCTAATGTGCTTTCTATTAGAGTATATAATGCTTCCACTACTACATTGCAATTAGCTGTCCTTTTTGGTATTACGGCAGAACACCCAACCACCCCACAGTACTTACGTGTTACTAGATGCGTCCTCTCGCAAATGGCTGCATGTAATTGAAATTAGCAATACAATACAATGACAACTACGTCTCATACTTCTAAATATAATAGTCACGGGGTCCAAACGCCGAAATTTAGAAAACAATCGTAACAATATTGTTGATTTCATGATAGCTCTTATTGAAACACAGCAAAAGCTATATTACCTAACATTATCAACAGTGTGATTGGGTCATTCTTCTTTTTTACCGACAATTGCTGGTCCTCATTTTACCATACGTTATCAGTTAGAGTATTGATTATTAATGTTTTAGTGTTTGAATATACGTCCAAACATTTATTCATCTATTAGTACTAAATAATCTTTCACTTTCTCTATCCAGTGTTTTTTTTATAAGTTTGTTTTTCATAGATTCGCGTGACAGCGGTAATACAAAATTTAGTCTCCTCTGAAAACGGGCACTACACCACCATGAAGAAAATAACATTTCGCCACCGAAATATCATTAATAATTATCATTAATTAGTCCAAATTCACGCAACGTATTTTAAAATCAAAAATTAAAACCATAATTTTATCAATAGTTGAAAAACGCAAAATATAGAAAAATGACGATGTATTGTCGGTAAAAAAGCAGAACGACCCGATTACTGTATTAAAATAAGATAGGTACTCATAGCGGTGGTAGGACCCTGTGCAGGGTCCGTCCGGATCGCTACCACCATCTTCTCCATTAACCACCCGCCAAGCAACAGTGTTCGCATTGTTGTGTCCCGGTGTGGGGATAAGACAACCGGTGAAATTACTAGCATAGAGGCATTCCATCTTAGTCCTCAGGATTGGCAACGCATTTGAGGTCTTAGGATTATAGTCTTGAGAATTCAAATGTCTATGGGTCTCAGATTCCACTTACCATCAGGTGGCCTGAGTGCTCGGGTGCCTTCTCGTTAACATATAAAAAAGAAAATAAAATATAGTAAAAAAAAAGGTACAAGCAATTTATGTGAGCCAATATTATGGACTCCCACATCACCTGATACCAAAGAAGGCGCCTTTCTGCATATTAATAGAATTAGCGTTTAAAATTGAATGTGGTTACTATAATATTATCAATGCAAAATTTTGTGTGTGTGTGTTAGTTTGCTACTCTTTCACGCTGCAGGGTATTTCCGAAATAAAGTGTACCCTAGTTAAGGAAAGTTAAGAAACGTCAAAACAAGACACTTTTGCTAGGTATTCGGCGAACGAGCACTTATGTAAATTTCATGCATTTCGACAGTTTTCATCCTAAAATATGAACAGTTACAGAAAAAAACTCCCTACCAGTCAACCACATGTTAAACATAGACTAAAACGGTGCTATTAGAGAAATTAACAGTGTTAAAATCTAACAAGGAAAGGTACCCAGCTGTCCGGCTCCGATTTGTTTGATTGTTATATAATGTTAGAGAGCAGTCTAAAATAAAGAAAGAAAGAAAGAAAAATATTTTATTAGAATCAAAAGCGCACCTCCACCAACTTAATTAACTTAAACATAAGAAATTTTACAGTACATTGGTGGTATTGCACCTGACGCCAATAGGGGCCCACTCAGCATGTGTTGCGGCACATGTGCTGCAACGCTGATTTTCAGTGGATCCCTAGTTAGATAATAACGGACACGTATTTTTTTTTAGCTGCACAAACTCAATTGTACTCAACGATAACTATAATTGTGATAAACGATATCCGAAAGGTTGATATACACCTTACTTTGGCCAATCTCACATAAAAACTAAGTTAAATTTTAAAAAGTTACCGCCGCTTAAATGAGCATCAAATTTTGACAGTGAATATAATAAATAAATAAATAAATAAATATCAGGGGACAATCTCACACAAATTGACCTAGTCCCAAACTAAGCTCTAGGCTTGTACTATGGGTACTAGACAACGATAAACATACTTATGTAGAGAAATAAATACTTAAATACATAGAAAACATCCAAGACTCAGGAACAAATATTCGCGCTCATCACACAAATATGTGTATTAATATTGTATGAATTGGCAACTTTATTGCGAAAAGAAGAAACAATATATCTAAAAATATAATCAAATTATTAAGAGCAACCTGAGTCCGACAATTAAAGTAGCTACTGAAAAAATAAATTCTGGTTTCGCATCCCTTCTCCCCCCGCAACCCCTACTCGCCCCATTTTACATACATACCACACCTTCAGAAAAATAGTGACCCAATTCAAAATTTCAGCTATCAAACTTCAAGTCATAAACTTATTACAATAGAGACCTAAATCGAAATTTAACATTTCTGAATAATGACACTATTGTTCTGAAGGTGCGAACAATGAAAGCAGTGTGTGATGACTGATGAACATGTTTTTTATCTGCTGATAACTAAATAAATGGCTCGTTAGAGTTTAATTACTACAATATTAACGAGAATATGGAGCAAATGTTAATACCTGTCCAGAAATATCAGTGGCACATTTGCAACATATGCTACAGATAAGAGTTCACGGTCTGAACACGACATTATCTCGACTGTTATAGGCCAAGAGCCAAGTGCATGATATCTACATTCCCTATTATTAAAGAAGAATACATATTTTAATTATAGTTCATAGTAAATCATAAATTTCTCGGAATGCCTATCAAATTATGACAGTGCGTGTATTACATTTATGACGATTGCATGAATAACTATATTTTACTCCTAAGCAATTATTGTTTTAGTACAAAATCCCACACTAAATAGGGTCCGCACAACATGTAGTGTTTTCTTCTACCACTCTCCTCTATCCGCTGCAGTGCTACTCTGCTCTTACACATTTCATACACATGTAATCTAAATGGGTGTCTATCATTTCATCTGAACACCTTTCATCGAATGTATCATTTCATTGAATTTCATTTCGACGAACACTATTTTCTGCTGAAACCATAATGTTTTCAAGGTATCTTAAACATCTAACGTAACCTAACCTACATGATTAATATTTAATATACCGTGTAAACATTATGGTTTCAGTAGAAAATAGCATTCGTTGAAATGAAGTTCGATGAAATGATTACATTCGATGTAGTAATGAGTTACTACTACAAACAAAAAACATAATTACTAATGAAAATAAATGAAATCCGTGAAAATAGTGAATCTAGCTCTTGACCTATAACAGCTGTATTAACCTTTACAAGTGTATTTAACAAACGTTGTATTTTGAATATGTAAATATCGGATCACATTTACATTCAGCATACATTGCTCATTATAACTTACAATACATACTATTCAACATATATTCCACAGACATGGACTGCTCATTTATCTGTTGGGTGGGACGCCCCCGTAACACCTGTAGGCGCTTTATTGAAAACGTCTGATATTTAGCTTGAAATTAGAATTACAAAAATATAGGAGTCATGTTGAAACACCATTGTAAAGATTCAGGATCGTATTTATGGGCTGTTAAAAGCTGCTCAGAGAAAGAGATAGAGCTATAAAGGATATCTATGTCCCTTGCACTAAGTGGAACTGGTCAGATTTGATAGCATTTAGTATGATCTGAAGTAAGTGTACACCTGTGAAGGTACGGTTCAAAGATAGCATGAATGAAACTGTACTATAAAATGTATTAAGATTTATTTCTGCACACAATAATTCGCTCACTGAATACAAAACGGATACATTCCAAAATAATTTAATGCAACACTGACTGCTTTTGGAATGTGGCCTTTTTGTATGAATGAACATGTTAACTTTAATTGACAATAAATAATACCTACTATGAAAGACAATAAGGGCTGATTTTTCAATGTACAGATATCGCTATCTGTTAGATAAATTCTAGCTGTATCCTGTTTTTTCATATGAAATTAGAAAAGGGTAGCGATAATTAAAATGTCAGGTAATGTTATAAGCATTAAGATAATAACATAATAAACTGGTGTGTTATTCTCTCACAAAGCAAAGGTGAACGAATGCACAGGCGATGCCAAAGCGGCGAGTTTAAGTTTTCCCGTCCGAGTGAACAAAACACATTTTAGGGCGTGCATTGTCAATTTGGCAGCATGGATTCTCGAACGTAGAAGGCCGCCGAATTGAGAATGCACGAGCTAATATGTGTTCTGTTAGAATAGTGCCACTCCATGACATGTCATGTCTGTCCGTGGATGTCGTAAGAGGCGACTAAGGGAAAAAGGGCTTGCAGTACTGTTAGGCGATGGGCTTGCAACCTGTCACTAATACACTAGTAAACTTCTTGGCCTGATTGTGCAAAATGTGGTTACAGAATTATCAACAAGTCTTTTTAGAGTTGTTGGTATTTCTGTAGCTCTGCCTTCCCCACTTTGGGAATAAAGGCGTAATGTTATGTATGTATGTATGTTACCTATCAAGCTAAATCCCCTGCCCTATGTTGTTATCCCGAACGAGGAACACAATATACTCGTATTATATTCCATATTGTCTAAACGATATTGAGAGCCCGACGGTTTTAATCTTCATTCTTTACAAAAATGTTTTTATACTGAATACCAAAAACGAACAAAACAACAAAACAGAACTCGGGCAGATTGCTTTTTGTGAACATTTGCTGTACACACAACAAAAATCCAGATCTCTCGGAACACTAGAAAGCACTCTCTCTATTAGAGATCACATTGATCACGATTACCTTTGCATTTAAAATTCTACTTTGATGCTGTAAGTTTTTAGATGTAACTTAACATTAAATCAAAGGTTATTGTGTGTTTAGAATTTAATCGTGGTGATGGTAATGATGTTACTTACTTCCTGTTTTACTAGGTAGTCTATTTTTAAGCCGAAAGGCATGAAGGACCTTATAATGATTTATGAAACTAACTCATGTTTAAGAAATAAATTTATCTTTATTCAAAGTTGACCTCGCTTCACTAATGTAATTTAGCAAACAATAACATTTTACAATAATTCACAAGGAGGTACTTCCCGCCGCATTTTTTTTTGGTTTTACCTACCCTAACTTAATAAGCTCCTGTAATCTATGTTTTATGTAATAGTTTTTTTATGTAAATTTTTCTTATGCTCTAATGCACCAACAGTGCCAGTGTCATAATAAAAATATTTCTTAGACACTTCTTACGAGTTGAATCATAATGTTTAAAAAGAAAGTTCGCGAATTTCTTAGCAGGTAGAATTGTCATCATCTTGATATTATGATTGCTATATTATATATTATTATTATAGCTTATTGATATGTAAGTGTATGTGTAAGTATTAGTTACACCTTATGTTGCACTGCACCGCCACTGCAATCTTTGCTTTGCCCAAAGGTCAACTGGTAGAGAATGAATTACGGCATGAAGATCGCCTGTTGTATACTAAATAGGTGTATTCTTTTGTGCAAGAAAGATTAAATAAATAAATAAATGTCACTGTGACAGAGTTCTATGGTGGTTCAGGGTTCCATTGGGCTAACACTCGTAGTACTTTTGGTCAAATGAACGTTTACCTCCTTATGACTATTGTTCACCGTAAATCACGAGTAACGTCACATCTTCATTCCCAGAGTTAATTAATCACAGATTCATTTATCAATAGGTATATATACTCGAACAGTTCAAAGTTCATGCATATCCATTTGTGTTATGTTATTAACTTATTATGTAACTGCTGAACCTCGTTTAATCAATCAATAACTAAATACGAATGTAAAATTCTGTGACGACGCAATTAGTGAAGTATTGCGGCAGTCCTATGTTTAGAGCTGACCACAAAGGCCCATTTGCGTTCAGGAATTTGTCGCCCTTGATAAATACTTCTGTTGCACATTAGTGGTTCACATGAGCAGAGGAAGTCCATCGCTCTCTCTTCTGTCTCTTAACGGAACTTGCACGTTGCTTCATACCCATTAGAAACAGATATCTGTTCAGTTTGCAGTGGTCAGTTTGGATCCTAGTAACTGCGCTATCTTTGGAGAGCTTGCTTTTGAACCCTTTTATTAGTGATTTGGAGGTTAATTGTCCTCCAACGGACTTCCACAACTTGATCGTAGCTTAGCTGTAAATGGGCTTTTCGTTTTGTGATGCCGTAAAATGGCTTCGGGCTGACCAGAGGGTTGTCAGAACCGTTTCTAGTTCGTTCATCTGCTATTTCGTTTCCATCAATGCTCTAAGTTTTTCTTTGGTGGAGTCTCTTAGGGAATTTAAATTATCTTTGCAGTTTTGTACTAGCTTAGAATTATGACGAGACTTACGCGTTTAATACGAGTATGTAGAAATACTCAAGTTCATGAACAAAAATGTACTCGTGAATCGAATCCAGGATCCCTAGCGTTGCAAGCAGGTTCATCAACCATGTAACATCCATGTTCTTAATAATAGTAATACTACGAGTCACCGTCTGCCATTACAACCAAATTAATTAGCATTGGCCAGACAGGCGCCATATTTTCATCAATAGCCTAGTTCACCAATCCATATTATTTTATTCATAATAGCCTATTAATAATGTTCCCATCCTTTTTCAATAGTCCTACACAAACCGGTGGTTGCCCGTGGGAGCATACTTCTATAGTGTGAACTCAAGGACAATTGCTGGTTGGTGTCCCATCGCTTTACTAAATTGTTAAAGTTGTTTAAAATGGCCTCTGCGTGTTGGCTTTGGCTTTATGTACACCTTCCAAAGGTCCGGGACTCCCTTATTCCCGTGATAAGTGAAGTAATAATACAGTTAAACCCCTACTAAACCGTAACTGTATTTAATGTCGATTGGCTTTGCAGCAGCAAGGCTGGATATTGGATTAACACTAATAATATTTTATCGCCAGTTATAATTTTTATGTATGCCTTTCCACTCCGAGCAAATATCCGTAGCACGAAATGATATGGTATGTTAATGCTATTCCTTTCAATTCTTGACCTGTCTCTTGATTACGAGAAAGAGGCAAAGTTAATGAAATAACTTTAACTTTGATCTTTGTTTGGGTTCCGTAGTCAAACTAGGAACCCTTATAGTTTCACCATGTCCGTCCGTCCGTCCGCAGCCTAGCTCTGAGACACTTAATACTAGAAAGCTGTAATTTGGTATGAACATAAATATTAGTCACCTCAATAAAGTGGTAAAATAAAATCTTGTTTTTTTTTTATTAACCTCCCTAACACGTAACATGGGGGTGTGTCTTTTTTCTCGTCTAGGTATCCCATTGTCTTGAGTGTCGTTGGATAAGTCTTTCTAAAATATTGCGAGTTTGTGATAACAACTGTTTGATTAAGGGATCCGTTTATAAAATATTAAACTTTAGAGCGCTAATTTATTTGAATAGGTGTTCGAAGTGACCACCACAATATTCAACGAGTTCAGGCATGTAAAATTATCTCTACTAAAGTAAACACGTACTAGAATAAATTAAATTTAAGTATTCAAAAACAATGCTTTTTATTCATTTTAGACACCATGTTTGATAGTGCCATTTACTGCTTAAGACCTACACAATCGATATCTAAATAGAAATAGTGTAACTTTTTTTTTTTTCAAAACAACCGGATTCGATTTCCGAGCTGAATACTGTTTTTTTTATAAATGTATGAATGCAGTTTTTCTTCTTATTTAAATCGATGACATGGTCCCTAAGAACAGATCTTCGTATGTCTTATAGTTTCAGAATTTCCCATACTGACCGATTTAAATGAGACATGCTGTAAATACATGCAGTCGCTAGCGTTAGCAGCGCTTCATATAAATGCATACTAGCGTTGGAATTAGCGACGGTCAATTAATCAAATCGGTATCAATACAGGGTGCTTATGTACTCTGGGCTTTAAATGTAGGTATCGATTATACTTCTCATTTCCCAGAGTGGGGTATGCAGAGCTACAGAAAAAAAATCAACTGTAATAAAACTCAATGGTAATTCTCTAAACACATATTGATCAGGCTATGACAAGTGTATTAGTGATAGGTTGCAAGCCTAACAGTACTACAAGCCCTTATTCCCTTCGTTGCCTCTTATGAAATCCACGGGAAGACATGGAGTGGTCTACGTCACTATTCTAATCCGGCAACCATAGGGAACGTTTTTGGCAAGTTATATGAGCTAAAACTTTACTAGTCTAGATCATACGTACTTAAACCTATCTTTTGTTTTTTATGAAACGATTGTAACGATAATGGACGTCGTGCTTTAAAAATACTATTTATTTTGTATGAAACTATAAAGAATTAGAAATTATCTAGTTTTTAAAGTTGTAGAACAAAAAGAATTCCATTTCGGAAGTAGAGAATCGATATGTAAATTTAAAGCCACAAGCTGAAAGGCATCCTGTAAATGGAATAGGGATTACCTTCGTTTCACCAAAAACTTTTTGCCAAATTGATTCGTTGCCCAAACATAGCATTTGACCAAACTGCTTTATTTCCGAAACTGTTAATATTTCTGAATTTTTATAAAACTAACCTAACCAAACGAATAGGATTCTACAAGATGGTTCTTAAATAAATTCTGAAATATATACAATTTCGGAATAAAAGCAGTTTGGTCAAATGATGATAATATATGTTTAATTTTTTCCTTTCTTACATAAATACAGACGAGGTTGAGGTCTCCTTTTAAGTATAAGAGTACCTGTGTCCGGAGACCTCGCTCTCCCATAGTTAGCATACGTACATTATAGAAACTTAAAAAACCAAATAACAAATTTGTTACTTATTTGCAAAACAAAAATAAAATGAAAATATGTGTGTTTGTGGGGGAGGAAGTGTGTGTGAGTGATTGAGACCGGAACTTTTATGAAATGATATATTATGTTTGGTTTAAAAGTTTTTTGATGAAATGAAAGGCTCCCATGGAAAAGACACCCGTCCGACGCGAATGACAGATTACGTCAATCTATATATTTTCGATGGCGATAACCTTCGCCAAATGCATCTTATCTATGGAACTGTGTTAAAATTAAATTGCAAATGTGCAACTTAATTTTAATTTCGATTAATATATCTTGGCCCGGTTCGCTTTCGTATTACTTTCGTGATTAGTATGTTGCAGGGGTAATATCGGAACTGATATCAGAAATTGTTATTTATTGAGCTGTGGATTTTGTTTCAATAAATAAATAAATAAACTGTATTTTAATTAGTAGCTGATTTGCGGCTAAACGCCATTATTGTGCTTAAACCAATTAATCAATTACACAACTAACATGACGTGACTGTTTGAATTTAATTTAGATTCATTGTGAATTTAATTAAAATGGATTTGACCTAAATTACGAGGTTATATCATGATGCCAAGCTCATAAGAATTAAAATTAAATAATAAATTAATAATATTAAATATCACGGGACAATGTCACACAAATTAATGTAGTCCCAAACTAAGCTCTATGTTTGTATAATGGGTACTAGACAACGATAAACTACTAATATATAGAAATATATCCCTACTTAAATACATAGAAAACACCCAAGACTCTGGAACAAATACTCGTGCTCATCACACAATTATCTGCCCTTATCTGGGTTTGAACCCGGGACCGCTAGTTTCGAAGGCAGGGTCACTACCAACTAGGCCACCGTGTCGTCAAAAGGGATGGCTTTATGTGCTTTCGCAAGAACAATGTGAGATGGAGATAGTTTGCGCGCACCGTGATTGCAGCGTCAAACTCAGATAATGTCTGTTTAATTTAAAACCGTAACATAACTTAATAAAAAAATGGTCTACCAGCATTAAAAAATTATAAATGAGTTTAATTAAAAAAAGGGTTTCGAAGATTCAACCAAAAAATGTGACACACGTGTCACGCTTAACAGTTTCGAAAATATGAGCATGCTTAATATATCCAAAAAATAGACTAGGCATATCGCTAACTTTTGTTCATTTTCATTTTTTGATACAACCAACTCAGAAAACATGATATCGGTTATTATTAAAAGTTATGCTTATTGAGATCCAAGGGGGGTTATCATGACCTAACTATGCAGTTCTGTTTACGCTCAGAGAAAAGGACAGAGCTATGACAGTTATATAGCTCTGTCTTTTTCTCTGAGCGTAAACAGAACTGCTTTGTTATGTCATGATAACCCCCCAGGGGGGTTAGTATGACCTAGCTATGCAGTTAATTTTACGGTGAGCGTAAAGGACAGAGCTATGGCAATTATGGCAGTGGTTCTGGGGGGTTATCATAACATAACAATTCAGTTCTGTTTACGCTCAGAGAAAAGGACAGAGCTATATAACTGTCCTAGCTCTGTCCTTTTCACTGAGCGTAAACAGAATTGCATTGTTATGTCATGACAACCCCTCTGTCCTTTTCCTTGAGCATAAACAGAACTGCATAGTTATGTCATAATAACCCCCAGTACCGACTTTATCATAAGACTTCTTAAATGTAAATCAGGGCCCGTATGGTCGCGTTTATCGCGGTGGACTTAGCATCCATCACTCGTGCACTGTGCTTGTCAGAAAGTGATGGATGTTTTATCCGCGTTTAGTGACGCGATAAACACGGCCATAATAAGCCACTTTGGGTGTTATTCTCAAAGCTATTAATATCGTCACCTTACTAAGCTATGTTGATGAAATAAATAAATTACGAATTTAATTTGACAGCGGAGTATTAACCGACTAACTAAAGTTGCCCCGCGCACTTGTACGCTCGTGGCAGAGTTACGTACGTACCTTCTCTCGTATGCAATCAAGACGCTTAAATAAATATTAATCTCGTTAGAAGAAACCTTTTTTTGGAGTGTATTCATGTGAACTAATTAAATGGTTTATGTGTGGTTATGACTTAAATAAAAGCCATAACGTATGAAATAAATAAAATATATTATATAGTATTAGATAAGTACCTAGTTGATGATGTGGCCCTCAAACCCCGGAAATAATAAAAACCAAAACAAAACTCCTAAGAATACTCACTACAGGGTCCTTCTATGATTGTCGTCTAGGAACGACGGTAACATCTCGAAAAAGGCATTCGTCGACGAGAAGGCTTGTAGTAACTTTGTCCTGAAACAAAACATCAAAAATTACGTTTCATTCACGTCTTAAACAATATTTAAGCGACTTAATTAATACAAGTATGAAAGTAAGCCAGTAAGATGTTCTCGGCTTGTTAATAATTATTTAACAACCCAACACAACAATCCACTACATTACTTGAGACCTGAGGGGCGATTTTCGAAGCTCACCGAGGAAAAATTACTAACTTTCAAATCAAGTTCCTCACCGAGCAGGCCACCGGGCGGGTTATTTGATATCACCACCCGCCAAGCAACAGTGTTCGCATTGTTGTGTTCCGGTGTGGGGATAAGACACCCAGTGAAATTACTAGCATAGAGGCATTCCATCTTAGTCCTCAGGGTTGGCAACGCATTTGAGGTGTTAGGATTACGGTCTTGAGAATTCAAATGTCTATGGGTCTCAGATTCCACTTACCATCAGGTGGCCTGAGTGCTCGTGTGCCTTCTCCTTAACATAAAAAAAAAAAAAACATAACGCCTTTTTCATATCAAATCCAAAAGGTAGGCTCGCTCGTAGATTAAATCGCTGGACAAATTGATTTTAAAGTTCATCAGAGTCATTTTTCGTCAGCGAGCCTTAAAAAAACGTAAATTGAGATAGAAAAGACAACATGCCGTCCTCTTTATTTATACGTGTTTCCGTATAAAAACTTCTCTTTTGCTCGTTGTATTATTGTTTCGTGTCCCTTCTAGGTAATATATCTCGTATACGTTCTGGGGGGTTATCATGACATAACAATGCAGTTCTGTCATGATAACCCCCCTGAACGGATTCAGAAACGCAGACTGACTGACAGTTTCTTGGGTAGAATCACAAATGAAGTGACAAGTGACGTTTGGTTTTGTTATTAATAATGTAGGTAGATTGGAGTCCGCCATTCAATCGGATAAGAATGGCTTCGCATCAGACCTGGGCCTCTATTCTACTGCGTTATAATGATATCGCGTTTGACGTGTGTTAGAGTCGTTTATGTTACAGTCGCCATTATTGTAAATAAATAAATATCAGGAGACAATCTCACACAAACTGACCTAGTCCCAAACTAAGCTCTAGGCTTGTACTATGGGTACTAGACAACGATAAACATACTTATATAGAGAAATAAATACTTAAATACATAGAAACCATCCAAGACTCAGGAACAAATATTCGCGCTCATCACACAAATATCTGCCCTTACCGGGATTTGAACCCAGGAGGCTTCGGAGGCAGGGTCACTCCCAACTAGGCCACTGTGTCGTCAAATGACATAAGAGTTATCAAAACGTTGACAATACGGAAACACGTCAAAGACTATAATAATATCGTTATTACCGTGTAGAATCCCAGCCCTGGCCCCATTTAGTAAAATATACTTTTTACAAATATTTATTTTCGTATTATTATTTCTACAGATTTTCAGTTATATATAATAATGGCTATTTTGACACGTTTTTTACAAATTTGTTTTATTGTAAGTTACAATAATACATGTTACAATGTGTGCTTGTCCTAAACGGCGTTCGAACAGTTGATAAATAAAAAAAGACCAATCAATGGTATTAACCTGATGTGCGTCTGTTTTGTCCACGAGAGACTTTTATCAAACAATTGTTCTTGTATGTGATATTCATGGATTTATTTCTCTAATAAGCCCATGGGAGTGTCTTCAAATAACTTGACATTAGCGAAATACACCTCAACAGGAGTGCAAGCCATTAATTCAAATTTGAATTGGACAATTTAATATTTGTAATTTTCTGCTGAAGTGATATAATATTTTCAATCCACGTAGACCTGCGCCGCCCTTTCACGACGCCCGGGGGCGTCAATGTCCTTAAAATATACGCGTCCTGGGACAAAAAATATTCTAATTAGTCCGTCAGTTAGGTAAAAAACGTACGTATCCATATACGTATGTTTTGGTTTATCAAATCAATCAAAATTGACAAAGATAACGTCACGTCAACGCACTATATCTTCGTATTTTTTTTTAATTGACAAAATAAAAATACGAATTCAAAATGTATCGATAATGTAAATGAAGGACTAAAAATAATTTTCCAGGACATACTTGTGGTTTGAAAACACTTAGTCTTTTTTTTTTCAGTTTTCTATAAACGTATGCCTTCCTGAGGGGTGAGCTTTTTCTTTAGCCCCCCCTAACTTGACATTGGCGAAATCATAGTGGGAACACAAATGAAAAGCCACAGAACAAAGATAGATAGATTCTATAATATCCTACTAATAATATAAGAGGGAAAGTTCCTGTGTTATTTTGAGACTCCTTCATGCTGCCACAGCTGGACAGATTTAAAAGTTCCTGAGGGACGATAATCAAAATCTACGTAGACGAAGTCACGGGCAAAAGCTAGTAAATAATATGCCACTTCACGTTTATTACGCCTGTCGCTATGTGCGAGTAATAAATAATTACGTGCAAAGCAATCACATAACCATTGTTTCTAATCGATACTTTCTATCGTGAACGTGACGTTAGCTTTTCGTCCATTATGCACGTCAATTTTGCACACGGGATGGACCAAAACTTCGTTAACGTTTTCAATTAACGACTGCGTCAGGGCACCAGTTAGCAGTATCTCAAATATAATAGACAAAGTAGATTCAATACTATCCCGTTAGCAATAAGGTTGCAGTTGCAACAGGGCTTTTCTCTCAGATACTGCTATTTTTCTTTGCAGATCAGAGGTGAGGAGACAGGAGACGAGCAGAAAGTTTATGTGGGGAGAGTCAATATAGGAACTTAATATGCGAAGTCTGTTACAATTTAAACTGAATTGAAAAGACAATACCGATGGCGTAAAACACAGATAGGTGTACTTAATATCATATAGATTTAAAATTGTTTTTGTATGCTGCAAGTGCTTAAACTACTGAACTGACAAAAAACATTAACTTAGATATATACAGGGTGTTTTGCAGATCGTGTGCCATAAGAATACGGCGGGTAGATAAGCTTTTTTTTTAAATAAAAAAATATTTTGATATTTCCAAGAAGTTCACAGTTTTCTTTACATATCTTTTATTCTTAAATATCGCAGCCAAAAGGTACTTGTATTTTTTTTATCTCTAATGTTTGCTTATTCTACTAATACCTTATTTGCATTCCTATAGTAAACAAAAAAAAAAATGACCCGACAAAGTGTGAAAATGAGTAAATAAAAGTCGTCAAGCTCAACTTTACGGCACAATAAAAAAAAACAGGAGCTTCTCGGATCTTCCAATTTCACAAAAACTTCTCCAATTTATGACCACTCAAACGGTATACCACACATGTTAGAATCACTATAAATTTTCTGGCAAAAAAATGGTTTCACTCTAAAATGGTGGTTTACATCACCATTCTTTGAAGTTAAGTGAACTTACATTATGAAATTAAATAAATAAATAATAAATGCACTCAAAAAAACAAGTTAATTTGAAAAACAATTATTTAAAAAAGTTATCTACAATGATAAAAAACGGTAATAAAAGGTAATATTTATTTTCACCGCTAATTATTCTTTAACGATATTCGATACGCATCTTGCGAAGAAAATTAGTGATTATACTTGAGGTATTTTGAAATAGTTTTTTGTGTTTGTAGTACGTAACGGCTTCGGAACCCTACACCGAGCATGGTCCGACATGCTGTTGCCCGGTTTTTAATCTGGCTTTAAAAATATTTTCACTAACTACTTTCATCTTGTGAAGAAATACATTACAGGAAGAGATATCCCCAGACTAGTACACCGTCCTATCCTATAGCAACAATGAGGACTAAATCCATAATAAATGCTTTCAAATGGACTTGTTTATTTCTCTTTAATCTTTTTACATTCGAATCCTTGCCAAGTTCCAAGTTATATAACTGTGCTTCTTTTCTTTCACCGTAAGAGTATCAGTTACCTCGTAGGGCACTCAGGAAATGCACTTTTATGTTGGAAAAACTCGAACAGTGGCTAACTCATTTAGCGCATTCATTCCCGAGTGTGACTCCAATGTTAAACATTATCTAGACACATGGCATATGTCCGGACGTTCGCAGAAATATACTTTCTGTTTTGGATGCTCCTTTTCTAATTACCCACGACTTTTCGAGTCCACTTTTAACCTAATTCTATACTACCCAAAATGTTTTCCGCTTTCTACCCATAGCGAAAGTAATGTGAATTATTTTGTAGCTCTTTCCATTTACATAGGTTATTATTTGTTGACTGTACTACAATGCATAGTAATTCGCTAAGTGGAACTCGGTTTGGGTAGAAAACTAATGTAGGGGAGAGTGGGGCTGAAAGTGCCGATTTTCATAAAACACAAAATTTTGCTATGATTATAGTGTATATTGTGTGGCAACACATCAAAAGAATGATTATTGGAGTTTCTGAATAGTGATATTATTTTGTGCATAGTTAAACAGATTTCAAATAAAATCATTTTTTATGGGATCCATCGGAACGGAACAACTAATCCCACACTATGGGGCTGGTTGTTCCATCCTTTTGAAATACAAAATTATCCTTCAAAATTTAAATTCCAGTTCACACACGCTAAAGGAGTATTTTGTAGTTCATCAAAATATGTGTTTATTTTGTGTGCACATCAACTCAGCTATAGCCTGATAAGATTCTATTTGGCCCTATTTCAATACAAGTTTGTCAGGCTTTAACAAAAAAACAAAGGAAAAAAGGTATTATTTCGTGGGGTTCGTTGTTCCGTCCTTTTTTTCTATTCTACCATAGTAGAAGCCACTTAAAATACAACGGCATAACTTAATAACCTTTCGCAACAAACATCATACGAATTGCTCGGTTTTTTACTTGCATTTCTATTATCATCGGAACAACTTACCCCCGGCACTTTCAGCCCCGCTCTCCCCTACTTAAAATGAGAAAACCTTTGAGCCAGTTACGTTGCGGCGTCGGCGGGGAGTGTTTTAAGGCGTTAATGTTTATTTTGCCTGTTTGTTTTATATTTGTGTTTGTACCATTTCTTTGTATCATTCTATGATGTGTTTGTGATTTATTGATAAAGGTTAATTAATATCCAAATATTAAGATGTTTTTTTTAATTGTTTTTAATTACTTGATCCGATTAAATTAACTTTCTAAAATTAATGTCATTGATCGAATAGATAATTAGGTTTAAAACGGAATAACTACGTTAGGACTAGGAATAAATAAATTGGCTGCGATGGATGTTTTAATTCTCAATTCCGAATAGTTCCACTTCACAACTTGGTCCTCTCAACTTTTACCATTACATACTTTCATTCACTTGCGCAATTCATTCGGGTGCTTTTGTGTAACTGTTTGTGGTTAAATATTACCATTCCCATTCGCGAATGATTAAATGGAGGGTTATTTCAAAGCTCTTTCCTGTTTCCAGTCCAATTTAAAAATAATAAAGAGGAAAATTGAAAAGAACGTAATATTTCCTTAGTACCTAATTACTTTTATATGGTTATAATTAGATAAGGTTAAAATTGGAAATAAAAAATATAAATGTTTATTACATACAGGAGTAATTATAAATTTTAGTGGTATTATGCAGGGTCTGTCCAGATTGCTACCACCATCGTATCCATTAAGCTACCGCCAAGCAGCGGTGTTCGCATTGCTGTGTTCCGGTGTGAGGATAAGACGACCGGTGAAATTACTAGCATAGAGGTTTCCTTAGTCCTCAAGTTCGGCAACGCATTTGAGGTCTCAGGATTGCAGTCTTGCGATCATAGTCTTATAATTTCAAATGTATAAAATTCTCGTGTACCTTGTCCTTACCATAAAGAGACTTGCAAGGTGAAACACCAGCTCTGAAGACTCCCATGTTACATTCTTTTAAAAGAAATCGGAAAAGCCTTTAAAAAGATCTTTAACATTAACGAACTACATACAACCGGTCTTCCACTTAAGTTTTTCACCTATAATAGGAAACGTGCACATTTTTTATTAGGCTCTCTGGAAAGTGCTATGAAAGGAAGAAATAACTGTATACGCAAAATAATTGTTGTGTAATTTTTTAACAAGATATAAAGCTTTAAAAAGTCATAGTTCAAGATCCCTTCAAAAACACTTTATGCAAAAATGACGACAGGAATGACGTCACAGCTGTTGTTCCATGTTTAAAATATGAGGACCTTATAAAGACATAAGCATTTATTTCGTTAATTACTTTTCCTACTCCTGTACTTTTATCTGTCATTTATATAGTCACGAACACTGATATAAGAATATAGATAATATGTCCGCAGAACATTCCGTAGAAAACTCTATCTAGTCTATTCCCCTTAACAGCACTTGTGCTTTTTTAAGCCAAAACGACATGCCTAGCTGCCAAAGCTTACACCTAGGTTAATTTGACCAATCAAAATACTTCACCAAATTAATCCACCAATCACAATACACATTGACTGTCAATCGGAACGTTAGGTTCTTTTTGGTATGTAAACTCTTTTACTAATTCAACTCTTTAAAAACATGGTATCAACCAACCAGAATGCAGCTATATTAAAATCGACCAATCAGGTAAAAGAACTCATTTCTCAAATCATTAGGTGTTTTTTAGTCCCTATTTCACAAGTTAAATCGATTGTGCAACTTTTTTTTTAAAATAAAACCTGGCAAGTGCGCATCAATTTAAAAACAAAGTTAACCATAGACATATTTTGTCGTTTTCGAATGTTTCCCGCTCGTTTGTTGTTCTGTGCTTCGTTCGTTCGTATTCTAACATTTCTAACCTAGGTAAATTAATAAAATTTTGTTAATTTAATTTTGCATTTTATTTGCAACCTAGTCGTAGAAAAAGTATTGTATGCAACGGTGTATAACTAAGTCAAAAAATACTCGTGGCGTCTTGCTTTACGATGTTCGCCTGCGGCTCACATCGTAACCACACGCATAAACTACTAATGTTTACGCCAATATCGTTGCATTAAAATATTACGTTAATAAAATGAGAATGCTGAAAAAAACAATCTAAACATTAAAAGTAGTTTTAAAATTTTAACATCTTTTGATTCTATATAACCCTTAACTTGGCAGTGTGCACCACAGGGTACATACCATAATGTTCCCTTTTTTTATGTTAAGGAGAAGGCACACGAGCACTCAGGCCACCTGATGGTTAGTGGAATCTGAGACCCATAGACATTTGAATTCTCAAGACTATAATCCTAAGACCTCAAATGCGATGCCAACCCTGAGGACTAAGATGGAATGCTTCTATGATAGTAATTTCACCGGTTTTCTTATCCCCACACCGGAACACAACAACGCGAACACTGTTGCTTTGCGGGTGGTTAATGGATAAGATGGTGGTAGCGATCCGGACGGACCCTGCGCAGGGTCCTACCACCGCTAAAATCTTTATAAACGGGTCTAAACCCTTTATAAACGGGTCTCTTAAACTTAGTGTATTGCGTTTTATAGGTTTTTTTTTTACATTTTCCCTACATCAATGAAACTCAATTCCGATTTTCATGCATGTTCTCTTTTATACGTTGCCTTTTATATTTGGCGTTATGTCCTCAAAAGAATCTGAGGACTCGCGTGGCTATGTAACGAACTGCAAAATAATAATTAAAATAAGCTTTGCAATAGATCACTTAAATTAAACCAACAGAGCTTTAGGCAACATTAACAAGTAAGTCGCTAGAGGCAGACTTGGCTCTACATAAGCTCTCAAAGCTTTTTACGGTAACGTCAACTTGGCCTATTTTTACCAGACACCGCGACGCAAAGGAGGGTAATGTGTTTTACAGCCTATATATATATGTATGTTTGTTCCTTTGTTCCTTTGTTGCGCTCTAAATACTAAACGCGTAGTCCGAATTTGATGATTCTTATGTCAATCGGTTAGTCCTAATCTGCTGAGTGTCATTGAAGATATAACAGTAATCAAAATTCAATATGGCCGCAAGCAGACTCCAGTGGGCCGAGCACGCTGCCACGGGACTTAGTGTCAAATGATGTCAAACGGGAACTAGTGTCAAATATTATTATTAAATTATTAAAATGACAGCCACCCGGGGATTAAGTTGCTTAGTAATAAAAGGACTCGAATCACACAAAGCACACATTTATTTTAAACCCTAGTTATTTATACTTACGTTGGAATTTGGAATAGACGAATTATAGTCCCGACCTTATGTCAAAAATGGTTTTGTGGCAACGTGCTCGGCCCATTGCGGAAATGAAAAAATAAAAGTCGACCAAGTATGACAAATGGGGTATCATTGAATAGGTATTTAAAAATCATCTTTAGGTTTCCTTCATTATTTTTCGTTTTGAATGATCATTTTAGATTTATAGCGATTTAAAGTTCGTTAGCAACCATAATGTTATTAGAAACTTGAATTTTAAACACTTCGCATTTACATAAAATGTTTTTGATAGAATATTTCAATTTACTAAAGCTTAGCCGCATTGTAGAAGACGTTGAGAGGGGGTGAGCGGGGTGTATATCTACAAAAATCTTGTGGTTACATAATTCAACAAGTTGTTTTAAAGTTGTTGAAGGCGTGATGTTATGTATGTACTACATTTCCTTACAATATTAACATAGTAGGTATTAACCCTAATTTTCCAACATACATTCATTGATTGAATTAAGTTTTATTGATCAAAAAATATTTCAATATATTAGTATCATTTAAAGCTCAGCCGCCATTAGTGTTAAGTACATAAGAGTTATCAAAACGTTGACCCGCCGCCCAGGGCTGGGATTCTACACGGTAATAACGATATCGTATTTGACGTGTTTCCGTATTGTCAACGTTTTCATAACTCTTTATGTCATTTACAATAATGGCGACTGTGACATAAACGATTCTAAAACATGTCAAACACGATATCGTTATAACACAGTTGAATAGAGGCCCAGGTTTGTTGCACTGTCCTGAAACGCAGTAGCCTACTGTTTTATTTAAATTTTTAATAACTAACATAACACATAACATAACATCACGCCTCTATTCCCAGAGTGGGGTAGGCAGAGCTACAGAAATACCAACATCTCTAAAAATACTTGTTTATAATTCTGTAACCACATTTTGCACGATCAAGCCAAGAAGTTTACTAGTATATTAGTGACAAGTTGCAAGCTCATCGCCTAACAGTACTAGAAGCCCTTATTCCCTTAGTCGCCTCTTACGACATCCACGGGAAGACATGGAGTGGCACCATTCTAACCCGGCAACCACACGGGCACAATCAATTTAATAACTACTAAGCATATATTTATGATAATGTGTGTGTGTGTGTGTGTGTATGCTGCTGTCACCTTGAATAATTTATTCGGTATCGTCATAATTCATACTGGAGATAAACATGGGCTCTATACAACATACAATACACAAACAATAACACAAAACAATACAATACAATACAAATACTCTTTATTGAACACCAAAAATAAAAAATAAAACAGAACATGGAACAGTACATTTAAATCATAGGTATACAACAGGCGGTCTTACCGCTAAATAGCGATCTCTTCCAGACAACCTTGTAAGAGAAATAACTGAGGACACAAATTCATGGCAGGGGGTGTAAACTAATTCGTTTAGAACTCAAACTAAATAACTACAAGAAACAATTAAATTATTTTAATTTTGAAATTAGAACTATTTATAAATATACTAAATATAAATACATAAAGTAAATAATTGAATAAATACATACTAAATACATATAATTATACATCTATATAATATATACATACATACATCCTCCAAAAACAGCCAAACAATGACAACAGACGAAGCATGAGATATAACAAAGAAAAAAAGTAAGGGAGATAATAGAAAAACATAACTACTTTTAAACATAATTACTTTTAAAGACATAATCTGATTACTTTTGCCATTTATCGTATTGTTTTTAACTCGATCGCCATAATTGTCAAGTAAATAGAAAACACTCGGGTCGGTCGCCACCTTCCCGAACAAATGGTTTAGAGGCGACGTCTGAGATACGCGTCATACTCGTGAACGGGTGCTGTCTGTGGGGTCTGGTCTGTTCACGCTCGCAAGGACCTGTTTTCCAGTTGTTTATTCATCGTTCCTGACGTAGAAAACTGCTCGTGCTGTTCTCCTAGTCGTTATTTTTAATTCAATGGTCTTTCATTTGTAACGATTCTATTTGTGCTGGTTCTAGTAATTATTATTTGTTACTTGTGTTGTACTTTTAAGAATTATTGTAGGTATTTTACTAGGTTGGGGAAAAAGTTTCTTCGCATTTTATATGAAAACTTAACAGGGCGCCTTGAGCGAGGTGCATCTTTGAACTTTGTGCTACTCTTACTTGCGTTGTTTTGTTTCTTTTTTTGTCATACAATTTTAAAATGTAACGATTTTCTTCTTTAGACTCACTCATTTTGACAGAAAGAAAACAAATGAAAAATAGCGGGAAACAATACTTTAATAATTTGTTTCTTTTTTTGAAATGTAATCTTTTTAATGTCATCAAAACCAGCCAGATACAAAAAGAGAATTTATTACAAGTTTATACGTACTAAATGCAAAAAGACTTTTTCCCTGAGAACAACTCTAAAATAATTTGTTCATACATTCTGTTACCAAATTTTTCACACACATGGGGATATGCATGAAAAACAGAATTGAGTTTATTTGATACGATTTAGGAGAAAATGTAAAAAAAGCATTTAAAACGCAGTACACTAAGTTTATTAAAATTTTATATAGATTCAAAACTTGTTAAAATTTTAAAACTACTTTTAGTACCAATTTCATCTCACGATGTTAAATTCAATGAATGTTAATCGACTGTTATTTCATACATTTGGACAAACTGTTAACGCTCTAATCGTCTGTTAAGTGGTTAACATCGTATGGCGAATTGGTACTAAGGTTTAGATTGTTTTTTTGGCATTCTTCTTTTTTTTACTTAATATTTTAATTAAATGATATTACCTTAAACGTAGTATTTTCCGAAGTAAATGCATTTTTTTATAAGGTCCATATATTTTAAACTTGGAACAACAGCTGTGACGTCATTCCAGTCGTCGATTTTGTATGGAGTGTTTTTGCAGGAGGTCTGAACTATGACTTTTTAAGAGCTTCATATTTGATGAAAAAATAACTCGACAACTGTTTCACGTATATAGTTATCCTTCTGTATCAAAGTACTTGACTCTACGTGACAGGTTGCCCATCCCACTCTGGAAATGAAGGCGTGATTGTACGTATGTAGATTAGAATTGTATTTACATAATTCGTTAAAAATCTCGCTGGAACGCTCGAGTTTCACCAATCAGTCAACGTGTAAACTAAATACTTCTAATGTTGCTTGCGCTACCACTTACTCATCACAAGTGAACATTTTTATACCTTATTTATTCAAGATTATGGAAAACACTCTAACTTTTCCTCGGCGACCTAATTTATGTAGAAACTTGCTATTTGTTATCTCTCCTGGGGCCATATTCAAATTCAATTTCAATTAGTTTATTCCGAATAAACGCCCGGCCTCGCTTCGCTTCCTCCGGAATAATGAACCCTACGAATGGTGTAATCATTTTTGAGATAGGTTCCGTGGATCTGAAGATGAACTGATATACCCTCACAAATACGCACACTCTTTTTATAATTACCCTGCCTACAAAGCTAGCGGACCCGAGTTCGATATATATTACATATAAATACGGTATATATTATATATAAATACGTACAAATAAATACATAGAAAACATCTAAGACTCTCTCAAAGATATTTGCCCTAACCGGTAATCGAACTCGGGTCCGCTAGCTTTGTAGGCAGGGTAATTATAAAAAGAGCATATACGAGTAAATATATTCAAGTATGTTATACGTATAAATGTCGTTTGAATTTGTTGTTTTTTTTACTTACATTTTATGTTCAAATTCAAATTCAAATTCATAATATTTATTTAACAAAAATACACTGCAATACAACAAACATATATAGTAAAAACATGATCAGATTAGTGTGAATTTAATTTAGAAAAAGTTGCACTGTAGTGTGAAGTCAAATAGGCCTCAGCTCAGCATGTGCTGCAGCCGGAGCCACAGCGCTGGTTTTCAGCTGAAACCTGGTGTTCACCTACTTCGCAGCTGAACGCGAACGCGTGACGAGGGGAAAATTTATTATATATTATATAATTTAGTTTACTTTAGTTTATTTATTCATCAATGTAATATTACAATATAAATTGCATTAAATGTCAAAAAATATGAAATTACATTGAGATTGTCGACATAAATACTAATAATCAAAGAATACAAAAATAACATGCAAATAATCAAAACAAATCTATTAAATATCTAGTAAATGGTCACTTATCCGATGTCAATCAAATAGGTATACATAGATTAATAAATGTCAATACAATAATAATTTTACAATTTGAGTGCCATACTTATATTCATCCACGGAGTACAATGGATTATCCAATAAAAGGTTTCTCAGCTGATGTTTAAATCCTTCGTCGGATTGTACATTTTTAAGTTTGGCGGGTAGACGCTCATAGTACGTGGGACCTATGACACGCGGGTTCTTACCCGCAAGTGCCATGCGACGGGGAACTGTTCTCAAACGCCCGGTGTGGCGGAGGTCCTTGCCAACAATATTGACGCGGGCGAAGGAGGAAATATTATTTCTTACGAACATTAATATTTGGAAAATGTAAACAGAATAGTGTGTCAATATGTTCCATTTGTTAGTTTAGTTTGCACCGCCTACCAATTTATTTCTGTTTCTTTGTAACTTTTCTTCTAAGTAAGGTTGTCTGGAAGAGATCGCTACTTAGCGATAACACCGCCTATTGACTCACTTAGTAACTTTTTTATTTATACTTTACTTTTCATGCTGTATTTGTAAGTGGTTTTCAATAAAGAATTATTTAAGAATAGAATAAGAATTTTATTTAAACAAAACACATGGTTACAAACATAGTTTATCTGGTGGATGGGCGTTTTCCAAAAAAAGTGTACATCGTTAAAGACAAAAGTTAAGAAAATTTAACTTTTCCATTTCGTCACGAAAATGAACGTATGTAAATGTATGGCTAATTATTGTGACAAAATGGAAAAAAAAAATTTTTCTTAACTTTTGTCCTTAAAGATGTACACTTTTTTTGGAAAACGCTATACCAAACTACGCTAGGCCTGAATTTTGAGATCCACTTGTTAGAGATTGTCTCCTAATATAATAATTGATAATTATCTTGAATTACACAAATAAAAAGAGGTAAAGTAAAGTGTTAGATGGCTAGAAAGAGAGTGACTACCGAGATGGCGACTAAAAGAAAAGTATGAAAGAAAAAGTCAATAGTTGGGAAAAGGGCAGGAGAATAATGATGATATTTTATAAGTACACAAATTCTTATTATCTACTTATTAATACTCATGTACCTCTAACATATAAAAAAAAATATTACAATACAATACAATACAAATCTATATCGAACACCAATAATTAAAAAAAAATTAAAACAGAACATGGAACAGTACATTTAAATCATAGGTATATAACAGGCGGTCTTACCGCTAAATAGCGATCTCTTCCGGACAACCTTGTAAGAGAAATAACTGAGGACACAAATTCATGGCAGGCGGTGTAAACTAATTCGTTTAAAACTCAAACTAAATAACTACAAGAAACAATTAAATTATTTCAATTTTGAAATTAGTACTATTTATAAATAGACTAAATATAAATACATAAAGTAAATAATTGAATAAATACATACTAAATACAATATGTCATTAATTATAAAATATTATTTAATAATTAATGACTTTTGATTTACTATTACGATTAAACCCTGCCAAGTTCCAGCCAGTGAAAGGGATAGAGCTATAATAGCCATATATCTCTATCCTTGTCACTGTCAGGGGACTTGTCAGGTTTGAAAATTTATAATACGCTCTGTGTTTGACTTCACAGAACCAATTTATATGAATGAGCAAAAACTTTACTTTTTACTTAAAGTTTACTTGTGAAGTGAAATATTTTCTTTAGGTACCGTTAATTACAAAGGAAAATAGATTTTTCTGAACCCCAAGGCGAAATTGGTTTAAAAATTAAGCATTTTAATGTTGTAAAATTTCTTGAAATGATGTTTCATGACTGTAGATTTAAGTTTATGTCATTATCAATTATCAATTTTTTTTTATGTCACTTTAGGGGATGAAACATAGATGTTGGCCGATTCTCAGACCTACTCAATACGCTCACAAAATTTCATGAGAATCGGTCAAGCCATTTCGGAGGAGTATGGGAACGAAAACTGTGACACGAAAATTTTATATATAAGATATAAAGTTTGATAATAGAGTCAGTTATATTAAAACAGCGCAAAATGTATTTCATATGTTCGGAAAGTAAGGATTACCATATCTGATCAGCAGACTGAAAATGGTTTTAACATCCCTTGGACGAAAACTAATTTTTAAAATTAATTGTTCAAACACTCTAACATTTTTGTCTTTTTTCTAGACCATGGAAGAATCTTATACAGCCACTATGAAATAACTCGGTATTTTTTCTTAACTTCGTTTTGAAATTGTGTATACAAATACAACAAATACAAAATAGTTTATTAAACATAATCAAATAATACATAAAATCGAGGCTGTCCGTCAGTGACCAAACTAGGCTGAGCCTGTATCTTGGCCAGCTGCGAGCTATGTACGAAAATACCTAAAGTACGTAGGCGGTCTTTAAGTTCTGTCACAAAGGTTTAGTCAAATAAAACTAACTTCTGTTTATTTTAAAACATATTAAAATTAAAAG
The DNA here is from genome assembly GCA_949316455.1 of Acleris holmiana. Lineage (NCBI taxonomy): Eukaryota > Metazoa > Arthropoda > Insecta > Lepidoptera > Tortricidae > Acleris > Acleris holmiana. Next base: position 3,789,859 of record OX438773.1, on the reverse strand, counting down.
CTTAATAATTGTGAATTTTTAGGAACTAATCATGTGTCCTAAATAAATACCATAATAAATAAATAAAATAACCACATAGTTGCCGCAATTACTAATACGATCTTTAGACATTGATGGCCGGCACCTAAAATACTCCCGAATTTTCTGAAAATTTATTTTCTGAAAATGGTCTAAAGGTTGGTCTTTATTAACCAGGTTTTTTTTAATTTAATATAGTGAAGCCTCTCATCTCTGGGTATGTACATAGACCAGCATTTTTTTTTACAACACTCATAAACCAGCTTATGAAGCACGAAATTCGGTGTGATTTCGTATTTCTGCAAAACGATGTGAAATCGTAAGGTACATTTACAACGTGTTACAAAATAATCCGTAAAAAATAAAATACGAAAGTAGTGTCAACCCTAGTATACTGTATACCTAAGATACTGAACTGACGTCATTTAATAAGGGTTGACACTACTTTTGTAATTTCTTTTTTACGGATTATTTTGTAACACGTTGTATGTGAGAATTTAAAGATTAAAGTCTGGTCAATATATCACGAAAATTTCGACTCAATACGAGAACTCTTACAAAAGTTATAGCCGTTATCAGTATCGTGGCCGTGCGTGTTTTGTTTTGACCCATGCTTTCCTGCCCCGAATGGAAATGCTTAAAGCTCGTACATCAAATTATTGCAATAGAATTTGCAATTTTAGTGGTAGTAGGAACCTGTGCAGGGTCGGTCCGGATCGCTACCACCATCTTATCCATTAACCACCCGCCAAGCAACAGTGTTCGCATTGTTGTGTTCCGGCGTGGGAATAAGACAACCGGTGAAATTACTAGCATAGAGGCATTCCATCTTAGTCCTCAGGGTTGGCGACGCATTTGAGGTCTTAGGATTATAGTCTTGAGAATTCAAATGTCTATGGGTCTCAGATTCCACTTACCATCAGGTGGCCTAAATGCTCGTGTGCTTTCTACTTAACATAAAAAAAAACACAAATTACGCTTCTTTTTATTGTACATAAAATAAGGTTTCGATTGATGTACTGCAGGTTTATGGAACTGTTTTATTTATTTTTAAACTGTAATAAACCTTTGTGACAGAACTTAAGGACCGACTACGAAAATACAAAATTTGTGTATTTTACAACATTTTTGTTTACTTTCGCCTTAGTCTAAAGGAAAAGTAGTGTTTAACTCGACTGAAATTATCAATTTCACCCTCGTACTGTGTAAACTATCGGCTATTCTAATAATTAAAATAACAGAAGCTTAAGTTCTGGGGGCACGGCAGTGCTTCCGGCAAGTTAAGCAAAACAAAGAGGCTCGGCCGTACCATCTTTTCTCGAAGCCATTCAGGGCATTCTCTGCATAAATGTTATTCTAAATAAGTAAAAAACCGCTCCCATCAACATTTTGCATGTTATAAATAGTTTGTTCGCATGCAGGTAGTGTTAAATGTTTTTATTGTTAAAGACCCCGAGCATTTTTTACCTTTTCTCGAGTAAATAATGTTGCCCGTGTGGTTGCCGGGTTAGAATAGTGCCACTCCATGTCTTCCCGGAGATGTCGTAAGAGGCGACTAAGGGAATAAGGGCTTGTAGTACTGTAAGGCGATGGGCTTGCAACCTGTCACTAATACACTGGTAAACAACTTGGCTACAGAATATGGTGGTTACAGAATAATTAACAAGCTGTTTTAGAGTTTCTGTTTGTGTTTCTGTTGCTCTGCCTACCCCTCTCTGGGAATGAGGGCGTGATGTTATGTATGTATGTAATAAAGTTAACGTAACGTAACGACGCCAGTGCTCATAAAGGTCCAATGTAATTCATTTGTTTTGCCACAGTCAATTTATAACCCTATGGATCTTTAATTAAAAGCTCTTGTCTATGATTGGTCCATGTCAGCTAAACGTGTCGAACAATCAAGAAAATGCGTATGGTGATTGATCAGATCACAGTGTCTAGTGTATTAATTCACACAATAAAATTAAATATTACAAAAAAAAAAACGCGATATAGTTATAACTTAGTAGAATAGAGGCCCTAAGCCTTTTGTGTACAGTTTTGTCGAAAGATATGTCTACACTTTTGCACCTTATTTCAATGTGCACTCACACACATTACTAAGATGATAAAAAACTATTATAATGTTATGTTTTAAGTCGGATTAGTATTTCTGTTATAGTAATCAGATCACACTGTTGTAATAGGAGATCGGAGTATCCTGACACAGATATACACAAGTATAAAACTTACTAGGAAATCCCACCCTTTGCTATTGTTAAATGTACCTGATAACGAAATTAACTTTTCATACACATGTGCAAAGTATATACATTTTTATTTTATTTTTTATGATAAGGAGAAGGCACCCGAGCACTCAGACCACCTGATGGTAAGTGGAATCTGAGACCCATAGACATTTGAACTCTCAAGACTATAATCTTAAGACCTCAAATGCGTTGCCAACCCTGAGGACTAAGATGGAATGCCTCTATGCTAGTAATTTCACCGGTTGTCTTATCCCCACACCGGAACACAACAACGCGAACACTGTTGCTTGGCGTGTGGTTAACGGATGAGATGGTGGTAGCGATCCGGACGGACCCTGCACAGGGTCCTACCACCACTAAAACTACTACTACTACTATTACCACTACCACACTACTACTACTATACTACTACCACTACCACTACTAACTACTACTACTGCTACTGTACTATTTTTGTACTCGACTATAACTGGGTCTACATTGCCTAAACAATATTAACTGTTTTTTTTTTTTGACCGTGAGGCCAGTTTAGAGCAGACCCTTGCAGGTACTGAACTCCTGTGATAGGGTGACTGAACACCCTCATCTGAATGATTGGCAACTTAGAACAGCTTGACGAACTGGTTTCCTTCGAGGAGGCTTGACTATTATTAATTTGAATATATTGAATATTATTTCATCGATGCATTTCCCACCGCAGGAAAATGCCAAACACATAGTCGATAGCAGCACAAAGGCAATCATTATTGAACAATCGCTACTTAGTTTCATGTGTGTCGAAACCATTGCTAGTATCTAGTATTCAACTGACATGAGCATGCCCACAAACCGACCGACTTTTGGCGGTTAAATAGCGCTCAAAGAGTAACTCTTTTAGTGGTGGTAGGACCCTGTGCAGGGTCCGTCCGGATCGCTACCACCATCTTATCCATTAACCACCCGCCAAGCAACAGTGTTCGCATTGTTGTGTTCCGGTGTGGAGATAAGACAACCGGTGAAATTACTAGCATGGAGGCATTCCATCTTAGTCCTCAGGGTTGGCAACGCATTTGAGGTCTTCGGATTATAGTCTTGAGAATTCAAATGTCTATGGGTCTCAGATTCCACTTACCATCAGGTGGCCTGAATGCTCGTGTGCCTTCTACTTAACATAATAAAAAAAAAAAAAAAACTCACCCAATTGCTCGCGTATAGCCTTTGAGATAGCAATACAGACAAACCGACCAAATCACATAATTATCACTTTATATAATACAATAAAGCTTCTGTCATTGATTGAGAATTTTTTACCAAAGGTTATCTTTTCGTTTTTTCAAGCAATATGGCTTTTGCAGTCTTAAATACAACAATTAAAATCACAGATGTCTACGAACCCTAGGAAAGAACACAAACATTTAGTGGTGGTTGGACTCTGTGCGGGGTCCATCCGGATTGCTACCACCATCTTATGTTTTAACTAACCGCCAAGCAGCAGTCTACGCATTGTGGTGTTCCAGTGTGGGTATAAGACAACCGGTGAAATTACTAGCATAGAGGCATACCATCTTAGTCATCAGGGTTGGCAACGAATTTGAGGTGTTAGGATTATAATCTTGTGAATTCAAATGTCTATGGGTCTCAGATTCCACTGAGTGTTTGTGTGCCTTCTCCTTATCATAAAAAAACAAAAATAACACAAGAAAATCGGCCTTGAAAAAACGTGCGGAGTGATTTCGAGAAATGGCAGGTTTTGCTGTTTAAAGACAATTAGCAAAATTGGTTTGTGCGGCGAACGTGTGACAATATAATGGTTCTTTGTGCAACAAGAGAGCAAAGTTGCTTTTAAAAAGCTACTTTGTCACACACTCGCAGCAAAATTGAATATCGCTCACCGTCTTTAAACAGCAAAACCAGCCTTTTGTGGCGCTGAGGTGAAAAGGTAAGTTTTTTATTTATTTTTACAATACAAAAGGTGGTCGTGGTGTGGCACCACGCGGGTGACTGCGTGGCAAAAATATACATATTGTTTTATTTGTACCATGTTGTCTTTTTCACCTTTAGTTAATATTTAAGTTCTCGCTGCTGAAGTGATAAGTTGTACGTGCAACACGAAACTAAAGTTATTTGCATCCCGTGTCTTTGTATGCCCTTAAATGTGTTTATTACGCTCCGATGAGATAACTTCAAATCACTGGTTAATATATAGATGCTTAACCCTAACCATACACATGAACAAACATATATAATAACATCACGCCTTCATTCCCGGAGTGGGGTAGGAAGAGCTTCAGAGATACCAACAACTCTAAAAAGACTTGTTGATAATTCTGTAACCACATTTAGCATAATCAGTGACATGTTGCAGTCCCATCTACAAGCCCTTATTCCCTAAGTCGCCTCATATGACATCCACGGAAGACATGGAGTGGCACTTTTCTAACCCAGTAACCAGACCCCAGTAAAAATGTGTGTGTGAATATTAGTGTAATAGTATCATTTAAGTACAATAAGTACTAATAATTTTAGTGGTGGTAGGACCCTGTGCGGGGTCCGTCCGGATCGCTACCATATTAACCATTAACTTACCGCCAAGCAACAGTGTTCGCATTGTTGTGTTCCGGTGTGGGGACAAGACAACCGGTGGAATTACTGGCATAGAGGCATTCCAGAGTAGTCCTCAAGGTTGGAAACGCATTTAAGGTCTTAGGATTGCAGTCTTAAGATTATAGTCTTGAGAATTCAAATATTTATGAGTCTCAGATTCCACTTACCATCAGGTGGCCTGAGTGCTCGTGTGCCTTCTCCTTGTCATAAAAAAATACTGAAACTAAATAACCTAGTCACTATAAGTCAGAGAAAGATAATGAAATCTAAGAAAATCAGAGCGTTTTGAACGGAAAAGAAAGTAAAAGTTTAAAAAAGTTTAATCACTAACGTCTAACACAAATGCAGAAAATAAATGAACAAACAAAAACATTGATACAAAAATTACTGAACTATTTCTAGACGAAGCAAAGACGAAAACAAACGAGAGTCGTGGACAGCGTAACCTCGGCGGTTACTCCTAATAATAATTAAACAAGAAATAACCGTTAAGTAGGGTAACCCTATTGAAACTCGACGACAAAAAGGTTGAACAACCCTGCTCCAGCTAATTACGGACACTACCGACACCACTGACACCAGTGACCCATGCATTTACACAAAGGCAATAATGTTAGCGACTGAATTACTCTAGTGGCAGCCTCTGTTGTCACTCGTTTGTTACTAATTGCTGACTGTAAACTTGCGAAATGAACTTTAAAGCATTTTCATGAAGACACATTGTTCGATGGATGAACTGCACAAGAATGCAAAGGGCAGTCATTAAATTGGTTATTTTTTAACCAGAAACAGCATTTGTTTTAATATGTTTTTGATGTTTTTTATTGCTATTTATGTAAAAAGACTGTTACGTGTCAGGGCTGGGATTCTACACGCTAATAACGATTTTGCCTTTGACGTGTTGCCGTATTGTCAACGTTTTGATAACTCTTATGTCATTTAAAATAATGGCGACTGTGACATAAACGATTCTGAAACATGTCAAACGCAATATCGTTATAACGCAGTAGAATAGAGGCCCAGAAGTAGCTTTCAGAACGTTCCTGCAGTGACATTATTGAAGACATTAAGGTGGGAGTGGTTTGAATTTAGAATATTAATAGCTGTATGCGACTAACAAGTGAAGGTACCCAACTCCCGTCCCGTCTCGCTCCGATTTGATTTATTTTTATATATGTTAGCCCAATAAGACACGTATTTATTGTAGCTGCTCAATATCAACCTATTAGGAGAAAAAGTCCTCCAAAGTATAGCTCCAAAGTCCCCGTCCGTTCAAATCACTGCCACCATCTTATCCATTAACCAATCGCAAAGCAACAATGTTCGCATTGTTGTGTGCCGGTGAAGTGATAAGACAACCGGTGAAATTACTATCATTGTGGCATTCCATCTTAGTCCACTCATTTGAGGTCTCACGATGATAGTCTTGAGAGATAATATGTCTATGGGTCTGAGATTCCACTTAACATCAGGTGGCCTTCTTGTTGGAAATTGCACCAACGAATTTCTTCCGAAAAAAAAAAATCAGAGGTGCAATTTGGTACCTGGAGGTTCTTAGGTATTGGTAAAAATAATTATGATGTTGATATCAATAAGTACGCTTAGTTATTTTTTACAATTATTTTTATAGTTTACATTTTTATAGAAAAATTGTAATATTTTATTTTGAATTCCATCAATAATCAATGTCATCAGAAGCAGAATCCGCTATCAGTAGACCAAAAACACTATGGTTGGCTATTTCACAATTGTTCAAAGTTACAATTTAAACATTTTAATGTCCAGGTGCAGACCGTGCATGAAATAAATAAAATATACACGTTTAATTTATGTCTAAGAAACTCATTATACAATACAATACAATACAAATACTCTTTATTGAACACCAAAAATAAAAAAATAAAAAAACAGAACATGGAACAGTACATTTAAATCATAGGTATACAACAGGCGGTATTACCGCTAAATAGTGATCTCTTCCAGACAACCTTGTACCTAAGAGAAATAACTGAGGATACAAATTCATGGCAGGGGGTGTAAACTAATTCGTTTAGAACTCAAACTAAATAACTACATTATGGTAGAGAAAGAGTATTGACATAGCTATATTACAAAATTATTTTTAACTATGCCTGTCCAGCTCCAAAATTGCACCTCCGTTAAAGGGGTTTAATGATAAGCATAATGCAAGCTTTCATCAGGAAGAAAAGATGGCTGATTGAAAAATGATTTTATGCTTCACGTTTATTATTTCAAACGTAGAACTAATAAAATTATGCTAAATGTTTTTATGCAAATTAAATGGCACCCCATTACATCTCAGCCCTCAGGGTTGGCAATGCACTAGCAAAGTTGGAATTGCGTCGGCGTCGTGTTGTTCTCCGTCAGTCATTAGTTTTAGTTTAGTTTAATGTTAGAACCTTACATTTGTAACAAACTTTTTTGTGCTAGCTTTAATTATTATTATTTACCAGCTGTTGCCCGCGACTCCATCTGCGTAGAAAAATAAAACATACCCTATGTTACTATGTGATAATGTAGCAATTTAATGAAAAATCGACCCTGTAGTTTGAGTTCATTCGTCACATACATACAAATCTTTCCTCTTCATAAAATTATGATAGCCTATATATAGCCTTCCTTCATAAATAGGCTATCTAACACTGAAAGATTTTTTCAAATCGGACCATTAGTTCCTGAGATTACCGCGTTCAAGCAAACAAACAAACAAACACTTCAGCTTTTTAATATTAGCATAGATTACTTTATTACCTTGTAATATAACTCACTTTTAAGGGTTTCTTGTGGCGTTTCTTCTCCCCAATTAGTCTTGTCCGAAACGCTAGTAGTTTCAATCCAAACTAAGCTCCGTGTAAAGGAGCGATCATGTGGACATATTTTTTTTGTTGATTCCATAAGCCCTCTTACTTGTTGCATGTGTACTCAACGTTCTTCATTTCGCTGAGTTATATCATGTAAGTTTGTCTATTTAACCGTAACTATTATATTGTTCCTAAAGCTATAAACGTACTAAAAGCGGTGGCGGCGCGATGCGGCGCGTCACAGTATGCATCACAGTAAAGACAGTATTTCGTCTTCAAACAGAGATTTCGCGTGGTTTGCATGTGTGCGTGCCTCGACCGTACGTGCCGCGAGCCACCACAAGCAAACTCAGCAAGCCGGTTTAGTCGGGACCGCGCCAATACGTATCAGGAATCCCTAACTTGCTGGAGACTAACTACGTTTGTATTTAATCGATGTACATTGCTATGCTGAAATGCGTGCCTAAAGCGTGGCGAAGGCGTTTTTACTATGGTATCGCGCTGCCTCCGCTTTCACTACGTTTGCGGCTTAGGAACGTTTCCTATCCCATAAATATTATTGGCAAATGCGATGGTAATTAGGTCAGGTAATATTTCCTGAAACATTTCCGCACGAGCCACCGCTATTCAATATTAAATTCATATCACTAATACGAGTATATTAGCATTAAAACGGTGTCGGGAGAGGCGAGTTGCGTCTTGGAGATAATCTACTATGACGTCACAAGTAGTTTAGTAACTCGTTTTAGTCATGAGAAAATGTATTTCTTTATTAAATAATGGTACGACAGTTTTGATACGACCACCTACTGCCATGTCTAAAATGCAGATATCAGGTTTTATAGTAACATTTACTGCTGAAGACCTACATAATCAATATGTAAATAGAAATAAAGTAATCGACGATTTATATTTCCAAAACTTCCGCGTTTGATTCCCTAACTGAGTACTTACTAGTTTTTATGAAATCTATGCATGCAGTTTCTCTTGTCACTAAAATCGATGACATGGTTGCTAAGAACAGGGGGTTATTATGATATGACTATGCAATTCTGTTTACACTCAGAGGGGTTATTATGACATAACTATGCAGTTCTGTTTACGCTCAGAGAAATGGACAGGGGGGTTATCATGAGCTAGCTTTGCAGTTCACTTTACGGTCAGCGTAAAGGACAGAGCTATGGCGGTTATATAGCTCTGTCCTTTTCTCTGAGCGTAAACAGAACTGCAAAGCTAGCTCATGATAACCCCCCAGAGCTACATAACTGCCATAGCTCTGTCCTTTACGCTCGCCGTAAAATTAACTGCAAAGCTAGCTCATGTTCACCCCCCTGATATAAGGACACAGCTATATAACTGTCATAGCTCTGTCCTTTTCTCTGAGCGTAAACAGGGCACATTATTGGCGACATTGTATTATTGCATCATTGGCGACATCGACAATGATGTAACAGAATTTCATACAAGGCCAGAGAAGAATTACGTTTCTAATTCTCGGGTCTTAGTGAAAAAGGGACTTAACTCGTAATAAAAAAGGGTAAATCGTCGTCTTACTTACTTAAACTCGTATCTGCATATTTTTTTGCTGTTGGTAATTTTCATTCACGAGTTTGAGTAAGTATGACGACGATCTACGTAAGGGAGTATACTAGACTTAAACCCTTTTTAACCGACTTCAAAAAAGGAGGAGATTATACATTCTACTGTATGTATTTTTTTATGTATGTTCACCGATTACTCCGTCAATTGTGGACTAATTCTGTTTTTCTTTTTTTGGTTTGATAGAGTATACCAAGGTGGTCCCATTGTGACCAAATCTGAATCTGTGAGGAACTGAGGGAACTCCTCAAATATTGTAGGCAAACTTATAGCGATTTTAGTATTTTTATTAACAAATCTAGCATTTGCATTCAGAAAGTGTCATTTGGGGAAGTGGAACTGATGATGAAGACGACAGATGGCCATAGGAACTCCTCAACGGTACCTATTTCAAGGGTGGAGATCAGATATCTCGATTAAGATAGTTGAGCGACTACAACGAAGAATATAGATAGATAGATAGATAATCATTTATTATCAAAACTGTGTACATATTTCCTTAATGAAATAATATGACTATGACTTTCCGGCGGCGTTGCTTGTGGCGCGCTTGGAACTTAAAGTTTTATATCAACTAGTAAGTGGGACTACGGAACAGCGTATTGTGATCACTAAAAAGTATAAAATAAAATAAATGATTTACAAAACGAAAAACCGCCTTCAAAAACGCAAAAAATAACTTCTTTTAACATTGTAGGCACCTAAGTTATTTTTTGCGTTTTTGTAGGCGGTTTTTTGTTTCTTAAAACATTTATTTTTTACTGAATCTTCAGAAGACTTTTACCCTCTTTCATTAAGACCCCAGAATTATACTTTCTAATAGTACGAATTCACGGCCATCCTAGAGTAGTTTTGTATGTGGATGTTTTTAACGTCGTGAGACTCGGTGTGCAATAAGAGGCAAATAATTAACGAAATTTAGTTTAAACTATATTATAAAAAACTGGGAAAGAGGGTTCCGAAGCCGTTAAGTACTACAAACGTAAAAGTCGACAAGCAATGACTAACTTTCTATTTAAAGTCAATTGGTGCCGTCTTGGATGATTTTAGTAGGTATAATCACTTTAATTGCCTGTATCTCAAGAACCAATGATGTCTATTTAGTCGTGATAGTTTTCCTGTTAAATTGGTTATATACTCTTTTATTTAAGATTTTTTGTATTTGTAGGTTTGCCCTGTGTGGTTGCCGGGTTAGAATAGTGCCACTCCATGTCTTCCCGTGGATGTCGTAAGAGGCGACTAGGGGAATAAGAGCTTGTAGTACTGTTAGGCGATGGGCTTGCAACCTGTCACTAATACACTAGTAAACTTCTCGGCCTGATTGTGAAAAATGTGGTTACAGAATTATCAACAAGTCTTTTTAGAGTTGTTGGTATTTCTGTAGCTCTGCCTACCCCACTCTGGGAATAAAGGCGTGATGTTATGTATGTATGTATGTAGTTTTGACTGGTAGGGGGGGGGGAACACTTTGCTTACTATTTTATAAAGGGATTACTTAATCAAAAAACCGTCTACCCAAACCCGTAATATTTTTGAAAGACCTATCCAACGACACATCACACTATAGGTTTGGCTATTAAATTTCAGATACTGCTTATTGGCATTATGAGGGCAGCACAGTACAAAGCTTTACTGCTTTTGTTTAGCTCAAGAATTAAACCTAAACCAAACACCACCCAATAGAAGGAAAACACTGGCACATCAAAGCTCGACAAAACAATTTGGTCGGCTCCGCTATTTCACAGAGCCAAGCGGTTACATTTGTACACATCAATACATATATATGTATAGATGTACAATTAAGTCCGTCTAGTTATTGCTGCGTGAATGAATAAAAAATACACTAACTCCCACACTTACTCGTACCTTCAATCGGATTTACAATATCATTAATTCAAAGGAGAAATCTCTTTAAGAGATAAGTTCGCTGTTATCTGCCTTTTGGCGACTAAGGTCTAAGTAAAAATGAAAAGGTATATAAATGACTAGAAAGAAAATTGGAGAGAAGGATTTTTTGACTAATTATAAAAATGTCGACATTCAAATACGTAATTATTTGAAATTAGATAGTGTCAACGGAGCTCCGCTGCCGTGGAGCTTCTATTTCCGGGTGGTTTGGATTGTTATTTTTATGCTTAGTCAATAAATACTTCTCTCCAATTTTCTTTCCAGTCATTTTTATACCCAGTCATTTTTTCTTATAGACCTAAGTCGCGAAAAGGGTTATCTGTGTTTTGTATTTCTATTCTTTTACAATAAAAGGTACTACATAATGTTGTTGATACTGTAAAATACTGTATTCCTTCCACATCCTCGAAACATTACAAAATAGCAATGCCCTAAGGGCCTTCTCATTATAACTATCCAAGTTCGCAAGAATCGAAGCCCTTTAACAAATATAATGTTTGAGCTTGGTAAGAAGACCTTCAAAGAGATTTCGAAGCTCGCTAGGAGCTTTGGGACCGAGCTTAACGAAACCATTCATCGTTTACGACGAACACAAGTTAGTAGGTACCTACCTATCAAACAAGTACAAACAAGTACTAAATAAGCCGAAAAGTAACTACATCTTTAGTACTCTATAAGCCCAGCGGAGTAAAGGAGATCTGCTAAAGTCTAAACGTTAGACGTTAATGCAAAATATAAAGTTTGATGTGGCAATATCAAAATGAGTATTCTCTGGTGGATACTGTGTAGCAAGTGCAACCTTATTACTAACAGGTGAGGATCGAATCTGTTTTGGCTATTTATTTTGAGATACCTCCTATTGGCTTTTGAGTGAGGGAAACCCAGCTGTTGCGTCGTGATCACTGACACGCACGCGTATTTATCTCATTCCAACAGCAGCGTGTGGAATTAATTCACTTTAGATTGCCGTCTTTATCAGCACCGATGTAGGTACAGTCTTATAAGCATATGTGTGCTAACTTGGGACACATTTGATATCGATATATAAGATAACGATGTACATGTACATATATTTATATAAATATACTTAATAATCCTCTATAGTGTTATAAAAAGTGAATAATTCAAAATATCTGAAAACGGCTCCAAGTCGTTTTAAATATTCGAAGCCCTGTTCACCACAGTGGACGTTAAGAGAACGTTAAGTAATTTTAATGGATTTTCAACTGGATGGCAGTCTTTACATTCGACAACTATGGGAAATATATATTGTATACTTTGTTTTAAGTTGAAAACTAGGTGTTTCCCGCGACTGCATCCGCGTAGAAGTCGTTTATCGCTATTCCCTCAGGAACCGTCGAAGTTTTAGAGATAAAAAGTACACTTTGTCCTTCCCCGAGACTCAAACTATCTCCATACCAAGTTTCATCTAAATCGGTTTAGCGGTTTATCTGTGAACGCGTAACAAACAGAGAAACAGACAGAGTTACTTTCACATTTTATAATATTAGTAGAAGTATTAGATGTAGACAGAATAAACAAAAATCACCAATATTGTGACATCTTCATCTTGAAAGTAACATCGATAAAAAATATATCGACACAAAAGTATTTTGCTACGTCACTTTAGTATACGTGCCCGGAGTTAGAATACGTCTGCTTAAAAGTAGGTACAGGGTTTACCCACGGAAGTGATACGTTCTATAAAAAAGCACTCGATAAAACAAAGGTTATATATTTCCATATCACATACTCGGAAAGAGAGTTATAACACGCATATAGGGCAGTTATAGCTTACTTACCTCCCAAGGGAGTTATGGGTTTAGTTTTAAAATAAAGAACCCACTATCGTACGACATTTTACGTACCTAAGTTTTGTTGACGACACTATGGCCTAGTTGGGAGTGACCCTGCCTCCGAAGCCAGCGGTCCTGGGTTCAAATCCCGGTAAGGGCAGATATTTGTGTGATGAGCGCGAATATTTGTTCCTGAGTCTTGGATGTTTTCTATGTATTTAAGTGTGTATTTCTCTATATAAGTATGTTTATCGTTGTCTAGTACCCATAGTACAAGCCTAGAGCTTAGTTTGAGACTAGGTCAATTCGTGTGACATTGTCCTGTGATATATATATTTTTAGACTATGGAGGTTTAAAAACAGCCAAGGTTAATTTCCTAATTCCATAACTTGGCTACAAACCAATTTTACTGTTTATAAACTTAATTTTTTAAAACCGATACAATCTGGCAGTATGGCCTGTCAAGTTTAAAAACGTATGGCAGTTCTTAGCATTATCTGTGGAAGACTATATTGAAAAAAGTTGAGTTGAAATGTTGAAAATCTCTTTTAGCAAGTCGAGTGCAACTCATTTTTCGAGTGTTGTTTTCTTTAATAGTCAATTTTTTTTTTGTTTCCTTGCAAATGTGATGAAATACATTGTGAGTATCACGGGCAGGGCCTCTATTCAGGTGCGTTAAAACGATATCGTGTTTGACAGGTTTAAGAATCGTTTATGTCACAGTCGCCATTATTGTAAACGATATAAGAGTTATCAAAACGTTGACAATACAGAAACAGGGCTGGGATTCTACACGGTAATAACGATATCGTCAATGATTTGTTTCCGTATTGTCAACGTTTTAATAACTCTTATGTCATTTACAATAATAGCGACTGTGACATAAACGATTCTAAAGCATGTGAAACGCGATATCGTTATAACGCAGTAGAATAGAGGCCCAGGTCAAAAACGATATTGTTATTACCTTGTAGAATTCCAGCCCAGTAAGGGGGTAACAAACTCGACTCATTAAGAGGCCAAGGTAGACGAAATTTTGCCGATTTCGCTGAATTACGTGATTTTACAGTTGAAATACTTTACTTCTACAAATATTAATGCGCAACTCGAAAGATAAAAGATAAATGTTGTTTATTCAGTAACTAGGCCGCACGGGCACTTTTACACGTCAAAATTCTACTAGCGCTTCATAGAGACCACTTATGAAATTAGATAACATACATACCTTTACGCCTGTCTCCCAATGGAGTAAACAGAGACTATAGAACGCCAGGTGCACCGGTCCAAATGCGTTTAATTTGGCCGTTATTCATTACATCGCGAATCTGATCACTGTATCTGCGTCTATGACTTTGGATTGTCTATCCTTTCTAAATGTCCAAACCATCTTAGCATTCCCTTTTCAATAAATATACAAAACAATACTCTATTATTCCAATTTATGCCAATTACTAGAATAAAGTTTCATGATAATGTTAACAAAATGTATTCACACATTTAAGTATGACAAACGCTCATAAAATGATGCCCTTGTAGGAATTATTCTATGAAATAAGGGTTTCAGGGTAAAAACAGAAAATTTCTTGCGAAAAAATGTCCAAAAACCAAAAAACCGTCTTCAAAAACACAAAAAAAACTTCATTTCAAATGGTAATAGGACGCGCAAACTGAAAGGGTATTTTGGTTAAAATTATTGTAAGATGACGACTTCAGTTTTACTGACCTACCATTTGAAAAGAAATTATTTTTTGTGTTTTTGAAGGTGGTTGTTTGGTTTTTGATACTTTTTATTTTATTTCCTGCTTATTAGTGATCATAATGTTATGCTGTTATATAGTCTTACTTAACGGCAATTATCATCACTAAAAAGTATAATAAGGGTTAAAAATACCCCCCCCCTAGCAAAAATACCTTAACAACCTTAAGTTTAAAAAAACTGGCTAAGAGCAAGTCGGACCATGCTCAGTGTAGGGTTCCGAAGCCGTTAAGTACTACAAAATAAAATCAACAAGTAATAAATAATTTTCTATTTAGAGTCATTTGGTGCCGTCTTAGATGATTTTAGTAGATATAAATAAACACTTAAAGATGATGGGAAGATGAGAAAAAAAATACATCCCCGCGTTACGTTTAGGGGAATAACACTAAAATATATTTCTTTTTAAAAGTTTTATTTTACCACTTTGTTGGTGTGACTAATTTCTATATTCATGCTAAATTACAGCTTTATAGTACTAAGAGTCTCTGAGCTAGGGTGCGGACCGACGGATGGACGGACATGGCGAAATTATAAGGGTTCCTAGTTTGACTGCGGAACCCTAAAAACGGTACGTTCACTGAAACATTTTAGCATGCATAGAAAGTAGATACAGCCGACTATCATGTATGTTCAGTGTTTTTCCTGAATTGTTACGTTATTCGCGATTATCATTTCATTCTTTAGGGACGGTAAAGTGTATCCGAAGGGATTTAATCCTCTTTACTGAGTTGAATTAGACGTATTCCTGTTTCCTCTCTGAATAATAACGTAATGGCATTTTTTTCCTTTATAATCTATATCTGCATTGTCTATCCTTGTTAGGGATCCGTAGCCAAATGGCAAAAAACGGAACCCTTATAGATTCGTCATGTCTGTCTGTCTGTCCGTCCGTATGTCACAGTCACTTTTTTCCGAAACTATAAGAACTACACTGTTGAAACTTGGTAAGTAGATGTATTCTGTGAACCGCATTAAGATTTTTACACAAAAATAGAAAAAAAACCATAAATTTTGGGGGTTCCCCATACTTAGAACTGAAACTCAAAAAAAAATTTTCAAACCCATACGTGTTGGGAATCTATGGATAGGTCTTCAAAAATGATATTGAGGTTACTAACATAATTTTTTTCTAAACTGAACAGATTGCGCGAGAGACACCACCAAAGTGTTGAAATGTGTGTCCGCCCCCCCTGTAACTTCTAAAATAAGAGAATGATAGAACTAAAAAAATATATGATGTACATTACCATGCAAACTTCCACCGAAAATTGGTTTGAACGAGATCTAGTAAGTAGTTTTTTTTTAATACGTCATAAAAACATTGATCAAAGCTACAACGAACTTTTATATTATGTAACGCTGCTACGGAACCCTTCATGGGCGAGTCCGACTCGCTGCTTTTTTTTTTTCAAATAATTATTTTAACTAGAAGCTATACCCTTCTAAAACCATGAAACCTGTAAAGTTTAAACGCCATTTTCAAACATCCAGCAAACAAAAATGATCAAAGACACAACTAGCTCTGAAAGAAGGGGTTGACATTAATTGATAAGCGGTTTTCATCTAGTAAAATATTTGCCTTATCACACAAGTATGTACCTATACCCAAGTTGTCCTTTTAGTTTTCTATTCGGCCGCCAAACGCTCGCAGAACCACAACAATCGATTTAATTAATACCCATTTTCGACCGCGTTCCTCTTTAATTCCTATTGAATCACTCTCATCGAACTCCTCACTCTTTTGCTGTCACCTGCACTGACGCAACGTCTATTAAAAAAGTTAACGAACTTTTTCTCTATTCTGTGTATAAAATTGTCGTGAAGTGTACCGCTTGTCTCTTTCGTTTCAAACTAGGTAGAGAGATTACTGAGCCACCAACAAGTCGCGGGCATCTCGTGCTAGCCACCCAATGTACCGTTGACGTCACATCTAGGGTCGGAAAGTCGTTTATTTATTAGAATCGTACAATAGTTATGTGATTGTTTGCACAATAGTAAATTGATTAAGGTATTCAAATAGACCATACTAAAGATGTTAAGCCGCTCGAGCAAAGCAAGAGTATCGATCGATAGTTCGATTGTTCGATTGTCATTATGGCATTTACTTTTCATTTTGATTGCGAGCAACAAACTTAAAATTAAAGTTGTCGTCTATAAACAACAACAATTACATGTTTGCATCAATATAGATAATATACATGGGCGAATTTATCCAATATAGTCTATATCTCTTCCAGGGGGCCTATCATGAGCTTTTAGTAAAACATTATGTTTTCTGACATTTCAGTTTACGGCCTTAAACTGCCTTGCTTAAAAAGCTATTACCAGAACCCCGTTTACAGAATGGATGAATGCCCAAGCTGCCCGTTTATTGTCTTTGGTAATTTATATTTTTTTATAGTAGAAATATAAGGTGTCGTTCCGAAAGTCAATTTCGGATTTTTACCAATATTATTTATTTTTGGATTTGCAAATTCGACATTTATTTTACAACTTATACGAAGTAAATGATACAAACATTTAATAACTAAACAATAACTCTTCAAAAAATAGTGAATTCTGTTTTTATTTACTAATTTAATAAAAAAAAAAAACTTTTGTTAAACTCGGAACAAACGGATTAAATGTTTCGAACGCACATGACATGGTGGGGTGGGCAAGCACTTACTTACCTACTTAGTTGATGTAAACAAAACAAAGTACAAACTTTTATTTAGATTTTTTAGCTCTTAGCTTGTGCACAATTAATTATAGTTTTGGTTGAGGAGTATTATTATGGCGCCATAACGTGGTTTCTGCAGCGAGCTGTTAAAAAACAGCTAGCACGATATTATAAAAAATCGTAAATATTTAATCAAATTACGAGACTTACGAGAGCAAGAAACATCAGTGTCCACATTGTTAGCGAAACCTGCCAACGCCGCTCAAGTGAGCGACACCATTGACAGTTGCTTGTATTTACGCAACATGGAGGTCGTTAAATTACCGTCCGAAGACTCCCTAAAGACTGCGTTTACGCGCAGGCTTTTAGTCCTCCTACCACCAAATAAACCTACCAGGCCGTATAGGTGAAGACACAGTTCGAGTTCGAACGGCAAAGGACACTCAACTCACCTCGCTACAATACTCGATAGCCGTCGAGGATCGCATAACTAAAAACGTTTAAACTATTTTAAGGTAAGTGAAAAACAGTTCTTACCTGGAAAAAACAAAGTTAAGGTTCGCACAGGTAAAAAAAACCAATATTAAATTGACGACACATTGAACTAGTTATTAATAACCCTGACTTTGAAGCTAGAGGTCCTAGGTTTAAATCCCAGTAAGGGCAGATAAAATGTATCACAAACATAGTTTTTTAAGGATAATAATCTCTTTGTTACTAACCAAATGAATCCCCATTATTCGAAATAAACTATTTGAATTTGAATAATATTTGTGTGATGAGCATGAGTATTTGTTCCTAAGTCTTGAATGCCTTCTATAAAATCAAGTTTATTGTTATCTAGGACCTATTAATAGTACAAGACAAGCTTTTTTTTAACAAAAATCTTTCAAGTTTTGTATGTAGGTACAACATTTTGCATTAACTTTTTAACCTCGCCACACTGACACAGCAGTTTGTTGGCGAGACAGCGCTCAAAGTAACAATTTACTCATGCTATGTACCTAAACCTAAACCACACCTAAACTAATTAAAAATTATATGACACAATGGCACTTGATCAATTACTACTCTTAGCACAAGAAATAGCCTCATTACTCCCTGTGCTAAGGCAATCTTTCCAAAAATGTTTATATTAGTTTAGGACTAGGTAAATTTTTGTGATATTGTCCCATAATATTTATTTATTTATTTTATTTATTGTTTTTTCATTAGGTTTGGCAATGAGACATCCGCAGGTTGCTGTTATAATTACAGCATCTGGGTGGACATGGAGGTATCTACACTGGCCGTGAATGCATTTGAGATTGGGTTGGTGTCTACCCACAAGCAACTCTTTCTCCGAAACTTGTTTAGCAGATTAGGCCTATTGCAAATGTTAGGTACCTGTTAACAAGGGAACATTTTTGTTGCATTAAAGTATCAATAACTTTTGACCTGTGTTTGTTATTAAATATGATTACTTCTTTGTGACTGATTACTTTAATGTGATGTTTTATTTGAAATAATGTGAAGGTCAAGCATTTATACTATGAACTCATTAATTGGAATGCATCAAACCTTAAAATAATAGCATTCTGTTAAAGTAGCTGCGAATATATAATGTAAATATACAAAAAACCAAATGTATAACCATTTATAACCATTTATTGTTTTAAAATCTTTTAACTGTTTATTGTTTTAAATGAATTAAATAGTAAAATTACTTTCACATTAAAGATGATTTGACTTGCTGATTACCCATTCTGTATGCAGTAATAGTCTCATGATAAATTGACTGGACCATCCCTATCTGAATGCAGTCAATGTAGGAAGAGACACTTGTTAGTAAATAATTTGTAAATATCAGTGTTTATTTATTTTAAATTTTACCTACCTATTTTAAATTGGCTTGTAAAAAAATATTGTATACTTACCAATAAATTATCTATTTGGCATAATGTAAATGTAAAAACAGAACTAAACAATATTCCATTAAACCTACCAATACATGAGATTTGGACTAATTTCATCAATTTATCACAATGAAAATATGAGTTAATACTAATTACTTAGTAGGTATTATACCAAATTTGTCCGAATCTAGAATCATGATTTTGTGTTTTTATCATCAAGGATAGAAACTAACTGCCTGGGAAGATAGCTAGCTTAGTACCAATTTCACCATACAATGTTAAATTTAATCAATGTTAATGAAATGTTAGTTCATACATTTTGACAACTATTAACGGTCTTATCATCTGTTAAGTGGTTTGGTTAACATTGTATAGTGAAATTGGACCTTAGTCAGTCACTAGTTCAAAATAGTGACAGACTTGGCAATAAGTAAGGTGTGAGAGTCGATCGCTCAAAACCTGAACGCTTTAGGGGAAGGTGCGTCGAAAGATTGGAAGGGATGGTCTTCGGTAAGTTCCTATGGCAAACCGATCAATTTACTTAAAACGCAACGCTGGATAGACCAATTAAGTTTGTACCTAACATTGAATAGTATACCTACAATGATTTATACCTATATTTATTTTTTTATACCTACATTCCATCTCAATTGTCTCATGCGAGTAGTCCATTAGTTGGATCACGCTTTTAATTGTCTAAAACTTCTCGCGGCGCCGTCGAATCGACGGATTATTTACACTGGATTACTATGTGATGGCAATGAAATTATAAGTATCATCTATATAATATAATAACATCATTGTGTGGTGGTTCATTCCCCTTACGCTGGACCGCGCGTCGTGGCAGGCGGCGGCGCTACGCTCCGTGTTACTTATTTGCATTGAACTACCTTTTTCCTACAGTGACAACATTTTTTTAATTGTGTTTTAGTATTGGGTAGACTATAAAGCAAAATTGAAAAGTAGCTGCAATCAGGGCTTCTCAGGGTCGGACAGGCGGCGGTCCGTCTTCCGTCGGTAATCTTAAAGATATTGAGAATAAATTACTCAATATCTTAGGGCAGGATTTCGGGTCGGGTTTACCAAACGTGCGAGTGGAGCCCTTTCACCAATTTGTAAATAGGTAAGATATCTACTAATCTATATGTACCTTAAAACGGAATAAATAGGGACGTAAGGGGTGAATACAAACAAAACATACTTAAGGCATAACTTATTACAAAGAACAAGAATTAAATTAAAATAACGTTACGTTCTATTTGAAATAATTTCCGTCTTATAATTAGTAACATTATGCTTCATTTTAGGATGTCCCTATTCACCCCGTGTTACGGTAAGTATACCCAATGAATGACTAATACGGCGTTAACAATTGCCGAGTCAAATTATATTCGACGACACGTTTGCCTAGTTGGGAGCGACTCTGCCTCCGAAGCCGGCGGTCCCGGGTTCAAATCCCGATAAGGGCAGATATTTGTGTGATGAGCTCGAGTATTTGTTCCCGAGTCTTGGATGTTTTCTATGTATTTAAGTATTTATTTCTCTATCCAAGTATGTTTATCGTTGTCTAGTACCCATTGTACAAGCCTAGAGCTTAGTTTGGGACAAGGTCAATTTGTGTGACATTGTCCCGTGATATTTATTTATTTTTATATAAATAAATCCTAAGGGAAGGGAACGGTTGCAAACATTTCATTTATTTTTCTCTTTGTTTGCCGACAAGTGATACCACTCCAGTGAGCGAAGATAGCCAGCAGGAGCCTTCTCCGGTGCTCGGGATGCCGCCTCGCCGTGAAGTGATTGATGTGCATAACTGAAAGAACGTGCGAGCTCATGGGAGTTACCGAGCATATAGTAGAGTAGTCAGCGAGCCAATGGGAGTGAGCGAGCCTATGGAAGGGAGCGTGCCAGTGCACCCCGTTGTGGCAAGCGCCGCGCTGGTGCTCCGTACTCGCAGCAGACAGCGAGACGCCTTCTGGTGAAATCTTGTCAAGCGAGGACAGAGTACGAGAGGCAAAGAGGCATAACACAGATGGCAATGCTGGAAATGCTGTCTAACATGTCGCGCACTTTGATATAAATAAAAGGTTGGCGGGATGAAATAAATAAGGTTGTACTTATAAAAAGTTTAGTAAAAATGTAGCAAATAGTATACATATAAAATAATGTTTTTTCAAAATTATTGGCGTATTCTCCATAAGCGGTTG
The DNA here is from genome assembly GCA_949316455.1 of Acleris holmiana. NCBI lineage: Eukaryota > Metazoa > Arthropoda > Insecta > Lepidoptera > Tortricidae > Acleris > Acleris holmiana. The sequence goes on along the minus strand of OX438773.1, from coordinate 3,768,360 downwards.
ATTAAGTTATTTCGTGCTGCCACACCTTCAGCTAACTGCTGGGCCTGAGATGATGCAGAGGCAGCTCCACTGGATTCTGTATACATGTGAGAGCTGGTACTAGGCTGGCGTTGAGCTTCTCTTCTGGCTTGCCTTTCGTTGAGTACTTGCTCAGCAAGGTTAGCCCTATTGCAAAATTTTGTGCAATACTACACACGCGTTTACAATAGTGGCTGTTACTGCTGGTGAGTAATGTAACACCCTGTGAGCAAGTAAGCAGCAAAAGCGTGCCTTAAGAAGCCCAATTGCCCTCTCAATTGTGTTCCTTGCTCTCACATGGATATAGTTGTAATGTGCCTCTGGTGTGCCAGGTGCGGCATTTATTATTGGCGTCATGGTGCATTTTCGTTGGGCATATCCAGAATCCCCTGCAAAGAAAATGGAATTAGATGCTATTTTACAAATCAATATTTAAATAAAATGTAATTAATTGCTAGAAGAAGTTTGATTTTATATAATTAAAAGGTATTTGTAGATTTGAGCCTTGATAATTTTCCTATCCGATTCTATAAGAAATGAATATTAACTTACCAAGAAACCAAACACCTTCTCTGCTACTGATCTCCTCCATATGGGATTTTAATGGGTGATTAGCCCATATGAAAGAGTCATGAGATGCTCCACCATAGCTTGCATCAACACTTATAAAAGCTAAGTCAGCATTACAAATCTGAAAATAAATAGAAATTAGAAAATTACTATATAGTATTCAAATACATGATACCTAAAATGACAAAACCTCTTAGAATTTCAAACCTTAAATTCATTAATTATAAATTTGGTTCCTACTTCATAAATTAAATTTGAAGTACAAATTGTTTTAGGATATAAAACTCTATTATTAATTTATTTTATAGCAGGAAGTTATTCCTGTAAATATGGTGTATACATAGGTGGTCACTTATTTAATAATGATTGCACACTATCCACACAATCACCTGCAAATATCCCTTATCTAATTTGCTGACCACATTAACTTAAGATCATTTTACTGATGTGCAATGAATCTGTTACAAATTGACCTTTTTTAGTAGTTTTTAAATGCCTATAAAATATATGGCCGACTTACCAATTGAACATTTAGGGAATGGTACTGCTTCCTGCAGTAAAAACGTTCTTCATTGTCTTTGAGTCGCACAATAGCTACCTGACTGCAATCAATGCACCCCAGGACACCTGGCATACCATACACTTCATGATATCTGTAAAGATTTATTATAATTATTATTCTGAGCCCATAGTGTCCCACTGCTGGGAAAAGGCCTAATCTATGTAGGTATAATAGTTAGTATAATATATAATTTGACTGAGAAAGAATACTTGCCTTATGATATTTGTCCTTCTCTCTTGATGGCTTTGAGGGAACACTATAATATTTTCTTGTGATCTGTGGCATGTTCAGGCATTTTGTCACCTCAGTATTGAATGGGCTGCTATATCTCCTATCGGTCGCTGGTAGGAGCTCATTCCATAAAAATACAGCGCTGTAAGAATCTATAAAAAAGCATATTATAAAAAAATTGCCCTTAAATGGTAAAAGATACATATTTGGCAAGATTTCCAGACATTTAAAAATATTTCATACAATGCATTTGATAATAATTATAGGTTAAGGCTAATAGGCATTATAACAGATGAATCTTATCTAACTAATGTTATAAAAGAGAAAGTTTGGATGTTTTTTACTCAATTATGATTCAACCACTGAATGGATTGGGATGAAACTTGCCACACATATAAGTTAGGTTTTGGAATAGGACATAAGGTACTCTTTATCCCGGACTGAATTGCACTGTTCCCGCGGGAACAGCTAGTACAAGATAAAACAAGAACGAACTTGTAAGGTTCTTACTGAACACCTTTTAATAGAATCAATATAGGTACCATACTCACTTTGGTTTCCACTGATAGGTCAGTGGCCTTGATCGGCTGAGACATGTAGGGGCGAAGTTCCTCGCAGAGATCGCGCACCAATTGCTTGGACAAACGATATCGTTTAATGAATTCGACATCATCCATACCAAACGGATCACTTTGGGATCTCAACGCCCTGCGTTTTTGGTTCGCCTCGATATTAGCATCACTTTCCAAAAAATCGAAAATAGCCAATTCATCGGCCATGATAAGGTAATACAATAAGGAAAGATTATATTTTTAAAATTTATGAGGCGCTTGTAGTTTGCGAGTAAAGAAGGCGCGAAACAAACAACTTATGCGATGCCGACTGCCGACGCGATCGGTGAAAATTTTGACAAGTAACAATTCAAATTCAAGGTTTTAGAGCGTTTACAAATAACACTATTATTATCATCACAGTTTTAGGCATCCATTCGTTTTTGTTTATTATAAGTTATAAGTAGTATGATTTTAACCGGTTGACTTTATGGATATTAATTACGATAAGTTACTCATATTTAAACGTAATAATAATTTATAATAAATTCAAGACACGCACTTGCACTTATATTAACCAATTTGCTAATTTAAAATCTATAAACTCATTTTAATATTCATTATAAATCTAAACAATTGTTAAAAAGCCACCCAATACCAACTTTTTCAGAATTGTTTATTTTGACACTTGAGGCCGTAAACAGAACGTCAAATAAGACCTCATAATAGGTTTATACGCCAGTCAGCGTCGCTGCCCGGCTAAAATCGGATATCCGAAAACAGAATGGCGTTTAATGAGCTCGTAATACGAATTTGACATGCCATTCTGTTATCGGCGAGAACTGGCTGGAAATAAGGACCTCATGATAGGCCCCCAGGGCTGGGATTCTACACGGTAATAACGATATCGTCTTTGACGTGTTTCCGTATTGTCAACGTTTTAATAACTTTTATGCCAATTACAGTAATGGCGACTGTGACATAAACGATTCTAATACACGTCAAACGCGATATCGTTATAACGCAGTAGAATGGAGGCCCAGTCAACCTTGGAGAATAATAAGCAAGAATGCAAGAGGATAGACAAAATGACAAAATTACATATATAACCAAGTACATACATCCAATATACAGATTAAAAACAACTTTAATGAAATATATTACATATATTTTTAAATATACTGTATACGCATGTTCAGAACAACAGTCACCTAATTCAAAAATTTTAAATTTCGAATTAGATCTCTATAGTAACAAATTTATGACTTGAAGTTTGAAAGCTAAAATGTTGAATTGGGTCACTATTGTTCTGAACATGCGATTTGTGCTACCACATACTTCAACAGCAATAAAACCTACAACAGAGCTAAGAATCAACACAGATTCATCTTATTGATTTAGCCACAACTTCTTAAACATTTCCTTCATGAACCGACATATCTACATTTCTGGAAGTCCATTCCACAAATATATCGGAGTTTAATATCTATTTAAGTTGTTACTTATATAAAGTTGATAGTACTTACGTGTCGGTTTTATCTGCAATCTCCGGCCACGAGAACAGGTGGTTAGTGACAACATAGCGCTCGTCTTGTATTGCCATCAACGTCTCGCCAAGCGTCAGTATTCCGCTAACCTGGTGAATATCTTCAATTTAGTCCACGTTCATTCGACCCGAAAAATCATCATCACCATCCCCAGATATCGGAATATTGGGAGCGAATTGAATGACACGTTGGTAGGTTCCTGTGTCACTTATCGATGCTTTAGTGTATATTAGTGATACCTCCAAGTTTTTATTGTAAAAATATACTCGATTCAAAGTATGAAAATGAAACAAAATATCTTTCTCTCTTTTCGTTATTTTAATTGTGAAATTACAGTGCTTTTCTTCAATTTTTATTTCAGAATGACAGTTCCATTTACTGGGTGTGGTTGATAAAAATAAACCAAAAATTCGTAAAGTGATTTTGTAGGGGTTTCTATTTAAATGAATACCCGGATTGTTTGTCAATAACATGCTTCGTGTAACCTACTTCATCAAAGTCTTTAAAATACTTACATACATACACCCATAGCATCACGCCTTCATTCCCAGAGTGGGATAGGTAGGTAAAGCTACAAAAATACCAACATCTCTAAAAAGACTTATTTGTAGTTCTATAACCACATTTTGCACATTCAGGCTAAGAAGTTTATTAGCGTATTAGTGACAGGTTGAAAGCCCATCACCTAATAGTACTACAAGCCCTTGTGCCCTACTATTAAACACAACAATATAATACCGATTTAAATCCACGATCCACGATTTTCCTCGTAATATTTTTCATAAAGCTATCTTCCTATAGCGATGAAGATTTTGAATTGGAAATTCCTTCGCTCGTTTCTTGAGTCCGGTCGCTATCTCGTTAGCTAGCTAATAATGAATTCGGTCCATCAAATGGAATTTCTAGCAATTCATCGGGTTAGACATTTTAAGGATTCTGAACTTATATTTGTTTTGTAACTGTACATTTTAGTTCCTTGTCGTAATTGCTTATTAAATTGAGAGTGGTTTGAATTTACTTTATCAATATCTACGAGCGAGTAAGTACTAAAACATTCAACTATTTATGAGTTCGACCATACATAATACTTGTTTATTTTTAAATTAACCTTTCATCTGCATTATCATCATCATTCTCTTGCCCTTATTCCAACTTATTTCATCTGCAAAGGTCTATTAAAACATTCTGGATAAACGTAAGCTTCGTGCTAATGTTATGTGTTAATTCCAAATCAACATGTCTTCAATTTACTATTACCGCTCGCTCTTTCCAAAAAGCGCGGGAATACAAACGGTCATGCTCACCCGTACAATTTGACGACACGTTGTCCTAGTTGGAAGTGACCCTCTGAAGCCAGCGGTCCTGGGTTCAAATCCCGGTAAAGGCAGATATTTGTGTGATGAGCGCGAATATTTGTTCATGAGTCTTGGACGTTTTCTATGTATTTAATTTTGTATTTCTCTATATATTTAAGCATGTTTATCGTTGCGTAGTACCCATAGTACAAGCTTAGAGCTTAGTTTAGAACTAGATCAATTTGTGTGAGATCGTCCCCTGATATTTATTTATTTTTAACCCCATGGTTCAAGATTAACACAGACCGTGATATTTGTATAAACTAAGTAATCTTGGAGTAAATTGGTGTAGTTGAATCGAGAATTCATATTTTACCACCACCAACCCGCACTGACTAACCCCACGATCAAGGACGACCAAGAAACGAGTTTGGGGTGAATCCATCACCAACTACAATTACAATGGCTGCAGAACGACCGCATCGAACCCGCTTCCGCCACTTCTGGGCAATAATAACTTTGTAGTACCAAGACTCTCCGAGTTAAACCGCGGACAAGCGGACTGACGGACAGACGGACATGGCGACACTATTTATAAAGATTTCTTGTTGACTACAAACAGAACCCTAAAAACTAGTATAGTTTTTTTTTAATAATATTCCATTATTCGCATTTGCACATTCGCACTCTGAACATTCGCATTTGCATTTGTATTCGTAACATACGTTACTTAAGATTACGATCCACCGTGGGCTTCAAACCCACTCATGTCCTTTTTGGGTTTGGCCGCATCCACTTAAAAGGCCGTATACGAAATTTTGACGATGTCGCTGATTTAAGTGATTTTACAGGCGTGATTTTACAGTTTAAATGCTTTACTTCTACAAATTTTAATGCGCAAGACAAAAGATAATTTCAATTTTAACGAATGTGTGAGCTACTTTTTTGTTTTTATTATTTTATTTTGATTAATCGACCTGAAACCGGCGACTGTTTTGTGAATTTTGCTGTAAGAGGTTTAGAATATTGCATATTCACGAATCGTTTTGACATCTAAAAGGTATGAAAAAATACAATTTAATTGCTGTAAATGTCTTCTAAAAATGTAAGAAACACTTTTTACCATCATGTTATATTTTTTTTGTGTAAAAAAATAATTAACTTGGTAAAATTTTATAGAAAATGGGCAAGTTTTTTTTTGATTTCGGCTTCTTAAAACTCTTTTTCATAAAATTAAAACAACAGTAATATAAACTTCAGTTCAAAATCAATCCATTACTACCTTAAAAAAATAAAGGAATTTTTTTTTTAACATAAAAACAGTTAACAATATTTTTTTAACACAACCTAAATCTCGCATTATAATACTCGACAAAAATAAAAAAGTACCTCATTCATTGGTAACTTATTCCTTCGATCATAACTGAAATAAAAAACTTATAGAAAAGTAGTATTTGAACTGTAAAATCACGATGATAAGCAAAGCCGGCAAAATTTTGTATACGGCCTCTTAAGTAAGACCACGCAGGATTACAAGCACTTTAAAGGTTTAATATAGTAAACTTTAGCATCACACAAAATGCACTTAAATAATAATGGCGTTCATAACGCGTTCGACGTCATACTGCTCGTATTGTAGACATTTCTCATCAAAGCATTTCTAATCTCAAGTAGATTAATGTAGAGTTGATAATCCATTGGAATTTCAAAGTTCTCAGTCTTTTGTTACAATGTACGCTGTTGTTGTGTGTCGCGTGCCACAATATAACAGCTTTGTTACAATATAATGGCATCAAATGTGCTCGTTTGCCTTCTCCTGGTATAAAAAGAAGACTTCCGATCCGGTTCAAAGGACCAAACAAGATTTGAAGGGATGTCAAAAGAATGTCAGTGTTAATATGAGGAACGAGTGCCGAGGAATTAAAAGAAGGTGTTTGTAATAGTGTTGGTAGGACCCTGGGAAGGCTCTGTCCGGATCGCTACCACCATCTTATCCATTAACCATCCGCCAAGCAACAGTGTTCAGATTGTTGTGTTCCGGTGTGGGATAAGACAACCGGTGAAATTACTAGCATAGAAGCATTCCATCTTAGTTCTCAGGGTTGGTGACGCATTTGAGGTCTTAGGATTGAGAATTCAAATGTCTATGGGTCCCAGATTCCACTTACCACAAGGTGGCCTGAGTGCCCGTGTGCCTTATCCTTAACATAAAAAACACATAAAGGTGCTATCAAGCAGGTAAATGTAACATTGTGATTATATTCAAATGCATAGAAAATGTACATAATATGCTTGTACACTTACCTCATCGTGCAGATACAGTGAGGCGTCGAGGGAGTCGGAGAGATGCGCCATGATGGTGCAGTTCTGGACTATCAGCGCCGCCGCCGGGATGAAGCACAGCACCAGCATCTGCAGCATGTACAGCCGGCGGCCGTGTCTACACAAAACAATTGAGGTCATTAGTTCAATGTTATAGTCCGATAAGGTTAAGCGCGATAGTCTTGCAGGTTGACACGTTGGCGAGGAGGGACCTTCATAACGTTATGAAAAATGTCGATATCATAACGATATATTTGGTGTTTAAATTTCGTTTAGATGGGTGTCTATCATTTCATCGAAACACCTTTCATCGAATGTATCATTTCATCGAACGCTATTTCCTGCTGAAACTACATTTTTATCAGGGTATGTTAAACATTTAACCTAACCTAACCTACGTAATTAATGAACATTGTGCTTTCAGCTGAAAATAGCATGCCTTGAAATGATACATTCGACGAAGTGATGAGTTACTCGTTTAGATATATGCATATTTAGTCATAACGTTATGCTACATCGCAAAAAGTTATAACAACATAAATAACGATGTAGGTATTAACGTTAATAAATTGCGCACTGCTGCCGGTTTGTACGTTATGTGACATACCGTTGAAAAGGTTAATAACGAGGTTTGTTTTTATGTCGAGTACGTTTAGTAAATGCGCATGTTTAAAATAATCTAGATAATATGCTAATTCACATTCCAATTTATTACTATACTCAAGTAATCATTTCCCGCTCTGAATTCAGAAATGACCAGTTAATATATTTATTACCAGCGTCCACACCTCTCTTCGTTCCGGTTTAAAGAAATAAAAAAGTAGTTAGTATATTTTTTGAGTAGGTTTTTGGTTTCGGAGATACAAACACAAAATTTGCACTCTCTGTTTCACAAGTACGATGGTCACTGGCTAAAAGTGTAATTAAACGCATTTCTGCCCTCATAAGTCAATAGGTGGTATCTCAAATTCAATAGTTAAAGTAGATTCAACCCGCTCCCCTTCGTAATGAGGTTGCATTTGCTACAGGAGTTTTGCCTGAGTTACCGCCATTTACCTTACCAGGGCAGATTTTAAAATGAGAACATTAAACACAAACATCCCTTTTTCAAATAGATTTTACTTTGATCTTGTAAAGCCACGTTATTGCAAAAGTTATAAGCTGGATGCTAATATTAAGACTGTAGCAACTGAACCAGCTATTAAAATTCCTCATAGCGAAGCAACCTCTTTATTTATTTAGCTCCGCCATCGAGAATATGAGGGAATCTACAACTTACAGATCGATATCGATCGACTTCTGGCTGTGACATGATAAGCAAGACACAGGGTGGTATTCAATAGGCTTCAATCTTTAAACGTTGAGGCTACATTCTAATTTGCCTGGCCTATTTATACATTCTCTTTGAAGGTTTTCGTTCACTTTGATTTTATTTTATTTATAGAAATGAGAATGCGAAATCGAGAAAGTCTCTAATGGTTTCCACGTGGAACATCAGATTATTGTTAGCTATGCGAACTCATTTATTTATTTTATTCTATAAACATGAACCTTTTGAATCAGTTGATTTAATGTCACAACAACAACATTATAATTAATTATAGGGTATTTGACATACCTACATATTGGTTAAGGATATTTTTGCCAACAATTTTTGTAAGGAAATAAATATTTTGAATTTTACTCATGCTTAAAATTGTCAAACATATAATCACACCAGTAACTGCTAGTTATAGTTAACTATATGCTTGAACAAAACTCTCTACAGAAGTTAGACGGTTTAGTCTTTTTAGTACTTTAACGGAAAATTTCATGTCTGTTATTTCAGGTTACTCTCTAACATTATATCAACATAAATCAAATCGGAGTCAGACAGTTGGGTACCTTTCGTCACAAGATACGTTCAAGTAAACGTTAGACCATAGAAAACTGACATACTTGACGCAACTTACAGTCGAGGTCAATTTATGAAAACGGCCTTAAAACTCCAAATGCATTGCTCACCTTAAGGGCCAAGATGGAATGCTTCTATACTAGTAATATCACCGGTGGTGGTATTACCCCCTAACCGGAACACAACAATGCAAACACTGCTGTTTGGTCGTAGGACATTCCTAAGTGTTTTGAAGTCTCATGAAATAGAAATGCGTTTTTTTCTAAAACCCTTTTTAGGATTATGTCTATAGCTCGTGTTTTTTTCTTCTATCTCATGCTTCGTGTGTTGTCATTGTTTGGCGGTTTTGGAGGATGTATATATGTATATATTGTATGGATGTATAATTATATGTATTTATTTAATTATTTACTTTATTTATTTATATTTAGTTTGTATATAAATAGTTTAAATTTCAAAGTTGAAATACTTTAATTGTTTCTTGTAGTTCTTTAGTTTGAGTTCTAAACGAATTAGTTTTCACCGCCTGCCATGAATTTATGTCCTCAGTTATTTCTCTATCTAAGGTTGTCTGGAAGAGATTGCTATTTAGCGGTAAGACTGTCTGTTGTAGGACAGCTATTACAATTATATAACTCTGTCCTTTTCTCTCAGCGTAAACAGAACAGTGGTGCTAGACAAGTTGCATTCGACAATCGTTAGCGATTATGTTTGGATTGATAAATGTATGGAATTGACGTAAGCCACCAAGACAGTAACGTGACACTTACGTCAATTCCATATATTTTTCAATCGAAACATAATCGCTAACGATTGTCGAATGCAACTTGTCTAGCACCACTGCATTGTTATGTCATGATAACCCCCGTTCCGTGTTCTGTTTTTTTTTTGGTGTTCAATAAAAAGTATTTGTATTGTATCGTTAATTATAATAGTAAACATGTTTCCAACCTAAATCGTAGGCGAAAATCAAATCAATTTGCGTAGGATTGACCTCCGATTCACCTCTTTGGTAGCAAGCCTTTGCACAGTCGACTTCACACGTAAAACCATCATTTTAAACCCACACAAACCTTATTGCTACTAACGAGGGCGCGTTTTAGAAACCTCCACTAACAAGCATTTACGTTCCGGCCAATACCCAATCCGCTCCGTTTTGATTTAAAGTTGGGAGCACTGCACATTTTCAATTGCAGGGTTGTCACCCACTCTATATATATAGCATAGTTTATCTTCGCTTCGTACTATACAGGTTATATTTGGTCAGCAATTTCCACAATAAAGTTAACTATACTCATGATTCTGAGCTCAACCTGCTATCTCAAGCGCACCTGTTATCTCTCTGTAGTTAATATATTATTATGAATATATATTTTTAAATTGATATTCGAATTTAGCATTAATTAAACCATCTCTCCTGTTTTGAAAGTTGTCCACCAAAGAAACTAGCCTGTATAATAAACTAACTACATAAAGCACGCTGAAATATTGCTATGTACGTGATATATAAATTTAAAATTCGGAATTAGCTAATTTTAATGTAAGTAAAGGTAATAACAAAAATATGTAATCAAATAGATACCTTGTTTTCATTGCGTAATTATAGCTTTATTTTTTGCTTATAAATCAACATACTATATTTTACTGAAAAGTTAAGGTGGTAACCCTAAATTGCTGTCCACTTTATAGTTCTTATTGCGCTTCCTTGTGCCGAGAAACTAGCGTTTCTCTAAGTTTTTTATTTCGTTTTATTATGTCAAACAGCGGTTATGAAATCAAATCTTTTTTGACCTGATTGAGTGAAACGACCAATTATTTTGTACTGGTTAGGATCAACGGACTACCATTAGCGGAGCTCCTATTTTTGGGTGATTTTGCCCTTCGGGCTTGCTGAAATACCAGCATAACCTATCTCTTGTCTAAAAGGTTCGACAGTCAAGTTTACTTAGCCGTGATACTCGTGATAGTTTTACTTTCAAATTAGTTACATGGTTTAATTTAACATAACTTCCAGATTTTCGTATATTGTGTTTATTTTGGTTGTGTAACGTGAAAGCAATAGTAAAAATGGCACCTTTAGAGTTCAATATCTGCTTAGCGATCTTCCAAATATAAACATTGATAGCAACATACACATAAATGGTTTTTCAATAGCTATCCAACAATAAATCACATGATGTTGTCAAGTTAAATAACGCAAGAGCGTTACGTGTACAGGAGGTACGGTTTTTGTTTTAAAAACTTTATTTTTGGAACTTTGATAGATTCTGAGTCTTATACAGACGGACATAGCAAAACTGTGACTTCGGAACCCTAAAAACGCCATTGCTACCGAGAACAGACCGGACCCCACAAACAGCACCCGTTCAGGAGTGTGACTCATATCATATATCAACCAAGTTAATTAACGGATTCATATGATTCATCAAGAATGTGTAAGAGTCATAGAAAAAAAAATGTGCATTCTACTAGTTGCCAGTTGTATTAAAAAATATTTTTTAAACAATGAGGCGACTCCATATTAATAAGGAGTTCCGTTCCCGACTACCCTATACATAAAAATAATAATTAAATTCGGATAAAAATTGGCGGAGAAATCAAGTAACATACATGCAAAAAGAAATTTGATGACTTGAGAAACTTCTCCTTTTTTCTAAGGTATGTTACACAATTGTTGCACAAGCACTAATCTTTTCAAAACGACTTCTTGTCGAGTGATCGATGGAGCGAGCGAGCTCATACGAGCGACGGTTAAGCTACCTAATTGAAAACGCCTTAAATATTATTAAACCTTATTTGATTGCGTGCTTTGCCGGGATCACTTACCGGTGAATAATTCGTAAATCGAGTTGATGAGTGAGTTTCTTAAGGGATTAATATAACTACTGATAGGTTTGGTATAGTGTGATCTAAGGCTCATGGATCTTAGAATTATATGCCCCAATGATAATTATTTCTCGCTGTCATACCTGTTACAACTTGACAATGGTGAACTCTAATGCTTTGTAGGGTTAGCAACTTTGGGCGACAGTGACAAATGTGAGCGACAGCAAAAAAAGTATAGAAAAGTATGGAACATGCCATGAGCCGCTGAGGTACAATATAAACAGTAGTTGTATGGAAATAGTTATTTGTGCAACAAAGCAAAGTCGGTTTTTGTTGCGAGTGTTGATTTTGAATCGCGAGTAAGCGAAGGATTCTAGGTTAGAATCCTGAGTGCAGCGAGGGATTCAAAGACACGAGATGCAAATAACTTTGGTCTCGTGTTGCACATACAATTTTCACTTCAGCAGCGAGAAAATATAAAAAAGCAACATGATAAAAATAAAATGATATCACCCAGCCGTTCGCGCGCCGCACCACGACCACCTTTGTATTGTGAACAAAAATTAAAAAGTTGCTTTGTCTCACGCTCGCAGCAAAATCGATTTTTCCTTACTGTATTTAAACAGCAAAATCACCCTTTTTAAGGTGCTGAGTTGAAAATTAGTTTGTCTTCGGCCCTATAGGCGTTTCTAATAAAAAAGGTGTAAAACGTGTAAATATAACTATCGACGGTATTGTGTTTTCACTTTTCATCATCATTAAATTTAAGAGCCTGGCTCTTATCGGTGGAGTATTTGCCACTTTTCTTGACATTGGCCATTGAGAATGAATCGTGATGAGATAAGCTAAATGTCTTGTTTAAGGAAATGCTTCCGGAGCATTCCCTTGAAAGAAAGCTTGTTAGGGGCTCGTCTAATATGGAGTGGGAGCGCATTCCAGAGACTAATTGCCGGGAGGGCGAAGGAATTTGACATGAAACCAGTACGGTGAAAAGGAATAGTGAGTTTGAGAGAGCGGGAGGAACGCAGTTCACACCCTGGACGGGGAGTATCGAAAGTAAATTTGCGTTTAAGATAAAGGGGGGTTGATGGCTCAAAAAGGATCGAAAAAAGAGTAGAAAGAATTCTAAGAGACCTACGATGCCGGAAGCCAGTTAAGCTGACGCCGGAAGGAAGAAATATGGTCATATTTTCGAAGACCAAAAATAAAACGTATGCCATTATCCTGGCTGATGTTAGTAGTGCAGACATCAGCATAATCAATGAGAGGCAGCACCAGCGCCTGGACAAGCAACAATGTTATAATGTGGAATCAAGCTTTTACTACGCATACGCCCGTCAGATTGAGGTTGACGTAATGTCATTAGCTTCGTTGGAGCCGATTACTAACTGGACAGGACTAACGAACCAGCTTGACTAGATCCGATTAATTAAAGTAACCACCCCGTTCTATGTTTGACACCATTTCACATGTAACAAATTTAACTGCTTATCACTACTTCTTTTATGCACGGCTAGTCCTAGCCAGGGGCTCTATTACACTGGTTTAAAACGATATTGCCATGATATTGAGTTTGGTATGTTATAGTATTGTTTTTAACTCGGCCGCCATCCACTGTCAAATGAATAAAAAACTACAGAAGAATGTCACACAAATTTACGTAGTACCAAAAGGCTGCTCTAGGCTTGTACTATGGGAACTAAACAACGATAAACTAACTTAAATAAATGGAAAAAATCGAAGACTCAGGAAAACATACACGTGCTCATCACACCAATATCTAGATTTTAATGCAGGACCGCTAGCATCGAAGGAAGGGTCGCTATCAACTAGGCCACCGTGTCGTCAAAAACCAACGGTCCTGCATTCACATCTAGTAGCGTGTCGTTAAAACGTTGACAATACGGAAACACGTCAAAAGCATTATCGTTTTTACCGTGTAAAATCTCGGCCCAGGGCCCTAGCCAAGATGCAAACGCTCCTAACTTTTTCTTTTCTATCGCTCAAAATGTATGGGATGACAGTCGACCACGTGGTTTACGAAACGCACGAGAATGTCATCCCATACATTTTGAGCGATAGAAAAGAAAAACGTTAGGAGCGTTTGCATCTTGCCTAGGGCCCCAGTACCGCCTAACCAAGATTCGAAATGTATGGAGTTGACATAAGTGGTTGACGCAACCTGTCATCGTTGCGTCAACCACATTTGATCGATTATCGAAAATCGCTAACTTAGCATTATTATACCTACATGTCACATGAGGGCCCCATGAGTGATGCATGAACGAGTTTATTTTTAATTTGGGGGAAATCTTCCACCCCAAGAGTTTCAAAGGCAATGGCTGCAAATTTACAATTTTCAGCAATAATTTGTCCAGGAGTTACCATGTGGTTGCCGGGTAAGAATAGTGCCACTCCATGTCTACCCGTGGATATCATAAGAGGCAACTAAGGGAATTAAAGGCTTGTAGTACTGTTAGGCGATGGGCGTACAACCTGTCACTTATACACTGGTAAACATCTTAGCCTGATGTGCAAAATGTGGTTATAAAAGAAAATACCCGCATGTGCGCATTACGTCGCGTGCTGGTGACGTAAGCACACCGGTCCGTGACGCCCCTAGAACGGCACCGTGACGCGCCGGGGCGTCGCGACGCACTGTTACGGAATGCCTACCTTCTTAATTAGGCAGCTTTATACGACATTGAACTCAACTCACCTGCCTGCTGCCTAACTTAGAAAGCACACGCTAAAATGTGTTTTGTACGCTCCGACGGGACTTCTTAAACTTGCCGGATAAAACTTCACCTTTGAGATCGACGCAGCGCTGTGTTGAGAGAATCACCCCCTGGGCTGGACTATGGACAAAATAAATATCTCGGGATGCAATTGATCAGTAATTATTTTTCTAATTTTTGATTTTATACCGATCACAATTATGGCTGTATTTTCTAAATTCTTAAAACGAATACCTTAATTATACAGCTTCGTTACCTATACGGAAGAGCGGTGTTCTCTTAGCACAGGAATTATTGCCCTGCCTACGAAACTAGGAGTCCCGGGGTTGAATCCCGGTCTGGGCAAATATTTGTGTGATGAGCGCGAGTGTTTGTTCTTGAGTCATTGGTGTTTTCCATGTAAATAAGTATTTATTTATATAAGCTATGTTTATCGTTACCAACCCATTGGTAGGTCCATTTGTGTGAGATTGTTCCCCGGATTTTTTTTATTTATTTAATTTACTTAAAACTGTGAAAAAATATCTATCTAATGGTGAAAAGCGCCTCAAAATCTGTTGCGTTTAGGAGTAACGATATACACACAGACAGAAGGACAGAAAGATGCAGAAAGGACTTTGTTTCATGCTTTGTAATAATAAACAAGAAGAGGCACCAAGCTGTAGTCACTATGTAATTTTTTGCTATTGAATAAACCATTTATTGTTATTTATTATCCCTTGGTTAGCAATCAACTATTACATCTTGAGTTATTAGCTTAGAATTCTGCTTCAGCATCCACTCTTTTAAACCATAACGGTTATTATTCATGAACCCAATGATAATAAAATCGTGGTTTCAAATTATTCTTGATATTAACTCTCGACAATTAATTCAAACTGCGGTAAGGACTCGTTTATTATCATTACGGTCATGAATAATAATCAAGTTAGTTTAAAACGTGAATTCAATAGACTGCCCTCAACGGTAATGTATCATTTTGCTCTAGCATTATCTACTATAATAGCATTAATAGTATAACAAGCCATAATAATAGGAGTTTTTCATATAATAATTAAAGTTTTAAAGGTATAATTGTATCTTTAATGATAAAAGTTGTATATCTATTGGAAATTCCGTGGAAAAAATACAATAAATCATTTTTTTGCAAAAACCCATCGTTTACTAGCTTCAGTTTTCACTCACAAATAGCTACTTCAAACGATAGCTACTAATGATTTGCACATGTTCAAACACTTATAATATTTAACGAATTAAACGAAAACATATATATGTTATCTATAAGTTACAAAGGAAAACGTGGGGTACTTACACCTGTGGCCAAAGCGGTTTATTTTGAGAGCAATTATGGCATTTAAGTCTATAGTTAAATACGTTACCTTTTACTTCGAAAGCGAGGAAACAGATTAATTTAAAGACAGACGAATGAAAAAATAAAACTCCCTTCTTTACTGTACGTTTCACTCAAATAAATAAAGGGAACAATACAGTTAATATTGGGGCTACCAAGGCTTCTTAACAAATGCTGCATAGTTTTTTAGGGTTCCGTAGTCAAACTAGGAACCCTTATAGTTTCGCCATGTCCGTCCGTCCACAGTCGAGCTCAGATTCTTAGTACTAGAAAGCTGTAATTTGGCATGAATATACACAAAGTGGTAAAATAAAATCTTGAATTAGTGTACCTCCCGTACACGTAACGCGGGATGTATTTTCTAGTATTAAGAGTCTCTAAGCTAGGCTGCGGACGGAACGGATTCATTGCTCTCAAATTCAATTTTCATTTTTTTTTTTTATTCATGCCAAAAGATTTGCAAAAATTTAAAAAACATTTGCAATAGTTGCGCCAAACTGCATAGCAGTTTGTTGGCGAAGACAGCACTCTTTTTTTTACATTTTTTTTTTCATCATTTAAATATAAAACACTAATGATATTTCACTTTAGACTCGTACTTACTCTCATAAGTGACCCAGTGCCTCCCACCGTCCCAATAGATGGGACACGTAAAAAAAACTTTATACACAGAACAGATGTTGCGTGTGACTAGTATTGTTTTTAACACGCCCGCCATTGCTGTCAACACGTAAAATCAAATAAGAGTTATCAAGTTGACAATTAGAAATACGTCTGATTTTTATTAACTGTTTGACCGTATGGCCAGTTTAGAGCAGACCCTTGCAGGTGATAGGGTGACTGAACACCCTCATCTGAATGATTGTCAACTTAGGACAGCTTGACGAACTGATTATGCTTCAAGAAGGCTTGACGTCAAAGGCAATATCAATATCCGTATAGTTTCGCTATGTCCGCGCGTCCCCAGTCTAGCTCAGAGAACGCTGTAATTTGGCATGAATATACATATTAGTCACGCCAACAAAGTGAGTGTATTTTTTTTTCGTCGTCTATCCCAAAGTGTTGGGTGTCGCTGGATATGTCATTTAAAAAATATTGCGGGTTTGTCGTTACTATTTTTTTATTAAGGGATCCATTTATGAAATATTAAGCTTTAAAGCGCTAATTTTTGCTAGAGTCATGTCTGTCCAAACAGCAAAAACTGCAAATACTAATAAAAATCGGAAACAAAACTCATAGAAAATTTGTTATTACTTGTTTTTTATGTTTGTACTCTTGCCCGGTTTTTAAACCTGTAGAATATCAGCCCTGGTCAAAGGCAATATCGTTTTACGCTGTACAATATAAGCCCAGGGACGACGGTAAAGTAATTTTACTTTTGACGTGCTACCATATTGTCAACGTTACGATAGCTCTTATTTACTTGACAGTAATGGCCCCCGAGTTAAAAACAATAGCATAACACGTCACAGACAAGATCGTTTACCTTGTAAAATAGAGGCCTATAGAACACGTTTACTTACGAATAGAAAAGCGATTCGATAGCGTGACGAATTGAAATGTCATGCTACAGCTACAGTGATTGGCACGTAATAATGTATCTTCACTGCAGGAAATGAACCTGTTTGGTCGAGGACTGGAGGACACGGTTTCGCCAATTTCCGTGATATTAATACACAAATGCCGCCTCTGATCCCGTTAGATCCGGTAACACATGAGATTAGGATCTGTACGTGTACAAGATACGAATCTCAAGGGACAAATCAAGGGAAGCGGGAACAAAAAAGGTTAAATAACAACCCCAGTCTAGAGAAAGACCTTCTTATTCTTAAGAGCGCAATAGGTAAAGTATGCTTCTTCTTCTTTTTAGGGTTCCGTAGTCAAACTAAGAACCCTTATAGTTTCGCTGAGACTCATACGAGTAGTACTATAAAACTGTATTTTGACACGAATACTCGTATACATGTCAGTCACGCCAACAAAATGGTACAATAAAATTTAAAAACATTTTTTTTTACTGTACTTCCCCTACACGTAACATGGGGATGTATTTTTTATCGTCTACCCCATTGTGTGGGGTGTCGTTGGATAGGTCATTCAAAAATACTACGAGTTTGTGTCAATTTTTCGATTAAGTGATCCGTTTATGAAATATTAAGCTTAAAAGCGCTAATTTTTGTTAGAGTTAAGTGTCCTCCCCAGCTCCTTGCAGCCAAAACTACAAATACTAAAAATCTGAAAAAAATCTTATATGAAAGCGCAAATAACGAATTTAAAAGGAAAACTATCACGACTAAGTATACATTAGTGGTTCTTGAGGTAAGTGCAGGCGATTAAAGTGTTTATACCTACTAAAATCATCTAAACCAAATTACTTTAAATAGAAAAATAGTTATTACTTGTTGAGTTTTATGTTTGCAGTACGTAGCGGTTTCGGAACCCTACACTGAGCATGGTCCGAGATGCTCTTGCCCAGTTTCATTTATGGTGGTTCCTTATAGTCTTCGCTAGTGTCAAGTGATTGTGGGTATAATCAGTAAGTAAAATAAATCAACAGTACAAGCCGGGCATTTTTTAATCGGTTATCTTCCCTCCCTTAAGCTTTCCGACTCCCTAGTGTGTGCTTCAAATATGACATTTGAACTTGACAGAAAGTAACACAACTAAAATAGGTTTATCTTGCGTTATTGGATACGCGGGAATCTTACCTTCTTTGCCAATAGTCAGACCACGAATAGATTTGGTTACTTACGGTTAAAATTGTCACTAACCACGTACAAAAAATTACATATTTGACCCGAATCATTAAATCTATCTGAAGTTTCAGTTTAAGGAGTGAGCGTTAGTTTCGTAGTTACAAACAACATAGTATGAATATTGGTTGTGGCAGTGAAGCTAGCGCTTGGGTTCGATCACGATAATTTGTGTCTGAGTCTTGGATGCTTTCTTTGTAATTTAAAAGTTTAATTCTCTATAATTAAGTATTAAAAGACTGTACACGATAAAATCGGGTCATGCATGCTCTGGTGTATCTTTGCAATGAATGTACATTTTCAAGCAGTTTTTTTTAATAACTTGTATAATTATAATACTATATAATAAAATTAAAACGTATCATAGTGTATAGTTATGTGTAAGTTTTCGCCGATTATATTCTATCTTACCTTTCATCTCCTGTCCAGCGTTTTTTGTCAATCTTCAAGCGCTTCCTGCTACAATGTCACAACTGTATTTATATTTTACAAGCTGTTTTACGCACATTAGAATGTCGTCTTACAAAAAAATACTTTTTGAAACATTTCTATTTGTAGCAGTCAGGAAGACTTCTCACTCCAAGCACTGAAAGTTGTTTTTGTATGGGGGCATTTATTTGTCACCAAGTCAAATTCGCCAAAGTTAAAACCTTCAAACTATCTCAATCTGAATACAAAAAGGTATAATTCGGCTTAATACCTTTTCACAAAAAAAACAGGAGAATTTGATAAAGACTATCAGAAGACGGTGTACAAATAAATATTGGTACTGTGGATTATATTCTAGCGGTATAGTAGAAATATCCTGTCCCGTCTCGATATTGAAGATAAAAAAATTAGACACTTTTTAAGAAATGAAGATGTTTAATATGATCAAAAAATTTAAAAATACAGAAAAATAAGCAGGAGGGCACCGTCACGAGATCTCGTGTCTGGTGCCTATCGAAATTAATAGCGAACTGAACTAATGGATCGAAAATTACAAAAAAAATCAATAATTTTGAATTTGGAAAGATTTAGATGGTAAAGAAAAAGTGGCCAGGAACGTAAAAAAGGAGGTTTGTAACAACCTCGTTACAATATAATGGTCTAAGTCACACACGGCCCAACGTTTTATCATTATTTAACCACTGACTATTACAAAAAAGTACTTCTTTAAAATTAGCATTCATTGAAAAAATACACCACAGCATGCATGGCCCGATTTTATCGTGTACAGTCTTTATATTAGTTGTTTAGTACCCATAGTATAAGCCTAGAGCTTATTCAGACTAAGTCAAGACTGTAAGAGATTGTCCCTTTAACAATTTTAAAAACTCGACACATTGTATAGGGTTGACGTAAGCTGATGACAGAATCGCTCGAACGCATAGTTTAGTTTATTTATTCATCTATAATCAACATCATATTAGGTCGGGCACAATTTTTTTTCGCATTTTATACAAAAACCTAACAGGGCGCCTAGAGCGAGGTGCATCTTTGAAAACGCTTAAACCAACTTTGTGCTACTCTTACTGACACTTTAGTACGTCCAACAACTTCACAATTTCCTTCGTGGCTTGCGTTGCATTTTTTCTTGTAAGAAAATTTTAAAATGTATCGACTTTCTTCATTAGATTCACTCATTTTGACACAAAGAAGAACCTTTTTAATGTCATCAAAACCAGCCAGATACAAATAATACAGCCAAAGTTTTTTGATTACAAGTTTATACATACTAAATTCGAGAAGACTTTTTCCCCGACCTATTATTAGAACAAATATAGTACAGCCTAAAAAAAAATACATTAAGATCTTCAACATAAATACACTAGTATTAAAATAACAAATAAATTAATATGTCAACTCCATAAAGAAACGTTGGCGGTTGCATCTTGGCTGCGCCCTCTGATATTTATTAATTATTATATATTATATGTCTACATACATGCATTGATACCGATCAAAAACAGCACCCTTCTCTGGCAGTTGGCTAATAAGACTATTAGATAGCGGGTGTAAGCCTTCATGTCAGTAAACACTCCTAATGACTAGATTACCTCGCTCAATAGTCTTATAACAGCTTCATTAGAGCGCTTTCAAGACTGCCTTCCTTATGGCGACAAAGAAGTTCGTTACGTACGTACGTTACCCTGTTCTACGTGTGGCATACTGAAAGTTTCTGGAACTGGCCACTTACAACAAATAAATACAAAAAACAATAACGAAATTTTAAAATGGAACTCTCTCTGAACATCTTACTTTTCAATTTACGAGACTGCCATTTGTTTTTTTTTAATTTGGCGAGGTTCAGAGAATTGTCTATCGCTATTATAAATTACTCAAGAAAATTTTGCTCAATGATTTTTTACGATATTCGCTGCGGCTTCAGTTAACAAGAGAGTTGCCAGAGACTTCAACTGGCGTTTAATAATGAAGTCCCATCTCGTAGCTCTGTGTATTCGTGGTTTGGAGAATTTAGACGTGGACGAGATCATCTCAATGACGAAGTCAGTGAAGGTCAGCCGGTGACTGTGGTTGCTGAAACTAATGTCGATACCCGTGCGACAACTAATTGAGACTGACATAAAAATGACCTGTCAGTAAATTCGTACTGTATTAGGCATAGGAATGAGTCAAGTGCAAAATATTTTGCATGAGCAACTGAAGGTTCAGAAGCTTTGCACTCGATGCATACCAGACCAGAAACGACTGCGTGTAGAATGGTGCCGAATAATTATACATAAGTTTATAGGAGGAGAGTCATTGGCTGTCTATTATATTGTAACAGGTGACGAAATCTGGGTGTATTGTTTTGAACCGGAAAGAAAAAACCAGTCAACCGAATGGGTATTTCCTTTTGAAGAGTTGCCAACAAAAATTAAGAAGAGTCGGAGCACTGGCCAAAAAATGATTCCGTCTTCGAATTGTGGACATTATGTAACGGTGTCGCTTGAAAATCAAAGAACAGATCGGTATGTAAGGGTCATACACAGATTTAGGTTATCATCTTTTCTGTGGACATGCCGGAAGTTAACGTTTTTAATGCCAAATTTTCTGGCTAAGTCCATTCCCGCATAAACGGCGTCAGGACTGTTTTAGACCTATCATATAAAAACAAAACTTATATGCACACAAGCTCTTAACTATTGACCACAGGAAAGGCAACTTTTGTTTTTAAGAGTGTACACACTCTTGATCCGTAAACAATTTCTTGCCCAGTGTCTTAGAAAAAGTTCCTGAAAAGCGTCCTTGCAGTCATGTCATTCATCACCACAATAACGCGTTCGCAAATTCAGCTAAGAGAACGTGTATGCGTATTTGAAGGCTTCAAACGTGGAACTGATGACGCATCCGCCGTATAGGACCTCGCACGTAACGACTTCGTTTATTCCCAAGAATAAAAGAAAAACTGAATGCATTCCAAGAAGCGGAAAATTGGACTCACTGCTTCACACAATGGTTCCAACGAATGAAAAATGTGTATATAGTGAGGGAATAGATACTTTAAAAAATAATTAATTAATCATAAACATCTAATCTAGTCTTATTTATCAGAATCCAAAAACTTTCAATATCACCTAAGTATAGAGGTATAAGATTGTCGAATTTTTGGTGCTGATGACGTCAAAATTATGAAATTTTGCCCTCAGGAGGTGTTTAGATAATTAACTGGAACAAAACTGGTAACGTTTTAATTACAAATCATATTATACAAACACGCATAACATCACGCCTTCATTCCGAGAGTGGGGTAGGCAGAGTTACAGAAATACCAACAACTCTGAAAAGATTTGTTTATAATTTTGTAACCGCATTATGCACAATCAGGCATAAAAGTTTACTAGCGTATTAGTGACAGTTTACAAGCCTATCGCCTAACAGTACTACAAGCCCTTATTCCCTTTGTCGCCTTTTACTACATCCACGGGAATACATGAAGTGGCACTATTCTAACCGGGTGTCCACACGAGGATAACAAATCATTTGCGGATGCATTTTTTATAAAACGTTGGTTTTAAAGTAATAATTTGTCAAATGAGTTTCCCATAATATCTACATCATATTCAACGAAAATCGTGGAGCTAAATTTGTATGGATTACGCTTGACAGTTACGCGATTTAAGCATCGCTTCATCCTCTTAACGTTTCGCTCTTATTGCAACGACCGTGGTCTCCAGTAGACTAAAGAGGCGGATCGTAAAACTATCGAAACATCGGGGTAATAGCTCATGTTTATTACAAGCTAATAAGTCCCATTTAATTACAAATAAGTACTGTATATACCAGTTGGTATTCTGCCGACTTTAAATTGGTTTGTGGTAAACTGAATTGATTCTAAAATCCGATTCCACAAACCAATTGACCGAAGAATTGATGAGACCATGCCGTGTGGTTAGTAACCGACAATGAATTTGATAAATTGATATGATCTCTGGTGACTAACCAAAGGAATCAATTCGTTTACAAGTGTCATTGATCACTTCGATGGGTAAAGGTCCCAGTTGCAAGCCTTTTAAATAATTTGTATGACTTTAAGAAGGCGAACAAGCACAAAAAACCGGTCAAGTACGAGTCGAACTTGCGCACGAAGGGTTCCATACCATTATCTATACAACATTAGACTCTATATTAGTCTACATGTTGCCTTTTAATGTCCAACAAAAAACGGCAAAAGGACACGTTTGTTGTATGGGAGCCCCTTAAATATTTATTTTATTTCACTTTAATTACATATTCTTGAAGTGAATATACTAAAAATTCTGAGAATAATTGATGCGTCTACCTGTTGCCAGTATTAATATTGAGCAAAAAATGCCAATAAAATCACGTTTGTTGTAAATATTTATTTTATTCTGTGTTTAGTACCTATTTGTTATTATTGCAGCCACAGAAATACATCATCTGTGATAATTTGAACTTTCTAGCTATATATGATAAATCCTGGTGACAGACTGCGGGGTCTTAGCGGAACGAAACCCTAAAAAGCACATGTAGTAGTTTTTAAAGCAAAATGTATGGAATTGACATAGTGAATGATACGACCGTCCGGTTACGTCAATGTATGGATATTCTAATATAAAAAATGCGAAAGAGTGTTGGTAAGGACCAAATAGTTGAACCACAGTTAAGCGTAGTAAATTATACAAACAACAAAAGTGAAAAAAGTTCCGTTGTGGCACGAAAATTATCCCTACAAATGTATGGCAAATTTTCGTGTCACAACGGAAAAGTATCTTAGAAAATTCAATTGAGTGAGTTAGCGTGGCCAACTTTTTGGTCCTTACCCGTGTCTGTCTGTTACCTCTGCTCAAACTGCTGAACCGATATAGTAGATGAAGTTCAGTATGGAGATAATGTGGGTGCCGGTTCCCGAGGGAGCAACTATAAACGACTTCTAAGCTTTCACGCATGAACCAATTTAGAGTAATTTTGGTAAAGCGATAAACGACTTCTACGCAAATGGAGAGGCGGGAAACAGCTAGTATCGTAAATGTGAAACTATTTTTGTCAAAAACAAACAAACATAAGCAAAAGCTAAATTCTAATATTCATTCTATGATAACGTATGCAGAATACGTTACATCATTTCTAGAGTCACTGTCGTTCTAGCACGAACATTTGAATCATATGTCACGATCTCGAATCGTCTTTACCATACGAAAACGTGTTCTGAATATTTCCGTAGCTTCCATTATTATTTTATAAATGTCGTACGGACATATTGATAGTGTCGGACACTTTACGACCCTACAGGGGTACAAGAATCCCTAAAATTGTGTAACTGTTCCATACATAAGCCTTGTGGTTGCCGGGTTAGAATAGTGCCACTCCATGTCTTCCCGTGGATGTCGTAAAAGTCGACTAAGGGAGTAAGGGCTTGTTCTGTTAGGCGGTGGGCTTGCAACCTGTCACTAATACGCAAGCAAACATCTTAGCCTGTTTATGCAAAATGTGGTTACATAGTTATAAACAAGTCTTTAAAGTTGTTGGTATGTCTGTGCCTACCCAACTCTGGAAATGAAGGCGTGATGTTTTATAGGTATGTATGTTCCATACATTACATTAAGTATATGTACGATAAGAATGTCAACGTATACGTTAACATGCTATCAAATCTTAGGACTAAATCAGGGCAAGAGCATGTCGGATCATGTTCAGTTTAGGGATCAGACAACGCCGTTAAAACAAACTTACATTTTCTATTTAAGGGCTACCCTCAACCGGCCTTGATCCGTGATTTTCTGTAATTTTCCTTAATATCTTTCAAACGGAACACAATATGAAATAAATATGCGCTAGTCATAAAGAGGATATTTTACTGGATATTTTTGTATATTTTTTCAAAAATTATGAGTTCATTTTGAAGGAGAATCAAAAATACTTCAAATTGAAGTATTTTTCACCCTTCCCCACGTTTGTATATGTCTTATTTAGTACATACATACATAAATCGATTTAAAATCGTTTCAGTAGTTTATGAGTTTATTCGTTACAAACATACATTGCTTTCCTTGATATAAAATTAGTGTAGATGTAGAATATTATAACATCTTACATAGGTACATAACGTCACGCCTTCATCCTCAAGAAGGGTAGACAGAGTCATAGAAATACCAACAGCTCAAAAAAAAACTTGTTGATAATTCTGTAACTACATTAGTAAACACTCTTATAACCTCAAAATGCTTCTTTTTCGCCTCAAAGAACAATTTCCTTATAAAAAGATCCATCCATGATATACAATCGGCAATATGATGTGCAAAGTGTGGTCTCAACTTACTTTATTTACCAAAAAACAGCCGTTTCAGCCAAAAAAGATGCATTTGGATGTTTCCTATGTATTTTATTATACACACTCTTAAAAACAAAAGTTGCCTTTCCTGTGGTCAATAGTTAAGAGCTTGTGTGCATATAAGTTTTGTTTTAATATGATAGGTCTAAAGCAGTCCTGACGCCGTTTATGCGGGAATGGACTTAGCCAGAAAATTTGGCCTTAAAAATGTTAACTTCCGGCGTGTCCACAGGAAAGACGGTAACCTAAATCTGTGTATGACCCTTAAGTATTTATTTCTCTATATAAGTATGTTTATCGTTATCTAGTACCAGCCTAGAGCCAAGTTTGGGACTAGGTCAATTTGTGTGACATTGTCTCGTGATATTTATTTATTTAATTATTTTATTTTGAGGTTATAATAGTGTTTGAATTAGACAAGTAAAAGTATGGTACCACTAAAACTACAATTAGTTCCACTTATCACGTTTCTATTATATTCACGACATCTAAATAATCGAACAGTAACAACTTTTCATCTCGTGAAAAACATAGCGCCCTTGCCGCCAAAACGAACTGTCAAAACCAAACATAAAGCCACATACCTACAATGTTCGTTCAGAAACCGTTCTCAAGTAAAAGTTATTCTCTACGAGGTATTTTTTTAATAGGTGCACAAAATTTAATATTTGCTTCGCTATTGTTAATCAATAACACATGTTGTGTTATTTTTACTCAAGCTTCAAAAATATTAGAGATATTGCCGATTCAATGATTCCACTGACTTAACGATATTCATGGACCCTCTAATGCCGGGGTGCGAGAGGGGAGGGGGGGTTGTTAAGTAAGTTAATAAATGAAATTTCAAATTTAGAATATCAGTAGGAGAGGGGCTTGTTGTCTGATAAGCTGTACATGAAATTTCGAATTTCGAATATCAATACAGTGTATCGCATACCTACAGCTTGACAACCCATGTCATCATTTCTAGTGTGACTTTGTGTCCACACGAGAAGGTAAAAGAGAAATAATTTCCAACAAAAAAAAAATTTTTCTTGAGATCGTTTTATTGTCGTAATATATTATATTAATAATACAAAATCATATGTTAAAATTTGTGCACTGATAAAAAAAATACCCTGAATAATATCTAATACAAGTAAGATATTATGGAATGGACTATACACGGTGATGCAATAAATTATATTTCTATTTCTAATTAAGCCCACTGTCTGGTATCTGGTGCTGTTACCCAAATATAACGGACATGCAATTAATTAGCCGACTGACGCAACAATAGCCGTGACTTGCTACGTAACGTTTCATCATATAAATCAACTAGTTGTTACCCGCGGCTCCGTCCACGTAGATGCCGTTTATCGCTATTCAGTGAGTTTCAGAATTCCCCCTGTAATCCTAAACAAGATACAATGTAAAATGTTGACAACTGTCAAAATCAAATCAAATGTAAGATTGTTGTATGTTTTTTTTATGGCCAAGGTCCTACTCTTTCGAGGATAAAGAGGGTTATAGGGGTCCAAGGGGGGGCCGCATTATCCTTTTTTATGTTAAGGAGAACTCAGGCCACCTGATGGTAAGTGGAATCTGAGACCTATAGACATTTGAATTCTCAAGACTATAATCCTAAGACCTCAAATGCGTTGCCAACCCTGAGGACTAAGATGGAATGCCTCTATGCTAGGTTTGGTGATCTAGCATTATCTACGGGGCCTCCATCGATCGCGGGGCCCTGGGACCGAGCCCAGAGTGCCCAGTGGAAAAGTGGAGTCTGGCCAATCCGGTCACGCTACAGTGGGACAAGATAAGTTGCATTCGACAATTGCTAGCGATAATTTTTCGATAGACAAATGTATAGAATTGACGTAAGCCATCGAGTTAGTCACGTGGTACTCGGTGGCTTACATCAATTCCATACATTTTTCAATCGAAACATAACAATCATATCAATACAATGCAAAAAATCCTTCCGCTGCGTACGCTCAGCCCCGTATTTCACCATCTTGACAGTGACACTTGACAGATGAAAATTCGATATACATTGCAAAGTTAACACGCTGATACATTACTGGATTTCATATAAGCTGTGCCATGTGCACTGAAATGTCACCTGTCACATGTTATTGTCAGGATGGTGAAATAGGGAGCTGATCCGTCCCAGTGGATGTGCAGCTTAAAGTATACTAACCGTGGACGGCGAGGCGGTTTTGATCGGGTAACGGGTGGCACTAATGAGCTATGCCCTTAACCCTCCCCGGAATAGTTTGAGGGATAAATTGTAGATTATGTGTTAATTCAGGGTCCAAGCTATCTCCATTCTAAACATTCAAGGCTGTATTAGAGTTAAGGAGTAACATACATACACACACTTACGAACTTTTGCATTGATAATATTAGCGTGAAAAGAATTAATATAAAAATAACAGAAATAGTAACCATTAAATGGCACTTAAATACCTCATTATTATTATTATTATACCAGAAAGCTATCTATAAATAAATACAGTTAATCAAACATCAATTAAATAAAATCGTAAGGGAGTAATAAATATACTAACTCACACACACACACTCAAAAACGTTCGCATGTAATTACTGTGAAAACAAAAAGTAGCGTACTGCCAAACAATCATTTAAGGGATCTTTTAGTTAACCCAAGTTAACTGAAATAACCCTGACCACGACGTTTTTAGGGTTCCTTAGTCAAACTAGGAACCCTTATAGTTTCGCCATGTCCATCCGTCTGCAGCCTAGCTCAGAAACTCTCAGTACTAGAAAGTTGTAATTTGGCATGAATATGCATATTAGTTACGCCAACAAAATGGTAAAATAAAATATTGAAAACTTTTTTTTTTAGTGTAAACCCCGTGTAGGTAGATGTATTTTTTTTTTCTTTTCTACCCCATAGTGTGGGCCGTGGGGTGTCGTTGAATAGGTCTTTCAAAAATATTGCAGGTTTGTAAAGACCATTTTTCGATTAAGGAATCCGTTTATGAAATATTAAGCTTTGAAGCGTTATTTTTTGTTAGAGTCTTGTATCCCCCCCCCCACCTTCAGCCAAATACTAAAAATTGGAAAAATATCATAAATAAAAGTGCATATAACATTTTTTTTATAAAAAAACTATCACGACTAAGTAGACATCATTGATTCTTGAGATACAGGCGATTAAAGTGTTTATACGTACTAAAATAAATGAACACGGCACCTAATGCCTTTAAATAGAAAATTTGTTATTATTACTTGTTAATTGTTATGCTTGCAGTACTTAACTGTTTTGGAACCCTACATTGAGCATGGACCGACATGCTCTTGCCGGGTTTTGACACGTTTCGCCAACATGTCAGCTTCGTGTGTAAACCCCTTAATACTAATGTCCATAACATTTAAGCCCTCACGTCACTTTCAGAATACAGTGACACTAATCGGACAGTTAAAAGATGATGTACGACATAAGTTAGAAGAAATTCTCGCTAGATCTCTAGCGAGATTATGTACCTCCTATAGCATTCTCTAACTCATGGTAAGGGTACTGCGCGGTTTTAAACGAAATACTGAAATTACATTGTATAACAAAACACCACTGGGAACCCTTTTTAAAAACTTTTTCCTTGCCAAATATTAATTTGTTAAATTAAAGACTGTCAAAATTGAATCATCGTTCATTTGGCTGACTTTACGTTAAACAGAGTCTATGGCAAAGCTTGGATCTCTACAAGCACCTTTGTAGGCAGCCCAAGCCACCGCATAGATCATTATTCATGAATCCAGGGACTCACTGGTAACGCCACCTAATGCCCACTGGTCCATACATTAAAAAGGGGTCATAGACGGTCGAGTAAGTTCGTGTACTTGCGGTTTCGCGATCTTACTCGCCCGCGTGTCATCCGAACTACGCGTACTTAATAACCGTCGAGCAAGTTCGTCAGCGATCCAACATGCTTGAATTTTGCTCGCAGCGCGTCTTGGCTCGTAAGTCTGTCATCAAATTCAAAATTTAATTCAAATTTAATAATTTATTCAGTAAATTGGCCACATGAGGGCTCCTTTACACGTCAGTTATATGCAGTGAAATCATCACGAGTAGCGAGCCACGATCTTTCGGCAGTTTGTGTGTAAGGTGTTTGACATTTGTGTTGTTTATTTTGGTTCAAGAATTCTAATCAAAACCTAAAATCAGTGATTTGTAAAATGTGATACGATATAGTTCCTTCATAACCCAAAGCTTCCTTTGTCGACGACATTTTGCGTTTGAAGTGAGAGCAAGCTTGAACGTGTGTCACCGACGCGAGCCGAGCGGGTTGACGAACTTTAAGATCGCGATTTTAAAGCTCGCGCGTCTGTCACTGACGCGGGCCGAGTAAGTTCGCGAATTTTAAAATCGCGATTTTAAAGCTCGACCGTCTATCACCCCTTTAAGAGAATTAAAAGTATTACCTGTCCTTGGTTGTTGTGAGAATGCTAATGATAAAAAAAACACTTTACTGGATTGTGTTACAAGTCCACTTGTTGAACCACTTTCTGTTAATGAAGTGGAAAAAATATATTTGTTCATGAAATGGGCTGAAATTTGAACCACAAATGTAAACCCGACGACAACGCAAAATTATGGTATCTAAGAGTTGATCTGATGATGGAGTCTAAAGGTGGTGTCAGGATCTCCGCTATACTTAACGTAGATCCACCGTGTTGCTTGATAAGTAGATAATGGCTGCAAAAAAGCACAGATGCCAACAAACGCTTGTCTAAAAAGTAAAATTTAAGACAGAAACTTATTTTTTATCAAAAGATACTCAAATTGATGATTATTATCGTTAATACACTGAAGACAACAATCACGATGATTGAAACGCCCGAATATTTACACAGGTACCTAAATTATGCATTTACGCGTCGACATAAAAGTGATTGTTATACGCAAGCTTAGTTTACCCATAATTGGGTAAACACCCTGTCACTCTCCCTTACACATGTTATTTTAAAATTATGTTAATGGTGCGGAATATGCTGGCGGAAAAATAAGTAGACAAACCAAACCACGTGGCTCTGTCAAACAGCCAATTAAAACTGTTTATCAAACTTTGACGTATCTAATAGGGAACATGCACTTGAGTTTAATTGATACATACGATTCAGAAATGTTAAAAAGCATATAAAACGTAATACACTAAGTTTTAACCCGTTTATTAAAGTCTTTATACGGGGTAATTTTTTCATCAGTGCACAAATTTTAACATATGATTTTGTATCGTTAGTTTAATATATTACGACAATAAAACGAGTTCAAAAACATTTTTTTTTGTTGCAAATTATTTATCTTTTACCTTCTCGTGTGCACACAAAGTCACACTAGAAATGATGACATGGGTTGTCAAGCTGTAGGTATGCGATACACTGTATTGATATTCGAAATTTGAAATTTCATGTACAGCTTATCAGACAACAAGCCCTTCTCCTACTGATATTCTAAATTTGAAATTTCATTTATTAACTTACTTAACAATACTCCGCTCTTCTCGCAACCCTGCATTAGAAGGTCCATGAATATCGTTAAGTTTGTGGAATCATTGAATCGGCAATATATCTAATATTTTTTTAAACTAGAGTAAAAATAACACAACATGTGTTATTGAATAACAATAGCGAAGCAAATATTAAAATTTGTGCACCTATTAAAAAGTTACCCTGTATAATATAATGTGTTTGCAAGGGGTCTGCACTATGACCAAACACCGGATTGACAGGGGCAAAAATGTACCAGTGCTAGTGATTCATTAAATATCGACTAAGTTTATCGACAATTATTTTTCGTGACATAATAATATTCGCGAGGTACTGAATAAGGGCCGAATCAAAAGCACCCGAAACCGACGTACGTGCATGAAGAGATTGATGAATGTGGAGGAAGCGAAGGTTGTATGTTTGGATCGGTGCACCTGGCGTTCCATAGTCTCTGCCTACCCCATTGGGAGACAGGCGTGAAGATATGTATGTATGTATGTGTATAATAATATGGGTTATACATTTCTTGCAAAAGTAATTCTTACCTTTACCTCTAAATCGTAATGATCAGCTTTCTATAAAGATACACGATATTTTTTCTTGCGAGGCAATTTTAACAGACTTATAAAACAAAAAGGTTCTTAATTGTTATTCATACATACATACATACATAAATCACGCCTGTTTCCCAGAGGGGTAGGCAGAGACCACTTTTTTCCACCTGCTACGATCCTGACAAAGCTCTTTCGCTTCTTCCACATTCATACATCGAGTCATGCATGCATGCACGTCGGTTATTCAATGTAATTTCAATGGTTGTCAAAAGTGACTTGAGTCCAGAGTCAATGACAGATACCGTTTGTTTATAGTTGCGATAAATATAAATAAAAGAGCGTTGCACATAAATAAAAGGTATTCAAATTTCGCGATTAAATATGATAATGATGATTAAAAATAGCTTTTGATTGATGTCGATAAACTTAGTCGATATTTAATTAATCACTAGCACTGGTACATTTTGCCCCCGTGAATCCGGTGTTTGACTATGACTGTGTAAAGGGTCCATATTGGCTCATATTAAATTGGTCTTCAGATTTTTTTATACAAATAACGATTTGTGACTATACTCATCATTTTTCCGAATAAATTTGCTCATTTTTTTTTCATAATCATCGCATCTCCTAAAGTAAATTTGACTAAAACTGCTCTAATTTTAGGACGTTTATAAAACAAACCTAACCTAACCTAACGTTATTTACCAGTTGGATATTTTTAAAATCCTGAAAATAAACAGGTGTAATATTTATTATAAAGAGTGATAATTATAATGTAAAATGGTATGAGAAATATATTTATGAAGAGTGATCATTATGATGTCATATGGTATGTGGTATATTAAAGCCTCTTTAAAGTAAAAATACTAGACCAAAATTAACACCAATAAACACTATGTCTGGCGAATTTATATATAAATAAAAAAAAAAACATAATATTAAAAGTGTGTAATTCCGAATGACCATATTCTTTTTTTATGTTTAAACCGGAGGAAAGCGAGGGTGGGACGCTAGTGTATTTGGACGATTTTTAGTACTTACGAAGCTATTAATCATTTAAGCTATTAATAAAATGTACTTACCTATATTTTCTTGAAAATAATTTAAAAAAAATAATATAATCATGGAATTGCAACAAGTTTCTAAAGATAATACATAATAGATGATGTA
The DNA here is from genome assembly GCA_949316455.1 of Acleris holmiana. NCBI lineage: Eukaryota > Metazoa > Arthropoda > Insecta > Lepidoptera > Tortricidae > Acleris > Acleris holmiana. Next base: position 3,735,704 of record OX438773.1, on the reverse strand, counting down.
TTTCAGGAAAATACAATTAAAAAAGTATCATATACTGTAGGTAGTAAAGTTCAATTTCATCGTATTGTAATGTGGTCAATACAGAACCACTGCTTTATTAAGGGTTAAGGTTCTTAGGCTGGTGTCCATACATTTCTAGCCATCCCATTACCTTACTGCTTAGGGTGTAGTTAATAATCAAACAATATTTTTGTCGAACGGCGAATTTTGTATTTATTTATCTGGAGTTCGGATTTATTACCCAACTGCGGTAAAGGCCAAAAGGAGTTTGACCTCTGACTTGATGTCCAACACTAGGTATGTCCCCTCGTACAGGCTGGATGTATGGGCCGAATTCGACAAGCGAGGTGTCGTTAGATTCGTCTTGACGTCGCAAGTGTCACTGGGTACTTACATTAAAACAAAAACCATAAATAAAGGGTAACTAACATATATACAAATATATGACATTATCAAATATGCAGTTAGGTTTTAAAAACTAGCTGTTTCTTAGACTTGTATATTATCATAATTTCTCAGGAAACTTATCGATAGCTTTTGTAGAAGCTAACTAAGAAAGGAAGAAAAATACAAACGTATCCTACAAAATACGATTTCGTCTGAATTTACCACATCTGTTGTACAATATAAATACAGCTGTCTCTGCCACGCGCATGAATGTGCTTTTACAAAATGATAAAATAACCTAACCTAACTCTCACTTGTCTTGTTTTTGCTCCGAACCGGGGATTTCGCTGCGTGCGGAGGGACAAAAAATAATTGTCTACATCACAATTTTTCTGTTTCGGGCCAGCTCAAACAACGTTATGAAATTTAAGAGTACGAATTTATTCAGCAGTGTAGTTTTAAATAAAATTTATATCTGTAATATCAACACTCTCACTGACACACATGCGCACCTACAGCACTACGCACACACACACATACACACACTACTTTTAAGTAATGTAATAAACTAAGTTTAAATTAAAATGTTGTAGTTTAAATTAGGTTAATCACTACCCGATATTGTTATATCTAATAGGAAATCTCAATCATGATATAGCATGCCACCTAATCTATTTGCTATATAAAATCCATTCTTTCTTTATTATCTACTTCTTCTTCTTCTTATTTTTTATGGCGGAGATAAATCTGTTTAGCGACATGTGGAATATGTCAGTATGTACAAACTTGACGTTATGATTTTTACATGCTCTTACAATAAATCTATTCTTTGCATACACTGTTCGAGTAGATGGGACTGCAAAAACATTTAAAGAACGCGTTCTGCAATCAGGCCATCGTAATGAAATGTTAGAAAGAAGATTTTGAGAGTCTACGGAACCATTTAAAATTTTGAACAGAAACACTTGATCTTTTAATTCGCGTCGCGCCTGGAGAGACTCAATGCCATCCGCATTAAAGGATTTAAATTTAAATTTCATTCGTCTAACGAATTTCTTTTGTATTTTATCTAACGCGTCAATATTTTACCGAATAATGAGGATTCCAAACTGAAGACGCGTATTCCAAGTGAGATCTAACAAAATAATTATACAACATCATCAAAGTTTCGGGGTTTTTAAAATCATGACTTTGGCGAAATATGAAACCTAGCATTTTATAAGCCTTAGACGTAATACTTTCAATATGAGAAGTAAACTTTACCGTGGAGTCGATAAATTTTTGGTAAATTTACTTACTAACTATTAGTAACTATTAGTAAGGTACTAACTAATTGGTCTTATAGCGTAGAGTCTCGACCATCACCTTTAGAGAGTTGCTAGATGGCTGAATCAAGGGCCAGATACAGAAAGCAGTTCTTCTCGACACGGCACGTATTGTGAGGAGGTTCCTCTCTCTGCAGCCCTAACCACCGGAAGCGTGAGCCCCGCTGCCGGTTGCACCGGTTTTTTATTTCTATTTTTTGTAGTAGTATTGTTATTTTACTTTTATATTTAAAAAAAAACAGAAAAATTCAAAGAAAACTACAATATAATACAACTATAATCAAATAGTTTTAAAAATAATTGTACCTAGTTAAACTAAAATTAAGAAACGGTCACTTTTACACGTATGTGACGAAAATTAACCAAATAAATGTATGACTGATTTTCGTTCCTCACGTGTAAAAGTTACCGTTCCTTAATTTTAGTCCTTAACTAGGTACAATTATTTTGAAACTACCCAAGTATAATATTTAAACAACTTCTAGAATTGGTATTTCTGTTTCTGCCTACCCCACTCTGGGAATGAAGGCGTGATGTTACGAGTATGTATGTATTTAACATCATAAATCTAAGTGCGAAAGAGATTTATCAGGATCGTAGCAGGTGAAAAGAAGGTGGTCTCTGCCTACTCCTTTGGGAAACGGGCGTGATTTAACGTATAAGTGCAAATTTTGTGAGTTTATATCTATCCGACGGGCGATCTCCGGAAACACGAAACATGTTCGAAAAAAAAAAACAAAATAATAAAAATAAATGAAAATGAAAATGAAAAATATATTTATTTCGTTAAAGCTTAAGTGTAAATTATTACTAGGTGGAGACTTCCTATTAAGTATGCAATACCTGTATCAGGAAGCCCCGCTCCTCCATAGCAACTAGTTTTCATATAGAGAAATAAATGTGTGTGTGTATGTGTGTGTGTGTGTGTGTGTGTGTGTGTGTGTGTGTGTGTGTGTGTGTGTGTGTGTTAATTACTAGGCTAGGTTTACTATGGACTATGCTACTACTACTTGTTGTAAATGTTACAATGGATTTTAACACCACAAATATACACTTATTATAGTAAATTACATTACCATTACATAAATTTTATTTTATTTTATTTAACACCATTGCAGCCAAGAGCTCCAAAAACTATGCTATGACCCGATATAACAGTGCTTCAGTCTCGTTATAACTAAGTGTTTTGAGCCACTCAGACATACTTTTTTTGCATTTATACAATTGTAACTGGTATACACATAATTTTCCGTTTATTTTATTATACAAGTGAGCTGATTGTGCTGTAAATTGTCTTTTTGCAAATGCTGACTTAGTTGCTGGGACGGGGGCAACGCTGTGTTTACGTCTACGTGTTTGTGAAATAGGATTGTATTTTAAGGTTTTGTGCACTTTTAGCGTTGCAGAAAGAATGTACAGTTTCCTCATTGATAATAAGTCACTAAGCTGGTAAAGTTCATCCGTTGGGAATCTATAAGGTTTAGAGTGCATTACCTTTATAAGACAGCGTTGTCCCCTTTCAACCTCCAAAAATTTAGTTTTTGCTGAACCACCCCATACCGATATACAGTAGGACATGACAGATTGTGCTAAAGTTAAATACAGTTGATTTAAAAGTTTTTTTGTGGTTATATGTCTAAGTTTTTTAAATATCCAAATTAGGTTACGTATTCTGGTGTTAACGTATTCAATATGAGTATACCATGACATGCGTTGGTCCAGCATTACACCCAAGTATTTTGTAGAGTTAACTTTCACAATTTCTATACAGTTACAAGAAATATGGTCAGAATTGATACAAGTGTGAATTTTTAGATTTTTACTGTTATTTGGTTGTGAACTATTATATTTAGTGAAGCACATATAATTCGTTTTATTGATATTTAGTGTTAGAAGATTACATTTTAACCAGGAGAATACTCTGGTCATACCTGTTTCTGCACTTTCAAACACAGACTCCCAGGATTGCCCCTCAAAGACTATGACAGTGTCATCAGCGTAAGAAAAGGTGTGCCCACATTGCAGTTTAAGGTTTGTCAAGTCATTTATATAAATCAAAAACAATGTGGGCCCCAGAACGGAGCCCTGGGGGACGCCATATGTTACGTCAGCTTCCTGGCTAATAAAATCACCAATTTTAACTTTTTGAGTTCGCCCCTGCAAATAGTCACTTAGCAAATTTAGCGGGTTTCCTCTTATACCAATCCTCTCCATCTTGCGGGTAAGAGTGGAAAGAGAGACCGTGTCAAAAGCCTTTTTTAAGTCTAAAAACACTGCTAGACACTTGTCACCATTATCGGTCCTACCAGCTATCAACTTAGTTAGTTCAAGTATTGCATCTTCAGTAGATTTAGTCTGACGGAAGCCAAACTGTTTATCTGATAAAATATTAAACTTGTTAAGGTATGAGATAAGGCGATTATTAATTAGTTTTTCGATAACTTTGGAAACAGCAGGCAGGACCGATATTGGCCTATAGTTATTGACATCATCTCTCTCCCCAACCTTATGAACTGGCGTAACTATGGATTGCTTAAACTGTGTTGGAAAGATACCATCTTTAAAGCAGAGGTTAGCCAAGTGACTAATTACTGGAGCAGCTTGAGCCACGACCATTTTTAGGAATTTAGTTGTGATGCCGTCCCATCCAGCGGCACCGTCCGATCTCAAGCCCATGACAATGCTATATACTTCCTGAGGGTCTGTATCTAAAAGTACAAATGAGGAGGCTGTCCGGTCAGGTTCAGTTTGGTTATAGTCCAGCAATTGGTCTACGCTTCTGTTAGGGCATTTTTTGAGAATATCCTCAGCTAAAGTCTTGCCCACATCAGCAAAACACTTGTTAACAGAATTGACCGAGTCATTTGGTGTTGATTCGATGGTTAGCAAATCGAGGTTAGAAGTCTTAGTAGATTTGTAATGAATTATTTCTTTTAGTGTTTTCCAAAGTTTTTTAGAGTTTTTAGAAGCATTTGTTAATTGTTTTCTTTCGTAATTACGCTTTAATTTTTTAATTAAATTATTACAAAAATTGCGGTATCTTTTGTACGTGATCCTAAGAATCTCATTGTACATTTCGGATCGTACCTTTAATTGTAATTTATTACGATTTCTTATACATCGCAGTATACCAGGAGTTATCCACGGCTTTATCGTGCGCTGGTTTCTAGGTATAGGTTTTATAATCCTGCTTTCCTCTAGGGATTGACTTAGTTTCTGTATCAAATGATCGGCAACAAATCTCGGGTCACTACTGAAAAGAAGGAGTTCAAGGTTTTTTTCCATAAGTTTTTTAATTGCTTCTTCGTAGTTAGCGGTACTTTGCGTTTTTGATGTGCGCTCTTTTGACCTGTTATTCGTTAGTGTTAAAAGGATTGTAAGATGGTCTGTAATTGAGGTATTTAGAATAGCGCAATAAGCCGAGGATTCATAACTATTTATTTTTATCATAATGTGGTCTAGACAATTTGTTAGTCTGGTTGGATAAATGTGACCTGGTAGTATACCATGTGTAGAAAGCATATTTAAGTACTGTTGTCTATTTAAATTTGTATATTTTGATTCATTCTGTCTGGGGATGAGGTTAATGTTAATGTCACCGGTTATTATTATGTTCGATGAATGATTATTTTCAAGGTAGGTATTTAAGGAGTTGATAAAAGTTATTGCGTTTAAATTTGAAGGTGATCGGTAGATACCTAAGACGGTACTGTCACTGAATTTAATTTGTATACAAGTTGAATTTTCAATTTTTATTTCTTGTACTCTAGCATTTAAGTTCATTTTTACATACGCTACTACACCATCGTTCTGATTTAGATTATAAGTAGTAGCTATGCAGGAGTAGTTGTTAAGAACGGGTAACGGTAAGTTGGGGTTAATACGACATTCAGTCAGAATCAAAATATCCACTTCAAGTTTTAACTCGGAGAGACTCAATATTAGATCATCGAAATTACCATATACACTCCTGATATTTTGCGAGACTATGGTTAAGTTTGATTTATCTACTGGTACATATATATGGAGATCCTGAGGGTCACACTGTACGGAAACCGCAATTTGAGAGTTGTCAATTTCATTTAAGATATTAGTACTACAAATCATAATGGACAAATGCAGAAAAACAAGGGGTCGTTTAGCAGTGGTGAGTGTCTTTGTTTTGTGTGTAGTACAGAATTTATAATGTAGGTTAACGTTATATTCAAAGTGTAGCCCGGCTGGGTATGCGGACCCAGCTTATACGTAGTATACCTTGTCGCATAGTAGCCACTTTGGATGTGTATACTACAATACAGTTTAAGTGTATTAGTGAATTTAAGTTTTAATCTAGTTTTAATGTGTTTTGTATGTTTGTGTGTGTGCCTGTCAGAGCGCTTATGATTATTGTGTATGTGAGTGGAGTGTGTGTGTGTGAGTGTTAAAGTATAGCATGCAAAAGACAAAAAATAGTGTATAAGTGCGAAAAAACTACGATACAAATGGATAATAATTAACATACTTATCACTATTTGAAGCAGCGATAGTCAGGTTGATCTTGAGAGCTGTTTTATTTGTGACTCGCTATTTACGAGAATGATTTGAGAAGCATCATCTTGCCTTAGATAAACACTGCCATACGCTGTCCAACAGTATTTAAATAGATTTTGGCGCTTAAGTTCTCGGGCTAAGAAATAAAGGCGGCCTGCTTTCGGGGTTAGTTGCTCAGATGCATATACTGGGGTCTCTTCAGAGTGACGTAGTCCTAGGTGTTTTGCTCGCAGTGTTTGACCACTCGATGTATTAAACACTTTGCACATACGAAGTATCTCGTTTTTTATAATGGTGGACGATGTCTCAATCACTATCGGAGTTGTTTGTGACCGGTCTTGCTTTCCTCGGACTCGATACACGTCTCTGATGTCAGCTCTCGTCATTGCACATTTAACAGATTTCGATAAATTTAATACTATTTCTATGAGGTCCGACTTTGTCTCTCCAGAGTTCTTAGGAACATTTTTTAGCTCAAAATTCGATTTTCGGCTGTTTTTGAGTAGGTCTTCAAGCTTGTCTTCTAACACCACAATGTGTTTCTTGTCCTCAGCAGATTGATTTTCCAAAATTTGTATTTTTTTCTTTGTTTCTTCATTTTGTGACGACAAGAATTCAATCGAATTCTCTATATTCCGATTAGTGACCTGAATTTCTTTAAGTGTTTGAGTATTTTTAAGTATCTCCGAAAGCTGTGTTTGCATAAGTGACATCATCATCGACTTCATTTCCTCCTTAAATTGGGATAAATCATTTAAGAGCTCGTCATCGCGTTTCCTTTTTTGTCGCGTAGAAACATAATTAGGCGGCGTCACAGTATCATGCTCCCCTAGTCTAACAAGGTCCGTCTCAGACTGCGACCTATTTATCGGCGAGTCTCCGGGCATTGTACCAGGAGATAATGAATCGAGGGTGGTAAACAAGTGTTACCTGCGCGGGCGCTGACGTCACTCTAGGGGCGGTGCACACGGCGCAGCCAATTAGATGCAGGAGACGTGGATCACTGATAACAGGTACGCTGCGATTGGAGGATGCGCGCAAATCCGTCCTCAATGAGTTAATAACAATAGCAAAGAAGACTCACGCAGAATTAGTACCAGGCGAGCAGAGGTCATCAGTAGCTCTTCAGATGTGAGTAATGGCGTAATGGCGTTAACCTCCTGGTTATTTATGCACTCCTATTTTTTTAAAGTTAATTATTTAATTCAAAATGCTTATTATTTTTCGATAATCAACAACTACGGGTCTTGAGAAGCGTGTACACCTTACGGCGGCCCGGGGGGAAGAGGAATATCAGGGGACAATCTCACACAAATTGACCTAGTCCCAAACTAAGCTCTAGGCTTGTACTATGGGTACTAGACAACGATAAACATACTTATATAGAGAAATACATACTTAAATACATAGAAAACATCCAAGACTCAGGAACAAATATTCGCGCTCATCACACAAATATCTGCCCTTACCGGGATTTGAACCCAGGACCACCGGCTTCGGAGGCAGGGTCACTCCCAACTAGGCCACCGTGTCGTCAAACACATACATAAACATAATATTAAAAGTGTGTAATTCCAAATGACCATATTCTTTTTTTTATGTTTAAACCGGAGGAAAGCGAGGGTGGGACGCTAGTGTATTTGGACGATTTTAGTACTTACGAAGCTATTAATCATTTTATTTAAAATTATTGTAATTTTTCCTTATGTCCATGTTACGAAAAACCCTTAAGTACATGTATTATTTCAATATTTTTTCACTGGTTTCTTACGTCCATATAATTATTATGAACTTAGGATGTTTTTAAAGCTACTTGCCTTTTTTTTCAATACTCCTTTTTGTGTTATCACACAAAGTTACTTTCTCCATAGTAAGTGAACCCTAGTTCCCTTTTCATCTAGCATGGAAAAACAATCCTTGTGTAAAAAAAAGTTGTCATGAATAAAAAGGCAAGTAAGTTTAAAAACATCCTAAGTTCATACATATTGAAATAATACATGAACGGATTTAGGTTAGGCTTATTGATTTTTGGGACACTCTTTATATTATAATCATGGCATCGGATGGGGTCACCATGATATGGCTAAGCGATTTAGGTTAGGATGAGTGTAAGGCACAGAGCTATAGCAGTTACCCGGCTCTATCTCTTTCTCTCGCCGTGAACTGATTTTTTTAGCCATGTCATGGTAATGCAGGTCTTTCTTATCCTGCTAAGCATGCAGTTTGATACTTAACACGGACCTTAAAAACGAATTTGTTCCCGATATAACTTACGTCTTGCCGTTAGGGGATGAATTTGAAGACGTCTTTCTTAATGCACTACATAACAACAGGAGGTACCGGTGATCAATCAAAATAAGGTAAGGTGATATCGGAAATGTTTAAACAGGGTGCCGCAGAACTTGATGTAAATATTAAAATATGAAAACGCACTTTTTCACCTTAGCACCTCAAAAAGGGTGGTTTTGATGTTTAAAGATAGTGAGCAAAATTCGATTTTGCTGCTAGCGTGAGACAAAGTAACTTTTTATTTTTTGCTTACAATACCAAGGTGGTTGTTTACCACGTTGTCAACCTTAAGGTTATACTTTGTCGCTGCTGAAGTGAAAAATTGCATGTGCAACTTGAGACCAAAGTTATTTGCACCTCGTGTCTTTGAATCCCTCGCTGCACTCAAGATGGGTGTCTATTTTTTCATCAAATGTATCATTTCATCTAATTTAATTTCATCGAACGCCATTTTCTGCTGAAACCATAATTTTTAGGCTATCTTAAACATCTAACCTAACCCACGTCATTAATGTTTAATATGCCCTGAAAACTTAATGGTTTCAGCAGAAAATACATTCGATGAAGTGATAAGTTACCACTCAGGATTCTAGCCTAGAATCACTCGCTACGCTCGTGATACAATACTAGAGGCCTTCGCTTGCTCGGGATTCAAAATCAACACTCGCTGCAAAAAACAACTTTGCTCTCTTGTTGCTCAAATAACTATTTCCAGTCAAGAATATAGTTATCACTTTTCAATTAATTTGTTTGGTAGTTGTGACTTTACTTTAGTGTGAATTATTTCACCATCTCGATTAACTGCACTAAGTTTTGAGACAAGATGCTACCTTGGTCCAGAGCATTTTTTTTTAAATAAAAGTAGTCAAAAGATGATGAACGAGATACGAGAAAGTAAATGCTTAGAAATAGATTTATTCCAAATGCCTTGATATTTTACAATTATGGTATAGTAACTGACAAATTATAGCTATTTTAAGCCAGAGGAAGCCAAGGTAGCGTTCTTTGCCACTATCATTAAAATTCTAAACTAATTAACACATTGCAATGTTAAAAATATTTTCTGGATCTGTAAAAGGGGCTTTCTTATGCCGTAATATACTCGTAAGCGTTAAGTTCTGGAACACCCCGTATATTTCCTAAGCAAACCCCGCATTACATACTATGACTAGATGTTCTACACAATGACTAAATTATATGCTTTGCCTCTCGGCTGGGTGGGATCCATCGATGAATACTGTTGAACCTTTAATATATTATAATCTATTAATGGAATGTGGTAAATTACGATGTCCAGAAATATGTATAAATTAATTCTATTAATCTTTTAATAGATTCGGATCTATCAATGGACTTTAATGAGCTGACAGTTTAGTTTCTTGCAGTGCTTCTTCTTCGCACTGGTCCTGTCTTGGGAAGCAGTAGTATATTTTAGGTTGCCGAGTTACCCCATAGTTACATGGTTACGGTATGGTCGGTAGTTATTAGTTGTTTATGACTTCCTGCTTTCTTCGGAATGTTATAGTCACTTTATTAAGAGGATTGTGAACCGATGATTAAATCGAGTAGCTGTCAAAAATAATTCATACAAATTTACCTCCGGGCGATAACTTTTCTCACCCCCTAAAAAAAAAAATATATAATCCGATTTCCATGATTTTTAAATATTTTGTGGTTTTTCTGAAGCACTAATCTTATACTTTTCGGTTTTTGTTTTTTTTCAATTAATATTATTCTTTGAAAGGGAAACGTACAGACCTAGTATTTCATAACATCAAACTCAAAAATCGTAAAAATCAGACAACGATCAAGAGAAGAGAAACATTATCGCATTTTGTATGGGAATTTTTGCTTCACATTATGTAGACTTGTAGTGGTGTAAGCTTACATGGCGCTCTAGTTTGAACAAGTTGTTTTAGTTAATAGTATTCTGTTATTGTGTTAACAGTAAAAATCTCAATTAACCTATTTATATTTTGAAATAGAGTTTTTTAAAACAAACAGTGGTATATTTTTGAAATCCCAGTGCGGCCTACTTATTGAATAAACACCCTGTCTTTATCTACAACATCTATGAATATCCATTAATGTGTATATAGGGATACAGGGCTGTTCAGTCGGCTATCAGGTTACACGTGCCCCCTATGCAGTCAGGAAAGCGCCAGTAGTGTCCCACCCTGTAACTAACTTGTGTATTTTGACGCATAAATCGTTTATATTCTACGTGCGTGATACTCGTAATTGCTAGCAAGTTTTACATGATGTAAGGTAATCCAATGGACCGGTAACAGTAACGGTAAAGCTAATGAAAGCTCTAGTCTATCCATAACCTAGACCTGAGGGTTATGTGGTGGTAGGACCCTGTGCCGGATTGCTACCACCGTCTTATCCATTAACCACCCGCCAAGCAACAGTTTTCGCGTTATTGTGTTCCAGTGTGGGGATAAGACAACTGGTGAAATTTCTAGCATAGAGGCATTTCATCTTAATCTTCAGGGTTGGCAACGCATTTGAGGTCTTAGGATTATAGTCTTGAGAATTTAAATGTCTATGAGTTTCAGATTCCACTTACCATCATGTGGCCTGAGTGCTCGTGTGCCTTCTCCTTAACATAAAAAAAAAATATTATGACCTACCTACGCAGTTCATTTTACGGTGAGCGTAAAGGACAGAGCTATGGCAGTTATATAGCTCTGTCCTTTTCTCTGAGCGTAAACAGAACTGCATAGTTATGTCATAATAACCCCCACGGTTCTCTGCCTTTTCACTTTTTTTTTCTGTAACTACCAATATTTCAGGATTTTTCTAAAACTAACCTAACCTAACCTATAGGGTTCTTAACATTTGGTGGTTGGACACGATAGTAATTAACAGTTTCGGAAAAAAAACACGCGGGTTGTCAAATGATATGTTTGTGTAATGAATCATTTGTGAAAATCATAGGATCCCCCCTTAACACACTTAATCTATGATTATAAAGTTAAGACAAACTAATAAATTAACGCTGTAAATAGACATACACACTCATTTAAAACATCACTCCTTCATCCCCAGAGTGGGGTAGGTAGAGCTAAAGAAATTTCAAGAACTGTAAAAAGACTTGTTTATACTGTAACCACATTTTGCACAATCAGGATAAGATGTTGACCAGTGTATTAGGGACAGGTTGCAAGCCCATCGCCTAACAGTACTGCAAGCCCTTATTCCCTTAGTCGCCTCTTACGACATCCACGGGAAGACATGGAGCGGCAGTATTCTAACCCGGCATCCACACGGAAAATATTGAATTTTCGATTAACGATCTACCTGATGCTTGTAGTACTGTTAGGTGATGGGATTGCAACCTGTCACTATAACACTGGTAAACATCTTGGCCTGAATGTGCAAAATGTGGTTACAGAATTGGTATTTCTGTAGCTCTGCCTACCCCGATCTGGGAATGATGGCGTGATGTTATGTATGACTATGTATGTCAATATGTAATCTACCTAATGTTTACCTTGAATATCCATTAAGAAGAACCTCAGATATATTATTAAATATCGTACAACATTTGTACGGTTTACAAATGGGTTCTATTAAACTTTGAATAAGTACTTTCATCTATCAAAAGACCTCGTTAACATATGAATACATGCAAGTTACATTAAACAGGTCCAGAATAAAACCGGTGCAAAAAAGCAATATTATGCATTCATTCAATTATTCAGAACCACAACGTTCACTGTATTGCATATTAATGGAAAAATATTTGCAGAACACAAACGTTGCAATTTCATTTAACACAAACGTTGGGTGTTTTATTCACTGGTCGTTGGAGCTGAAATTCTAATAGAAACCAAGGCGAATTTTCCTGTTGCTAGCATTGACGCGGAAAACAAAACCAATGAAGATGAAACCATATTTGAAATATGTAGAATGTAGGAGAGAAAAGATGATGGGCTACCTGATATGGGATGACAGTTTCTTTTTTTAATGTTCACGTTATGTAGAGAAAATGTGACGGAAACAGAGGAAGAGAAGAGAGTGAGACAGGCTTATTTAGTTTAGCCAAATAAGACAGAAGGTTCATGTCGTGTCGGAGCAGAAGGAGTGAACACTGGCAGAGAATAGAGAGAAGTCCCAATTACTCCACCGATAATAGCATAGCTCTTACGTATAATGATGTTAGCATTGTACTGACGAGAAACTTCTTATATTTATGAAAACTCACGGTACCTTCCAGAAGTTTTGGTAATTTTTTAATGGAAAAATAACATTATCAATGCTCTTAAATGTTTCGGAAAATGTCTCAGTAATTTCTTGTAATTTCCAAACTTCTGGGAATGTTCTGCAACTTGGACATTACTACTTGGAGGGATAGTCCACTTTTTGACACTATGTTTATGAAGTTAAGGTCCAAAAGTGTTAAAGGACTTTCTTGGTCGACTAAATAATTTCTAATTAATTATTCTAGTAATTGCATATGTCTTAAATCGGGCCATCCGTTTAGCCTCTATAAGGAAATAAAGAACCATACATATATTACAGGTTCAAAACATTACCATTCTTCTTCAACAGTCGGGTATAACATAATCGGGTGATACACTCTAACGTAGAGAGTTTTTTTGTTAAGGAGAAGGCACACAAGCACTCAGGCCACCTGATGGTAAGGGGAATCTGAGGCCCATAGATATTTGAATTCTCAAGACTATAATCCTAAGACCACAAATGCGTTGCCAACCCTGAGGACTACGATGGAATGCCTCTATGCTAGTAATTTCACCGGTTGTCTTATCCCCACACTGGAAAATAACAATGCGAACACTGTAGCTTGGCGGGTGGTTAATGGATAAGATGGTGGTAGCGATCCGGACGGACCCTGCACACGGTCCTACCACCACTCACGAATAAAATACATATTTTTATTAAAATTGAAGGATAGTTAGGATAAGTTATCTCACGTACTTTTAAACTATTGTAGCGCATTTTTTTTCTGTTGAAAAATAACTAACTTTAAAATCAATTTATGCAGCGATTTAATCTTCGAGCGGTTCTTGTGAGGTGAGCTTCAAAAATGCCCCCCCTGTACTCGTACCTACGAGTAAATGCTATGATATAATTTGTTAAAGTACAGTTAGAAACTCTTTTAGTAGGAAATAACAATGTGGTATGTTTGCTTTCATGTAAGCTGTGCGAGTATTTACACAGTGTATTGTCGGCGGCGCAGAAATTTTCTTTTTATTTGTACGCACCCTGTACATTGAATCTGTATTTGCAACTTCCCAATGATACTTTTTATCGTTAGTCAGAAATTAAGTTTATGTATACATTTGCAATATGGCGACTAACCAAAAGTAATTCGAAAATGTTGCGATGCAGGCGTACCATGGTTATATATAATGTTCATTACTTCGATACACTATCCCGATGTGGGGAAATTCTTATCATGCTAATAAACGTATAGCATGCAAAGATTGTGTGTGTAACTTACTTCGCGTGTAAGTGTGTACGTGTTATGTCAGCAAGTCTTCTGTGTAAGAATAAGACAGCGTTAATAGCCATTCTTTTAGAAGAAGTTTGGTTCGACATATTCATGTAAATAGATAATAATTTGAACTGGTATTCAATCTTACACAAATTGATAATATTATAAACGTGTATAGATTATAAGTAGCAAGTTTTTTTTTGGAATCATTAAGAAATTACTGAGGTTATTCTTGAGAACATTGAAGAGCATTGAAATGGTTACATTTCCATACAAAAAGAATATTGCTAACATCAAATTTTACATTTATATACAAACCGTTCTCTGGTTTGCAAAGTTGGTTAACAATATATTATTATAGTTTCACCTGTTCCCGTATAAAGGTAACAGCACCTCTATCAATAAACAATACACAATCTAGAGAGGTGATCTTATTAAGGTGTCAAGAGGTTGACATAACTCCCCCTCTGTTACGTTGAAGTAGTCCACACTAGTGTCGCCAGACGTTTCGATTTTGGCAGGACGTCCCGATTTTCTGGCGTCTACGGATAGTCCCGATTTACCCTTGAACGGGTCGCCAATTGGCCACATTTTCAGCATATTGCCAGAGAGATCATGTCGTCAATATAAAGGAAAAACTCACTAACTCATAATGTTTTTTTTTAATATATTACAAAGGGTGTTTGGTGGTCGTGTGCTTTTACGGATGGCAGAGGGGATCATTTTGTAAATTTGTTGATGTTTTATTTTTGCGGTAAGGAAAAAGTACCTACAAAATCTTTAAAATAAAACGGGTGATATCTCAATAACGCTACCCCATCTGCCATCCTTTAAAACCCTCGAACTCGAACTATAAACACGCTATGTAAGATACTTATTTCTAATACCCAGAGGCCAAAAACAGCTGGCCACAGTTGGTATTGCGCGATTTTTAAATTGTATGTTTTGGCAAGACGAGAATTGAAATTGAAATTGAAGAATTCCAATTCCCTCCTTGCGCATCTTTGGTGGAAATTGTTAAATTGCAAATACAAATTCTTGCTCCGCCTAGCCTCGCCGGTGGAACAGCATCTTTAATCATTAACTGAGACTGAGTGCCAAAAGCCCAAGCGGCCACATGCGAGTTCGACTCGCGCACGAAGGGTTCCGTACCATTATCTATAAAAACGGCAAAAAAACATGTCTGTGGAATGGAGCCCTAATATTATTCTTACTTTAATTTAATTATTTATTTTTAAAGTGAATGTATAACTAAATATTCTGTGAATATTTCAAGCGTCTACTTGTTGCCGTTATCAATATCGAGCAAAAATTATTAAAAAAGTCACGTTTGTTGTATGGGAGCCCCCTTAAATATTTATTTTATTCTGTTTTTCAGTATTTAGCAGTAGCAACATAAATACATCATCTTTGAAAATTTCAACTGTCTAACTGTCACGGACAGAGAAGGATGGACGGACGGACAGCGGAGTCTAAGTAATAGGGTCACGTTTTACACTTTGGGTACGGATCCCATGTGTATTGTTTTTTTCCATGTTCATAATATTCATCCGGGCAACGCTGGACATGAACAGCTAGTTTTTTTTATGGCCTAGATTAGTGTCCTACTAGGCAATGACATCTTCCTCGGATATCCAACCCATAGCAATATCTGACCAGCCGCTTCAAAGTGCATTCAAGTCATACGGCCTCCTTCGCCTTGGTCTACCACGGTGCCAGTAGCCTTCCTGTGGCACCTACTCAGATATTATCTGTGCCCTGGGTGTTTTCGGCAAATGTGACCGGCCAAATTCCACTTTAACCAGTCGTTTTTTTCTGCTAGTGTACATTTTTAAAAAATATAATTCGCTCATAGCTAGCACTGCTTGGTGGTACGTTAAAGTGTAAGATGGTGGCAGTATAAGATCTTGTAATAGACTCACGTAGTCGATGGGTTGATGTTGAGGCAGCCCACGCGCACGGTGGCGGAGTTGGGAAGCTCCGGCGGCATGTTGCATATCGACAGAGAGTTCTCCACACGCAACATAGTGACGCACACTGCAGACAAACAATGGACATCAAAATCTGTTAGTAATGGACAAATGGACCGGAGGATCAATTTTGGAATCTAACGAGATTCTGTGGATAAGCTGTGTAATGGGCAAGGATCGGACAAACGCCCGTCATTTTCAAAATATAACCCTGTTCCTTACAGCAGAGACGTCCTTAAGATGTTACGATATTTTAATTTATATTATTTATTTATTAACACGTTTACACAAAAAAACCAGCTGTTCCATACATTAACTCTCAATTAATTCACCGTTAATGTATGGAACAGCTTTTTTTTTTGGCAATTTCGTGGTTGGTCCCATCGGAAATGTTGTTCAGTATGACCATCTTATTCACTTTTCGCCATTCCGGATCATGACCCCAAAATCACCCAGTATACCTAAGGAAGTCTCTGTTGTACGGAACAGGGTTAAGTTTCGAAAATGACTGGCGTTTTTCCGATCCTTGGTAATTGGAAGTGTTCCTAGAACTGTTTAGTTTGGTGCTAACGACTTCATTCTACCATCGCCCTTTTCGTCAACGGCAGGATGTTCATTCCCATTTTCTTAAGTCAATGCGCTTAACTACGAGTCGACAGCCTAGACCACTGACGATCCTACTAAGTATATAGTTACCTAAAACTACACTATTCGACTTTCTTTGTGCCCATGTAAAGGCCAGCACTTCGGTCATGAGTTGCGTCGACCAGACGCTTTGAGAGATTAGAATTAAGCTTTGCGTTTCCACGTAGTAATACTACACCATTTTGGAATCACACCCTACCGATAGCGGCCATTAGATTAGATTGACCTAAATCTACACTAATTTAATAAGACTTGCCATGAAGATCTGAAACAAAGAAACGACAAAGAAGATACAGAATAAATTTGTTTGATCTAAAAGAAAGTTTGAAAAAACGAAGCTCTTAAAAATCTATTTGTTTTCTGTATGGCGGCTGTCTATCAAGAGTTCTAGAATATTTTTCTCTGATACGAAACGACTGATGCTACCAAGCTGTTTGTAGAAGTTGAAGCGGTTCAACTAGTAAACATACGAGTATAAGATTTAGCTCGTGACTTCGTCCGTGTAAAAGCCTTTTATAATTTTTGTAACTCTTCAAGATAAAAAGTGTCCTGTATTTTCCAGAATGTGTTTGGCAATTATGATTTACCTAGTAGGATAGAGGCCCTGATGGTCAGTGGTCACCGTCGCCCATAGGTGTCAGCGATTCTAGGAAGTTTTCAATAAATAACCTTTCTAACCCACATTTAAAGTAAGTCATAGGTAATACTGATAACATTACGCTAAGAAAATTTCTTGGTATTTATTTCGCACTTTGTTTTCAACGTCTCCATGTCTGTTCGTCGGCTTAATTTTTTTAATCTATGTTACAAATTTGATGTGGTTTTTACTATAATAACTGTTATTTTATTTGAGTTTATACATCGTTCTTAGTTTAAGTTCAAGAAAGAAAACCTTTGAAAAAGATTATCAATTTTAATGGTTCCAGATTGGTTTATCCTTGAATTGCCGACACTAATTTCATAAAATGTTTTACTTCGCCGACTTATCATTTCATCGAAAGGTATTTCCACTTTTAGATACCTCCTAATAATTTTTCTAGTGTCCCTAACTTACGTAACTCATATTTAAGATAACGTAAAAACAATAAGGTTTCAGCAGTTTGCTGTCAATGAAAATGAAATTCGGTGAAACGACACATTCGATGAAATGAGTGTCGGTTCAAGGAGATCCCTTCCAGATTGGATGAACTTCGAGGTCTTGTGTGATAAAGACGTCGTAAAATTTAACAACGTTGCGTATTACCAATTTATGAGTATTGCCAGGACTTTTGCGGAAACATTAAAAAGTACCTAACCTAGTTTCAAAGTTTAGAGTTAATTTCTGTGTAGGTATTCTCTTAGAAGACCTCGTTTCTATGGAACATGTACACTTCCCTATCATCCAAATAATCAATCAGGGGGACTCATGAACTCCTGATATAAAGGTTTAAAATAAAATTATGAGCCTAAATAATCCTATAGCTATACATATATTTTGTAATCACGTTCACAAAAAAGGCTCTAAAGATTTTGATGAAAATTGTTTTACAGGAGCTTTTCGGTTCAAAAAATCGGTCTATCAAGTAGTTGTATTCTGGGAAATTCAGATTCCGAAGTGTTTGATATAATTATATATAGACGACGCTATTAAATAGTGATTTAATAGTGTCGTCTACATACACCCGAGTAGGGCTTTTTCACCCAGGGTACTAATTATAAAAACTAGCACAAAACAAAATCATTGCAAAGGCAAAGTTTGTTGAAGTTTCAACAGGTTTGTCGAGAACTTTAAATTAAAAATAATGACTAGGAGAACAAACACGACGTGGTACATGAATAGTGACACAAAGCTAAATCGACTGACTTAGGGGAAATGTGCTTTATTTATATCATAACTGGGCACATTTTTAAGCGGTCGCTGTTCATGGATTTTATGTGGGTATAAAGGTAGGTATATCTGTTTCTCTGTGACCTACTGAAGATTGAACGGCTTAACGGGTTTTGAAATTCGAAGTTTCGCCTTTATCTAAGGAGTGTATTTATTTTAACGACTCCGTAGCGGACCTATTATGGTCGTGTTTATTGATGTGGATAAAACATCTGTCACTTTCTAACGAGTATGTAAGTGTGAGAGTAACGGATGCTTTTTCCACCGCGGTAAAAGCGACTTTATTACGAGGTCGGTTCTATTCTAGATAAGGGCAAATATTTGTGGCATGAGGAATGAGTGCAAATATTTGTTCCCAAGCCTTGATGATTTTCTATGTAAGTATTACTTATTGATAAAGATATGTTTATCGTCGTTTAGTACCCATACTATGAGATTAGAGCCTAGATTAGGACAAGGTCGATTCGCACATTGTCTCCCTGATGTTAATTTATTTCGAAAGGTAATAACGCTTCCCAAAATAAGTGACAACAGAGAAGTGCCACAAGAAACTCAATAATAAAGTAAGTCAGTCCAAACCGAATTTTTATACAACGAAGTTAACCCAAACCGCGGGACGCTGACTGTATCAGATTTATTTCTGACATCTTTCATTTTGAGGAAAAAATGTAGGTAATATGAAATGGGGACAAATGCTAAACGTGAAAGAATCATTTACATAATCTGTTTGGATGTGACATTTCTTTTATGAAATGGACTTCCCATGCGTGTCTGTGAGAGATCTGAAAGGGTCTTCAATTTTGGGTAAATATAGCTTAACTTACATAAGATCGAGCAAGTAAACAGTACACGCAGAAAGGTGCTTTTTACGTGTTTGTATTACGAGTTTTTTTTTAATAACAAGCATCGTTATTTTGTAGCGCCAAGTATAATAAAGCCGGGGCTGATATTCTACACCTTATTGTTTTAGACGTGTTTCCGTATTATCATCGTTTTGATAGCTCTTTTGTACTTGGCAGTAATGGCGACCAAGTAACAATAACATTACACGTCAAAGACAATATCGGTTTACTGAGTTAAATAAAAAATCCGGCTTTGTGATGTTATGAGTTTTTAAGTCAACCCTGTTTCTGTTTTCTTTTGTTGCGTGGCTCACTTCGTTATTATTTTCCCTGAATACCTATAGATGTTTTTATATGTACCTATGTACATACAAACAACATCACGCGTTTATTCCCATAGTGGGGTAGGCAGAGCTACAGAAATACCAACAACTCTGAAAAGACTTGTTTATAATTCTGTAACCCCATTTTGCACAATTAGGCCAAGAAGTTAGGAGTACTACACGCCCTTATTCCCTTGACCTATATATTTATATATATACAGGTTGTTGTGGAATTAATTACTTTTGGGTCAAGGGGTGATATAGTAGGTCAAACTGAATAGGTAAGTATTAAGTATTTTCAGCTGCTGAATTTTTTTAAATATCTCTTTTTACGCGCGTATGTATTTTTATGTAGTTTAATGTCGTTTGCACAACCTGCCAATATATATTTTTAACCATCTCATCTTTGTAAGGTTATCTAGAAGAGATTGCTATTTAGTGACAGGGCCTGTTGATTCACTATGTATTTTTTTTGTTGATATTTGTTTTGTATTGTATTGTATAATTCTTACTAGTGTAATTGGGGTAGTATTTATTTGTGAAGATGTAAAATTTGGTACTTTATATCCTCAAAGACCTATTTCGTAACCTTTTGATTACAAGCTTGTCGAATTAATTATAGGGTGCTCTTTGTATTTGGCATTATGCCCTCAAGCGAGAGCTTGGGGACACAGGAGGGTACTAATTATCGGGTTTCACCCGGGAACCCTCTATATGATACTTTCAACTCGGAAAATTGGAAAGTTCTAGATGGAATAGCGATAAACTTTTGGGCAAAATTCAATCTGTATTCTTCTTCTGTTTATCCACTAACTCCTAAACCAAGCTACGGATTTTGATGCGGTTTTATCTAAAGATATAATTAAAAAGAAGAAACTGACTGACTGTTTGACATTTCAACGCACAGCCCAAACCACTGGGTCTAGAGATTCCAAATTTGGCACGTAGGTTCCTTGGGTTAGCACTAGGAAAGGGGTTTTGGATTTTTATCCCGTAAGAGGGTGAAACAGGGGTCCAAAGTACAAACTTATTAATCTTATCTTATCTTGCTTGTGGTTTCCGGGTTAGAATAGTGCCACTCCATGTCTTCCCGTGGATGTCATAAGAGGCGACTAAGGGAATAAGGGCTTGTAGTACTGTTAGGCGATGGGCTTGCAACCTGTCCCTAATACACTGGTGAACATCTTAGCCTGATTGTGCAAAATGTGGTTACAGAATTATCAACAAGTTTTTTAGAGTTGTTGGTAATTCTGTAGCTCTGCCTACCCCACTCAGGGAATAAAGGCGTGACTTTATGTATGTATGTGTCTTGCTTGTCTTGTTTCCCTATAGAAGGACTCAATAATTTGCCCGGAATATTCCTTGGATATCTTAGGGGTTCACTAAAAATCGATTTTTGGAAAATCATCCCCTAAGGCGTTAATTAAATAGGAGGGCTAGCGGAAAACTAATTCTATGCATACGAAGTCGCCGGCGACCTTAAGTGTATTATAAATTCTGGTTTATGTAAGGGTGTTACATAAAACTCATATGAACCGAAACAAAGCGAGGGCGGGTCGCTACTCGGTACCTAACCTATACAGGGTATTTTTTTTATCAGTGCACAGATTTTAACATATGATTTTGTATCGTTAATATAATACATTATGACAATGAAACGACTTCAAAAAAAAAAATCTTGTTGCTTTTTTTTTACTCTTTTACCTTCTCGTGTGGACACAAAATCACACTAGAAATGATGACATGGGTTATCAAGCTGTAGGTATGCGATACACTGTATTGATATTCGAAATTTGAAATTTCATGTACAGCTTATCAGACAACAAGCCCCTCTCCTAATGATATTCTAAATTTGAAATTTCATTTATTAACTTACTTAACAACTCTCCCCTCTCCTCGCACCCCTGCATTAGAGGGTCCATGAATATCGTTAAGTTAGTGGAATCATTGAATCGGAAATATCTCTCATATTTTTTAAGCTAGAGTAAAAATAACACAACATGTGTTATTGATTAACAATAGCGAAGCTGCAAAAGAAAACGAGTTCTATGCAACGAAGTCGCTGGCAAAGGCTAGTATTTAATATAACATGTAATTTATTACATTAAGGTATTTAATGGTCTTTGTCGCTACCCTTCCAGATCAATAGAAAGATCCTTTTGTACAGAAACCCTTTCAAATCCAAATAATTAATACCCTTTGTGAATCAGACGCTGAACTGTTATTCAAAGCTTGTATTCATTTCCTCGTTCTTTACGTGCATTAGCTTTACAAACGTAATAAAAACGGGGCAAGAGCATGTCGGACCATGCTCGATATAGGGTTCCAAAGCCGTTAAGTACTACAAACATTAAAATCGACAAGTAACAACTAATTTCTAGACACGCGGCAGCGTGTCCAGCCAAGTTCACGCCAAAAGGAACTGGCGAGCAGCAGCCGTGTGTTATTTACACGAACCGTTTGGAGCCACTTTTGACCCCTCAATAACTCCAAATTCATTTAACATAGAAACTTGACATTTGATATGTGTAATAAGACCCTTTAGATCAACTAGAACCCCAAATTTCATAAATATAGGTTAAGCGGTTATTGAGATATTAACGTCCGAAAATGGGCATTTATTCCACTGACTGACTCACTGACTGACTAGTAATCAAAAACCTAACCCACTTCCAGGTGACCTAGAAAGGTGAAACCTGGCATCCAAGTGGGTATTTGTGCGTACACAAATAAAAGAGTCTGAAAACATTGATTTTTAAGTTTTATTATTATTATTATTATTATTTATGCTTGTTACTTCAGAACTCCGTTATTTACTAACCGATTTGGAAAATTATTCTTTTGTTTGAAAGGGTATACTTCCGGAGTGGTTTCATCATCATCAGGTCCAAATCTGATGATGGAGTCCGGGAGAAATCGAGGGAACTCTTCAAATATTTTAGGTACACTTATAGATCACTCCTGAAAAGCTCCATTTGGTGAAGTAGAATGATGATGAATGTTGATCTAGATCTGGTATTTAAAGTCAAATAGGTCGTTTTTATTATTAAAAAAAGCCGTGGTAGCCCAGTCGGTTTGAAATGACAGTCTTTGTATGGGTAATAAATAGAAAACGTGTGAAAAAAATCACAGATAGTGAATGGGCAATGCGCTCTGACGTTTCAGACGTGCAGGAAAATATAGAAAATGACAGCGAAAAAAGACCAGTGCGCAAACGGAGGAAGAGGATGTAAGATTTAATTCATATCATTTAGGTACCCACCTAAAATGGTAATTTATTTATTTAATATTTATCGCATTTCTTTAAAAATTAAACGCGTACAACGCGCGCGCGCGTTATTTGACAAAAAATAATGATATCCCATCAAAAACATAAATGTAAAATGGAAGCCAAGTTCAATATTAAGAATATCCGATGCGCGGTTGTCGACTTCGCCGACAAAAAAATTTAGATCTAGATGGGTGCCAAGTTCCGTAGATAATCCTGATATTATATGTATTTATTAAGAATATACAACATTCAAAAATAAATTAAAAACACATTTTCCTATTTTTTTCTGCTACAGCAATGTTTGTTATTTAAAAAGTATAACTTCTTAGAACACCAATTATTTACACAAAGCAGATAACTTAGGATAAACTGCAGCTCAAAATTGGACTTGGCTAGTTTTCACGTACAAGGTATCTTGCATTTGGCTAATCAATAAGTTATAGGGTACGCAAGTTACTGTATTTATATTGTGTGGTCATATCATACTCTTCCAAACAATTGGCTTGCTGGTAAAAACTAGCCGAGTCAAATTTTGAGCTGCAGTTTATCCTAAGTTATCTGCTTTGTGTAAATAATTGGTGTTCTAAGAAGTTATACTTTTTAAATACCAAACATTGCTGTAGCAGAAAAAATAGGAAAATGTGTTTTTAATTTATTTTTGAATGTTGTATATTCTTAATAAATACATATAATATCAGGATTATCTACGGAACTTGGCACCCATCTAGATCTAAATTTTTTTGTCGGCGAAGTCGACAACCGCGCATCGGATATTCTTAATATTGAACTTGGCTTCCATTTTACATTTATGTTTTTGATGGGATTCTATTTCAACTCATTTGGTGACGTCTTACATGATTTTAGTTAATCGCCTGTATCTCAAGAACCAATGATGTCTACTTATTCGTGATAGTTTTCCTTTTAAATTCGTTATATGCGCTTTCATTCAAGATTTTTTCAGATTTTTAGTATTTGTAGTTTTTGCTGTAGGAGGGGTGTGTCCCCCACTTGACTCTAACAAAAATTAGCGCTTTAAAGCTTAATATTTCCAAAACGGATTCCTGAATCGAAAAAATGTTTTCACAAACCTAGAATATTTTTAAAATTCCTATCCAACGATACTATGGGATAGGGGTGCGTAACGGTCGATATAAAAATATTTTCTATAATATCAGTCGATATAACGCTCATTTCATATAAGTATTGAATCATATAACAACATTTAATATATTTAAATATGATATAATTATCATTTTATATAACGATCATTTATTCTAAAAATATTTTATATAACATACATTAAGTATAATGCATATTTACTATAATCAACTTATGATATAAAGTTAATTTCATATAAAGTATAGTTGGTTTAAAAAAATACTGTCTATACTAACTCGTGTCCAACCACAAGGGTCGGTTTGTTAGTTACCTATTGTGACCTTACAGAGCGCTAACTCCTAGGTCTCAACTAATAAATAGGTTAGGTTAGGTTAGAATTGTGTCAAGGCGCGAAGCGCCATAACTACGCGGAATAGGAGCTCCGCAAAGCGGAGCTCCGTCGACTTTGCCTCACGGTCAGCGTTGTACCAAAAAATATACCACATGATAGTTATACAAAATGATTTTTATACAAAATGATGATTACCTATACCAAATGATGTTTATAATAAATAAACTATATACCAAATGATAATTATAGTAAGTAAAAATAGATATTTTGATAATATACCAATCGTTTATTATATAAAATGAGTGCTTAT
Organism: Acleris holmiana; assembly: GCA_949316455.1. NCBI lineage: Eukaryota > Metazoa > Arthropoda > Insecta > Lepidoptera > Tortricidae > Acleris > Acleris holmiana. The sequence goes on along the minus strand of OX438773.1, from coordinate 3,711,028 downwards.
ATGCTTTAAAATTATATCAAATGTTATTATATCAAATGAAATTATATGAATTGTTTTTATACCGATCATTACACACCCATGGGATAGGCAAGAAGAAAAAAAACATACCGACGTTACGTGTAGGGAAGGTACACTTTTCTTTTTTTTCTAAATTTTATTCTACCGATTGTTGGCGTGACTGATTTGTATGATCATGCCAAATTACAGCTTTCTAGTACTAAGAGTCTCTGCGCTAGGCTGCGGACTGACGGACGGACGGACGGACGGACATGGCTAGTTTCACTACACAACCCTAAAAACGCCAAAGTTAATGTTTACTGAGTTTAATAGAAGCCTACAAGCGCTGTCAAACAAGTTTTTCCTTCTCATAGAACGAAAACATACATCTAATGACAAGTCTCATCTTTGTGTCCCTTGTTTATGCACTTGGCCCGTATGTCAACAAACACGGTTAATAGGGATCATGCTTGAAAAAGTTTCATTGATCCGACTTAAGAGAAAATGTAAAAAAAAAACACTTAAAGCGCAAGGTCTTTTAAAAATATTACGGGTTTGTGTAAACAATTTTTTGATTCAGGAATCAGTTTTGGAAATATTAAGTTTTAATAATAATAATAATCACAGGACAATCAATGTCACACAAATTGACCTAGTCCCAAAGTAAGCTCTAGGCTTGTAATATGGGTACTAGACAACGATAAACATACTTATATAGAGAAATACATACTTAAATAAATAGAAAACATCCAAGACTCAGGAACAAATATTCGCGCTCATCACACAAATATCTGCCCTTACCGGGATTTGAACCCAGGACCGCTGGCTTCGGAGGCAGGGTCACTACCAACTAGGCTAGCGTGTCGTGTGTGGCTTTAAAAGCGCAAATTTTTGTTAAAGTCGAGTGCCCCCCCTCCTACAGTCAAAACTACAATAACTAAAAATCTGAAAAAATCTTGAAAGAAAGCGCATACTCGTATAACGACATTAAAAGGAAAACTATCACAACTTAGTTGTCATCATTGGTTCTTGAGATACAGGCGATTAACTCAAATCATCTTGTTAATGTTGTAATAGACAGGCAGTAATGGCATCCGAGTTAAGCCCGGTTCTCTATTGGATGGCATAAAATTATTTGTAATAATAGTGTTACGCGTAATTGCTTTTAGCCGAAATAATGATGTGCATAATCATCTTTACGCATATATTATTACGCATAACTTTAAAAAGCATAAATACAGTAAGCATAATTGTCATCAAGACTAACGTCAAATAGCATAATTGCAAAAAGTCATAATAATTAATTGACATTATTACAAAATGGATATCATACTAACCTAACCTAACCTTATGTACCTAACGTGACCTAATTTAACCTTAAGTATCTAATAATTATTAGCCCAAACAATAATATGCATAATGTGTATTAGTCAAATACAAATTAGTCCAACTAAAATTATTCTAATAGCCTAATATGCTAAAAAAGGAGTATGCTAAAGTATTATTATGCGACAGTACAATTATGCCAATACAAATTATACGAAAACAACTATGCGAAAAAATATTAGTCTAAAACACTTTATGCGATCTAAGGGGATCTCGTTAAGCCCATGACCATGACACATCAAATGCTATATATTTTATACTACACTTTTTTAGTAAGTGGTTATTAAAAGGCGTGAAAGCCGTTCATTAAACATTCTCAAAAATCAGGGTAGTAATATTGAATGGAATTATATAACTGCCCCGGGCAGTATTATCGTATGAAAATCCATTTCTACACCGTTTTGTTTTTTTTTTAATTCTAGATGACGTTGTCAATCAACCCACTTTGACACGCACGCAAGCTGGACCCTGCAAATGGGCCGTATTCACCTTCTTTAACGTCTTTCGGCACGCAAACTGTACGGAGCGTTAAAATTCACCATTAAAAAAATACTTTGTTACTGCGGCTCTACTTTGAAATCTGTAATTCGAACTTCGGATCACCCTGTCACTTTTTGCAAATTAGTTACGCATCGAGAGCAAAAGGGATAGTAATAGAATAGACGAGCCCCTGCTTAATGGCACGCTCGTTCTTCCTTGAAATAATTAATTTGTTAGTTTTGTATTTTATTAATTTTTAGGTGTAGTATAAAGCAGTACATATCAATAGAGGGTAAGTACAGATTTCCCCTTGGTGAATAAATTACTATTTACCAAGCTGAATAGAAGCCTACAAGTGCCGTCAAACGAGTTTCTCCTTCTCATAGAATGAAAGCATCCAGTTAATGACAAGTCTCTCACTATTTAATCATATCACTATGAAAATTATATTTTGAATTTTAGGTGTTGTTGTTTTTTTGTTTTAAATAAATTAAAGTATTCTTCATTGTACATTTATATTTTAAATACATCTATGAAACCACGTATTTGCCTAAGGTTTTTTTATGTTAAGGAGAAGGCATACGAGCACTCAGGCCACCTGTTGGTAAGTGGAATCTGAGACCCGTAGACACCGGCTGATAATCAAGTCACCAAATGTTATCGTATTGTTTTTAACTCGACCGCCATTATGTTAATAAGAGCTATTATTACGTTGGCAATACGATAACTATAGGGGTAAAGACAATGAAGAATTTGGCCCTTGATGGTAGGCAACAGTGAAAACTATCGTAAACAATGACTTGCATTGAAGCTAACCAAATTAATATTCTATCAGCGCTGTTCGATGCGAAAACAACCCTTCTAAACAAAAAAGGCATTTAAAACTTAATAACTACACCAAAACAAACCCTTAATAAATAGCAATAAAATCGTTTTTAATACTTTATAAGTTAAGGCAGATGTGCTCTTTTGGGTTAGAGCTTAACCCATCGCTTGTTTTGTTAATGAAAACAAATGTATCAAGCCTGGGAAACACGAATTCTATTGCTTTTTGAACAAATAGCAGTTATTTTGGTAACATCTCGTTGTGACGCTGAAACAGCATATCTACAGATACTGGATTTTTGTAGCGCTTTTGAACAATAACAATGGCTTTTTGTATATACATGGGTATACGTAGCAACTGCGCGCCTTCCAGCTAAAAAAACATCAAATACATTTTATCGAAAATCCTAACATAGTTGTCAACGATAATAAAGTTATAACACAGCTACGATTAATGCGCGTCGGAATCGCACACGAAGGATTCCCATCATCTATATAACATTAGACACTACATTATAACCTTTTAAAAATAGACAAAAAGAACCTCGGAGCAAAACACAAAATGTACAACTACACGCAAAACGTAACCAATAGCAAAATGTACAAACGCATATTGTGAAACAAGCGGAACTTACATAAACCAAAAAGCACGTTCGCAAAATGTACAAATCAGAAAATACACACTACTTACTAATTCGACATTACGCTAAACGTGTAATATGCAAAAATTCCTACCCGCATAGTGTACAAAAAACTAAAAACAGTGCTGTTCAAGAGGTTGATCTATGGATCTATTGAAACTACTTAGGATTTGTCGTTTAGGTGTGGAGAGTTCAAGTAGTATGAAATTACATGAAACAAACTTCAAACTTAACTTATGGTAAATAAGTCACGCACTATTTGCATATGCGTTTTGCGTAATGTACATTTTGCTTTGTGAACGTTTCGCATATTTCACAATATGCGTTAAGTACATTTGCGTTTTGTGCATTTGGCTACAAAGCGAAAAAAAACACGTTTGTTGTATGGGCCCCTTAATTTATTTTATTTTGTTTATTTAGTTTTGAAGTGAATATGACAACTAAATATTTTGTGAATATTGTAAGCGTATACCTGTTGCCAGACAGACAGATAGTGGAGTCTTAGTAATAGGGTCCCGTTTTTACCCTTTTTGTACGGAACCCTAAAAACCCCAGTACGCAAAGATATTGAGCAAATCGTTAAAAAAAATGTTTTATCATATACTGCTGTCATAAATGGATGATACAATTAAACCAATGCCACCATGTTAGCACACGTCGACGCTGATAATTTGTTGACATACTCGATTCGTGATAAAAACGATTTATCGCATCGATAAAGTTAACCATAATAGGCTATAGTCGAGATTGTTCGTTATTTATCGTGTCACGTAGATGCTGGTAATATAGCTATCTATCTTCTTCGTTTCTTTACATGTAAATTCCCTCTGTGACTGACTGATTTATTAACTGACGACACAGCCTCTAAAGCATTAACAGTTGTCAAAATGTATGAACAAACAGTCGATTAACATTGATTAATTTTAACATCGTATGGTGAAATTGGTACTAAAGGTGTCCGCATTTGTGACATTTCGTCTTTACATGGTTCCGCGGCTGTGACAGTAACGCGTGTCAGTACCGTTTCTGAGGACGGTTGTCATGTTACGACGTACTGTCGTGATGTGACCCCTCTCGAGCGCATGGTTTACACTATCCAAAATTAACGTATAAAGACCTATTAGTGTAGTGTAGGCTCACTTTAAACCGCATGACCTAGGGGCTTGATATTTAGAGATAGTTCTCCAAGCGGTGCCCGAAGAATTAAGGAAAGTATCAACTAGAAAAATAGCGGGCATCCTCGATTCGTAGATAAAACAGCTTTCAGGTTAACAAAATATAAGCATTGGTCGGAATAGGTAGAGCTTACTTGCCTAAACTTTACGCCTGGTCATTTAATAATGTATCCACGTCTCACCCACGCGTGAATGATATTGGTTGGTTACTAGTTTCGACCTTAAAATCATACGTAACAGGGTGTAATTTGAAAAAAAGATGAAGCCATGTGAATTAGTTTTTCGAATTAGGCGGTTTGGTGGCATAATATTGTTTTTTTTGTACTTAAATTTAAAAGAAACATTTTACTTACGTAAAATATATATCTGACGATGAAAACTGCATCATGATCTGTTGCGTGGCTTAGAAGGAATTAGTGGGTATAGACGGATAGATAGACGCGGAAAGTTATTTCATTTTATGTTATGTAGAGAATAACAGAAGTTAGAGAAGTAATTAAATCGAATTAATTCTAGACATTAAAACATTATGAGTACTGCTACACTCCAATGGCTTACTAATAAAAATGTGTATAGTTTACTTATAATAATTTTATTGGTTTACATTCATCTGGCATAACTTTTTTTGGCATAATCATCACTTGGCATAATCATCATTAAAATTTGGCATACAGTCTTTTTTTTCAGAAACCGTATACTTTTCAGGATTGTTATAAAATAAACCTAACCTAACCTAATGGGCTCTATGCAATGCTATTTTAAATAATCCTGAAAAGTATGTAAGGGAAGTGATCCCGTCAGGATATTACTCATCATATTTCTTCACGTGTATAATAGAGAACATGCATGAAAGTTAGAATTGACGATATAGGAGAATATTTAAAAAAAGCATATAAGTTTTGACCCGTTTATAAACATGGCACCACAGCTGTGACGTCATTCCTGTCGTCGATTTTGTATGGAGTGTTTTTGCACGGGGTCTGAACTATGACTTTTTAAAAACATCATAATGAAAAATTACATGACAATTATTTCGCGTATGAAGTTATTCCTCTCTTTCATAGCACTTTCCAGAGAGCGTAAGAAAAAAACTATGCATGTTTCCCAAATGTTCTGTATTGATTTGGTTGACAAACCATCCTACTAAATACAGTCACCAGCAATATATTATATAACATTGCGCTTAAAAATATCTGACACGCTCTTATGCCTCCAGTAATAAAGACGTGTCATATATTTTTGAGCCCAATGTTGAATAATATTATTATTGCTAGTGACTGTAGCTACATGACTCTGCCTTAAATACATACCTATAAGCGAGGGGCAACTTAAATTTACCGAGCAATACTTTGTCAACGAATTTAAAAAACTGGGCAAGAGCATGTCAGACTCAGTGTACGGTTCCGAAGCCGTTAAGTACTAGAAACATAAAAATCAACAAGTAATAACTCATTTTCTACTTAAATTCAATTGGTGCCGTCTTAGATGATTTTAGTAGCTATTAGCCCTTGAATCTAACTTTTTCTTTAAAATTCGTTATATGCTCTTTCATTGAAGATTTTTTCAGATTCACGCCAAATTACAGCTTTCTAGTACTAAGAGTCTCTGAGCTAGGCTACGGACGGACGGAAATGGCGAAACTATAAGGGTTCATAGTTTGACGACGGAACCCTAAAAACCGGCCAAATGCTAATTGGATTCGCACTTGAAGGGTTCCGTATCATTCTTGTCTGAGCCCTCTCACATCCCTTTAATATTTTTTTTTTATTATTTGTTGTTATGTTGTATAGCAGCAACAGGTTAAACCATTTTTGAAAATTTAATTTCTCTACTCGTGCTTATTAAAAATATTTCTTTAAACTGTCTCTTTCATTGCAAAGATTTTTTATTTTTTGCAGCTTATCACCATTTTTGGAAATTTTAAGTTTCTAGCTTTATGGTTCATGAGATACAACCCACTGACAGACGGTAGGGGAGGTTTAGTATTAAGGTCCCAATATTAAGAGCGTTGGTGGCCTAGTGGCTCAGGAGGTCGACTCGTGATCGTAAGTTACGGAGTTCGAATCCCCGCGGTCACCATGTACCAATGACTTTTCCTAACTTAAGTATTACTAGATGCTCTTACGGTGAAAGAAAAACATCGAGAGAAAACCTGCACATTCAAACAGCTGAGTGTGCACAAAACGGAACCATAAAAACCGAGTGGTTTAAGACAATAACGACCCTAACAGAGCTCTAGCAGAAGTCCGCTGCACTTTTCACCGTCCAATCGTCTTCAAAGTACGTCGTTTTAACGTCAGGGCTCTTAAATGCTAAAGTTATTTGTCTTTTGCTCAAGCCTTATATTTGTTACTACTGTGCTCTCCCAAGTCCCTTCCCCTCCCTCCCTAACCAATTTTCTAACCCATTTCTTAAGAGTCGGGCGCATCTGCGACTCCTACGGTACCGTAGGTGTATGGGATAGCGGTGTGGCCTTCATGTGCCTGCTTGCTTAGCTAAATTTGGATGGATGGACAAATGCGTTTGTTGCCTAGTGGCTTAGGGGATTGACGGTTCTCTGCCTTTTTGCCGACAAATCTATGACAGCTTTTTTTTCTGTAACTAACAAATATTCCAGGAGTGTTATAAAACTATCCTAACCTAACACAAATTGTTAAGGATAAAAACTAACGCCCCTTGGTTCGTCACAAATGAACAACTACATCATGACTTGCAAATTGCAACAGTCAATCAAGAAATACTCCGGCATACTAGGGCCTACAAAAAAGGATATTAAGCCACCCAAATACCTTGGCAAAATCCCTGATGGACGAAAATCAAGCAGCTCGCAGGCTAAAACGGAAAATGCCCCAGGACATACTGAAATAGATGTTGGCAACCAAGCAAGCCATTTAATCAAACCCCAAACTACTATTTAATGTCCCAGAAAGGTGACAGATCGTAGTAAAAAAGAAACAATATATATATATATATATATACAGTTTTGGAAAAAAACGCGGGTTGGCAATTTATATTTTTGTGAAATGAATCATTTCTGAAACGTTGGTTATGAAATGATAGGATCCCGGGGTCTACTTGTGATCGTAAGATACCGATTCCGAACCCCCGCGGTCACCATATACCAATGAGTTTTTCTTACTTAAGTACATTACCCGATGCTCTTACGGTGAGGAAAAAACATCAAAGAAAACCTACACATTCAAACAGCTGAGTGTGTAAGAGGGTAATTGCATAAAAGATCCTAAAGGGGTCGAAGTGTATCCGAAAAGAGCCCACCTGTAAGATAAGATAAGAATGGATGGATGGATGGATGTTTGTTACTCAATCACGCCAAAAAGGCTGAACGGATCTGGATGATATGGAGATAGTCTGAGTCCCTGGAAAGGATACTGGGTACTTTTTATCCCGATAAATTGGAAGGTTTCTGAGAGAATAAACGACTGCCACGCTGGCGGAGTCGCAGGGAATGACTAATCCTACTAATATTATAAACGCGAAAGTTTGTAAGTGTGGATGTTTGTTACTCTTTCACGCAAAAAGTACTTGACGGATTTTGGTGAAATTTGGAATGCAAACAGCTTATACCTTGGATTAACACATAGGCTACCTTACATATTGCTATTCTCTCGGGAACTGATTTATACGCGTGTGAAGTAGCGGGCGGAAGCTAGTAAGTAAGTGCGAATTCAACTCGCGTAGAGAGGGTTTCGTACGTAGCGAAAGTCGCATTAAGCATGCAATCACGCACTTAGTGACTGTCAGTTTATACTGGACATAAAATCAATCGAAAAGAAGCAAACTATATACCTTTTATATTTTATGTTTCTATGGAATTTATACGTAAAGAAATACACTGCAATATTTATATTTATTTATAAAGGCGCAGTAGTTTTGGAGACAAGTGGAGGCCAATTTCCTTATATTTCTTAAATAAAATAAAATGTTTACCTAGATATCCTCACAACAAACCCTTACATTTTATATCACGGGGTACAGTTTGCAAAACTTTTTTTATACATTAACATTACACTTTCGTGTTTTGTTTACAGATTAATAGACTAATAGGAGGGGCCTTTTCACAAACGCGCAATAGCTAAAGTGTGCTTAAAATATGATTTGGGATCCATCATTGTGACATTTGAATTTGAATGGGGGGGGCACCCCCTCCCTTTAGACCCACCAAAAACCTACCTACGCCGCGGTGGCTATCGAGCGGGGTTATTTTAGTCACAAAGTTAAAACCTAGTAAAACTCTGTGAAAAGTAATTGTAAATTGTAATAGTCTGTATAAAGTTTTATTTCATGCTCTAAAGACCCTCAACATAAGGGTTCCTTCCATTCAGAGGAACCCTAAAAACACTAAACTTTAAAGCCTCGCAAAAGAATTTGATCAGCTATTGAACTATTCCAAATTCTAAACCTGCATTGCTGAAGTTTGTCATCAAAAATAACTAATATTAAATAAATATCAGGGGACAATGTCACACAAAATGATCAAGTCCCAAACTAAGCTCTAGGCTTGTACTATGGGTACTATATAACGATTAACATACTTAAATAGAGAAATTTAATACATAGAAAACATCCAAGAGTCAAGATTAAATATTCGCGCTCATAACACAAATATCTGCCCTTACCGGGATTTGAACCCAGGACCGCTGGCTTCAGAGTTGGTTTCTGGTCACTCCCAACTAGGCCAAGATGTCGTCAAATTAAAATTATGTTGAATACATCCATACATTAGAATACGTAATTCTATTGAACGCATGCTCGCCGCGTTTGTAGTCCAGTCGCTTCGATAGTGTCGTCGTCTTTGTATTGCCATGGCACAAAGAATGCGAGTGGCGTACCCGCAAGTGAATTTGGCAGTTTACATCGAATTAAATTCGTATTTTATTACAAAAACCACAAGTGCGTGCGGGTGTACAGTAGCGGCACTATCTAAGTTGGCACCAGTGTTGGACACTTTAAGCTAACAGGCACCAATAATGGGCACTTTACTCTTAATTCAAAAATCATAAGGTTATAAATTTATTGCCTTGTGTGGTTACCGGGTAGTGCCACTCCATGTCTTCTCGTAGATGTCGTAAGTGGCGACTAAGGGATTAAGGGCTTGAAGTAATATTAGGCGATGGGCTTGCAACCTGTCACTAATACACTAGTAAACATCTTAGCCTACTTGTGCAAAATGTGATTATAGAATTATCAACAAGTATTTTTAGATTTGTTGGTATTTCTGTAGCTCTGCCTACCCCACTCTGGGAATAAAGGCGTGATGTTATGTATGTATGTATAAATTGATTGTTGCAAAACAAATGAATAACCTTTATCTTCTGTAAAATAATAGTCAAGTGTCCGTCATTGGACCTTTGTTCATTACTGGTTCGATCACCCTAGTTACGTGCGTATCAAGCGCATTGATGCAAAAAAACAGTATGTCAGATTAAATTGCCGAAGTAAATTAAATCCTCTGCCCTTAGTAATAAGGTTGTAATTGCAACAGAACTTTTATTTGAGTTGCTGATATTTGGTTTAGCAGGGCAGTAAATGTCATATCGAAAACTCTTTTTTATGGCAAGGAGAAGGTACACGAGCACTCAGGCCGACGAAACCGGTGACCAAATTAAAACAAACACATTAAAGTGGTCATACTGCTCTGTCTGACTTTAAGTTATACTACAACGCCCCGGCACCAGATCAGCTGAAAGTGAAACATTGAAAAATGAGCTTTACTTTGCGTTAGTACGATACATATTTAAGTGGACTACGCGAGGCCCGTTGTTTTTACTTAAACTTTTAATAATGTTTTGTACTGACACAAATTAAAGCTCACTTTTCAATGTTGAACTGATCTAGTACTGGGGCGTTGTAGTGTGATCGATAATCTTAGGCTCGCCGGTTTATAATTTGTCGACGAATTGAATTCATGCGATTTAGAAGCAGTTTTATTTGACAACTAGTTCGCAACAAAGTCGATTATTGCTTTTCCCAGATAAAAAGTATGCTATGTCCTTCCCCGGGAGTTAAACCTATATCGTACCGAATTTCATAGCAATCGAGTGAACGGTAGAACAGCACATAAAATAAGAAAAAAAAACAAAATATTAGATGTTACATATTAAATAAACGACAAGAACAAAACAAAGTCACAGGCAAAATTGATTATCTAACTGAAATGTTATAAAGGTAAACATGCTTTCAAAAGTTAATTAACACGATTCACAGAGCATTTTCATTATAAAACAACCTCACAGTAATTTATTTTAGGCGTTGCTTTTAAATTTATACAGAGTGGTCCTTCGAACCGAATTTAATAGGTAATGAAGGGATGTTACAATGATGAACCCGCAAAAGGCATAAACTACACTTATGGACCAAATATACTGGTGAACAAACAAAGCAAAACACTTTGATAAATAAAACAAATACTCTTTATTGAACACCAAAAAAAAACAGAACACGGAACAGTACATTTAAATCATAGGTAAATAGCGATATCTTCCAGGCAACCTTGTATAGAGAAAAAACTGAGGACACAAATTCATGGCAGGCGGTGTAAACTAATTCGTTTAGAACTCAAACTAAACAACTACAAGATTATTTTTTTATTATAATTTTGAAATTAAAACTAATTAAATATAGACTAAATATATATACATATATAAATATATAAGTTTCTGTCAAAAGTTTAATTTTTGAGACAAGCTTTTGTTGCCGACTGTACATTTTTGCTGTACTGCTTATCAATACCAACCTAATGAGTCCAAACTAGATAGCTCTACGGTAAGTATAGAGTCTGTCAAACGAAAGCTGTCCCCGAGAAGGAGCGCAAAAACAAGAAAAGTGCGGTTTTTTACACTGACTGTACACTGAATAAACGGAGTTGATACTCCAACATTCATGTGAAGACATCAGGAAATTAAATAGTATCAAACTCCGTTTATTCAGTGTACAGTCAGAGTAAACAGCTGCAGGTTTTTTGATTTTAGCGCTCCTTCTCGGGGACAGCTTTCGTTTGACAGACTCTAGCGGAGATCCTGTCGCCACCTTCAGACTCCAGCATCAGATCAGCCCCATGTCATCATAATATTGTATTGTCACGCGATATACATATGCCTACAAAATTTCAGCTCAATTGGAAACCGGGAAGTGGGTCAAATTTAACTTGCAAATTTTGACGGACAACTTACATACTTACTTATATACTTACATACGAACAGTGCAAGTTAAATAAAAGCTTGTAAAAATAGATAATAGGTTTCCGTAAAAAAAAATTTTTCGAAACAGCCTTTTGTTGCTGATTGTACTTTCTTTTGCAAACTAATTTACTGCTAATGCTAATGAATCTAAATTCGGTTGATCTACGAGTATTTTAAATATAGCGGAGATCCTGTCACGACCTTGCGACTCCACAGACCAGCCCCCTATTTCACCATCCTGACAATGACAGGTGACAGGTGACATTTCAGTTTACATGGCGCAGCTTATATGAATTGCAGTGATGTGAAATCTTGTTAACTTTGCAATGTATGCCGAATTGTCACCTGTCACCTGTCAATGTCAGGATGGTCAAATAGGGGCAGGTTAATGGTACTGTCATCTAAATAACGTAGGTATACCAAATTTCATCTCAATCGGTCCCTGGGAAGTGGTTCAAATCTTCCTTGCAAGATTTGACCCCAACATACTCGTACGGTCAAGGACTTTAATTGTTATGCCACTATGGAACCCTGTCATAATGATAGTGTTAATCATTAATGTTACCTTTCTTTCATGTGGTTTGACGCTGTCAGTATGACAGGGTTTCATAGTGGCATAACAATTAAAGTCCTTGACTGTACATACTTACTACGGGTATATTAACGTAAAGGACAGGGGGGTGATACTCTCAACACAGCGCTGCGTCGATCTTATAGATGAAGTTATATCCGGCAAGTTTAAGAAGTCCCGTCGGAGCATACAAAACACATTTTAGCGCGTGCCTTCTTAATTAGGCAGCTTTATACGACACTGAACTCGACTCACTGTGCTGCCTAATTGAGAAGGCACGCGCTAAAATGTGTTTTGTACGCTCCGACGGGACTTCTTAAACTTGCCGGATAAAACATCACCTATAAGATCGACGCAGCGCTGTGTTGAGAAAATCACCCCCCAGGTTGATACAATAATTAGCACTTAGTCCTTTCAAGTATTATAAAAAAAAGCGGCCAAGTGCGAGTCGGACTCGCCCATGAAGGGTTCCGTATCAGCAAGTAACATAATATAAAAGTTCGTTGTAGCTTTGATCAATGTTTTTATGACGTATTAAAAAAAAAACTACTAACTAGATCTCGTTCAAACCAATTTTCGGTGGAAGTTTGCATGGTAATGTACATCATATATTTTTTTTAGTTCTATCATTCTCTTATTTTAGAAGTTACAGGAGGGGGGGGACACATTTCAACACTTTGGAAGTGTCTCTCGTGCAAACTGTTCAGTTTAGAAAAAAAATATGTTAGTAACCTCAATATCATTTTTGAAGACCTATCCATAGATACCCCACACGTATGGGTTTCATGAAAAAAAATGTTGAGTTTCAGTTCTAAGTATGGGGAACCCCCAAAATTTATGTTTTTTTTTTCTATTTTTGTGTGAAAATCTTAATGCGGTTCACAGAATACATCTACTTACCAAGTTTCAACAGTGTAGTTCTTATAGTTTCGGAAAAAAGTGACTATGACATACGGACGGACAGACAGACAGACATGAGGAATCTATAAGGGTTCCGTTTTTTTGCCATTTGGCTACGGAACCCTAAAAACGACTGATAAATTTGAATAATTATTCCACTATTGATTCAAAGGAATATTTCACTTATGAATTTGATCCTTTAAATTTATGCTCCTCTAAATATGTCCGAGAGTGTTTAATACGCTTATTTGTCTTTCATCGTTGACCCTTTCCCTAGGGGTTTACCATTAATCTAAAGGGATTTGACAAACGAGACATAATAAAGACAGTAACTTCTAAATTGGATGTTTTTTCAATAGATTTCAACTGGAAGGGCTTATTGAAACAGCACATTTTAATGAAGGTGCCGAAGTTACGGAAAATTGGATCCAAATTAAAAATTGAGTAGACTTTATAAAATATTATCACTTAAACCTTCTTAATTTGAATAGGAAATGTATTTTTGCCTCGTTTTATTATGGCTAACCGCACTATGTTACCTACATTTTAACTCGCCAAATTCGAATATTGACAAGGTAGTGATACCAGCAAATATCTGCTAAAGGTTTTCAAATTACCGTGTCCCAATTCTAGCAGATACCTAGAATTTGAATACGGTAATTTGAAAACGTGATGACATTAGAAACCACTATTTCTGAATTATGTTTACTCCGTATGCAGGCTAAAGTAAAATTAAACGTAAAAAAATATGTTTAACGGTGAACGGTCCGCCGTTTGTACTTTTTACATTTATTTGTATTGTGCAAAGAAGATTAAATAAATAAATCACTTCGCCTGACAACACAAAATCTAATGTGATATTGGTTAGTTGTCAACTTGACGCTAAATTTCTTAAAACTGAAAACATCAAACTTTTCTTTACTATGTGCTTTGTGATATAACCATTGAATTATTTTTATACGTAACATCTTGTCAGAAGTTTGGGAAGGGGTATATTGACTGCCAAAACATTAAACCTTCGATTTGATTTAACCATACCGCTGTTTTTCATAATCGTTGCTCGTCATATTATCTTTGGTCAATATTTCAAGAGCCATAATTTTCTTTAACCCCTCTTTCATTAGTCATAACTATTACTATAAATTGTATACTGTCATAACATTCAATGTGATTATATTGAAAGGTAGAATTTCAAAAGGAATATTATTATTTAAAATAACGCTAACAAGAATGAAATTGTTAGTATGAATACTTTAGAACATACCTACTATACATATATATAGGCTAAGCTACAGAATTACCAACACCTCTAAAACACTTGTTAAAAATTCTGTAACCACTTTTTGCACCATCAGGTTAAGATGTTTATCAGTGTATTAGTGACAGGTTGCAAGCTCATCGCCAAATAATACTACATACAAACCTTTTCTCCCTTAGTCGCCTCTTACGACATCCACGGGAAGACATGGAGTGGCACTATTCTAAATCCGGCAAACCACACGAATTAATTAGAAAATTTCAAAAGGAATATATTAATGTTATGTTGAATTATGCTTTATGTTAAGTAGGGTCACGGGTAAGGGGTCGCAGTTCTAACTTTTTTTTTTTTCTCAGGGGAAATCCTTAATGGATACCTAGCTACCTGGGGGGGCGAGTGGTTATGTCGGACTCGTACCGACTAAAACCCCTGAGGTGTTCCTTCTCCCACCTTGGACGAGGTCGCGGGAGTGGTATTCCATCCGCTACCTCGTCCATCGGCGTTTGCCCTTACGGGCCCATCTTCAATGGTGTTTTTCTCTCTCCGTTAAAGGCGCCCCGGAACAGCCGGGGACCTTTCATCTCGGGACTTTTGAGTGCAAGCGATGAATCCGCCGCTCAATCACCTGCAGGTCCTCAATTAGGCCGGCAGCCGATTGACATGCATCAACCGTCGCCGGCCGGGTTTTCTTCGGCGTATTGGAAGCGAGTTGAGAACGTTTTCTCGCTCCCGCTCTCCCGCTTCTTTTAGCGACATTACTGCGTCGCTAAAAGTTGCTACCGCCTGCCATGCCTTCTCACTTTCGACGATGGTTTTAGCGAGGGCCGGCAGTGAGAGGTCTGCTGCTATCTCCCTGGACAGCAGCGCGAGGCACCACCCAGGCCGGGCACTCTACACGCGTGTGCTGAGCTGTGTCCATGGTGCATACCTAGCCTAACCTACTTTTCTGGCAGCCGTTCTTTTATTGCTTTTGTCTTGTATGATTGATTATGTAACATTATTGTAATCAACCGGCAACTGTGGTTGGGGGAGAAAATTATTATGGTTTTACTAATTGCAATAGCTTCATTGGTTATTAAATAAAACAATCAAATTTTAATATCCCGCTACCCCATGTGGTTGCCGGGTTAGAATAGTGCCACCCCATGTCTTCCGTGGATGTCATAAGAGGCGACTAAGGGAATAAAGGCTTGTAGTACTGTTAGGCGATGGGCTTGCATCCTGTCACTAATACAGTGGTTCTTGGCCTGAGTATGCAAAATGTGGTTACAGGATTACAAACAAGTATTTTTATAGATGTTTCTATTTCTGTAGCCTACCCCACTCTGGGAATGATGGCGTGAATGTATGTATGTATGCTGCAGTTCGTTTGACTGTAGCATAGTTATGTGTTGAAAAGTAAGGTGTTCTTTTTCAACAATGTTTGTGACCTACGTATGTTTAAGAATAAAGTGATTTAAGATTATGTAGTTCATTAATAATAATAATAATAATAATATCACGGGACAATGTCACACAAATTGTCCTAGTCCCAAATTAAGCCCTAAATAGGCTTGTGCTATGGGTACTAGACAACGATAAACTTACTTATATAGAGAAATATATACTTAAATACATAGAAAACATCCAAGACTCAGGAACAAATAGTCGTGCTCATCACACAAATATTTGCCCTTACCGGGATTTGAACCCAGGACCCCTAGCTTCGAAGGCAGGGTCACTCCCAACTAGGCTAGCGTGTCGTGTCTACTCAATCAACAAAAACGCATAATACTTGCATAATTTTTGTTTTAACAGTGACCCTTCGCATATCAATTAGAAACCCTTAAAATATCCACGCTTAATTTCCTCGTAGCCTATAAAAATTATTGTAAAGACATAAAATGTCCAGCTTTTCGTGTTTTAGTACCTACGAAATTTGTATCAAATAGCCCCGTTTTATTGTTCATGATCATTTTTTTAATTTCGTCGAAAGCAACGGTCAGCAACTTTTTTATGATCCATAATATTTATAATGGTATCACATAACACACTATTCGGCTGACATTTTTTCGCTTTTTACAATCTGTTAGTTAATTTGCACTGTTCGTGAGTATGTAAGTTGTCCGCTCTAAATATTTCAAGTCAATTTGAACTAGTTCCCGTGAATGGAATGGGCTGAAATTTGGATCACAGCAAAATTATGTAAACCAAATGACAATGCAATATTATGGCATCTTCGAGCTGGTCTGATGACGGAGTCGGAAGGTGGCGACAGAATCTTCGCGATACTTAACGTTGGACAAATTAGCTTGGTATTGATTCAAAAGCTAGTCTCGAAAATATTTTTAGGGTTCCGTAGCCAAATGGCAAAAAACGGAACCCTTATAGATTAGTCATGTCTGTCTGTCTGTCCGTCCGTATGTCACAGTCACTTTTTTCCGAAACTATAAGAACTACACTGTTGAAACTTGGTAAGTAGATGTATTCTGTGAACCGCATTAAGATTTTCACACAAAAATAGAAAAAAAATCATAAATTTTGGGGGTTCCCCATACTTAGAACTGAAACTCAATTTTTTTTTCCATCAAGCCCATACGTGTGGATATCTATGGATAGGTATTCAAAAATGATATTGAAGTTACTAGCATCATTTTTTTCTAAACTGAACAGTTTGTGCGAGAGACACTTCCAAAGTGTTGAAATGTGTGTGTCCCTCCCTGTAACTTCTAAAATAAGAGAATGATAGAACTAAAAAAAATATATGATGTACATTACCATGCAAACTTCCACCGAAAATTGGTTTGAACGAGATCTAGTAAGTAGTTTTTTTTAATACGTCATAAAAACATTGATCAAAGCTACAACGAACTTTTATATTATGTTACTTGCTGCTACGGAACCCTGCATGGGCGAGTCCGACTCGCACTTGGCCGCTTTTTTTAATAAATTCTTAGTATTCCGCGAACTGGATATCAACAATTATAACATCTATGTGTCTGCTCTTTGGATGTATGAAACTTGTTCATACTTCCTTGAGACTGTTAAACGTGAAAACACGATTTGAAACAAAATCCTCAGACATGACTTTGCACTATAATTTTTATTTAATTAGTTAAGTATTTATGACTTCTTAATACTGGTAAACCACCGTAATGAGTAGACCAAATTTGGGTGGGCTGGGTTCATTTCTTGGTAAGAACAAATGTGTCAAGTTTTTTACAATGTGCATTTTGTGTTAGTATTAATATTTTACTTTATATGTAAATATTATATGTCTAAAAATATTTAAATGTAAAAATTAAGAACAACAATATACATGGTGTTCCTGAATTTGATGTAAATGTTACGCCTAAAAAAGCTCCTTCTATACCGGTCCTATAGTTTTAATTTTACTGTTTGTTGATTAGTTTATGATTTTTGAAAATTATTAATAATACTGGCAAGGAACGCTAACTTGCGGCACACATTTGGCTCCCTGATATTAAATAGCTAAAATTTGTAACTTAACTTACAAACATTATATTCAATCCTCAATAACGTTGCAATGTAATGAATTACACCATCATTCCAAAATACCAAAGCATTTCTCGATTCTCGTTCAACTTTGACTATTTGTACCAAAAACAAAATGCTCTAGACCAATGGCATCTTATCTCAAAAGTTGGCGCAGCTAATCAAGATTGCTCAATAATTCACACAACATTATCCGGGTACAGGTAAAGTCACAAACGTAATTACCACGTTCCTCCTAAAGTAAGACGAGCTTGAATTATAGGACGAAGTGGTCTTCCCACAAGTAAACAAACCAAAACCCAAAAACAGTAAAAAAAGAAACAAAACCTAAAGTTGACAATTGGGTAAGGACCAAATAGTTGGACCACAGTTAAGCGTAGTTAACCATACAAACAACGAAAAATTAAAAAAATAAAGTTGTGACACGAAAATTACCCCACCTAATGTATGGCTAACTTTGGTGTCACAACGGAGAAGTTTCATGGATGAAGATGGTACGCCTCTATACTAGTAATTTCACTGGTTGTCTTATCCCCACACCGGAACAAAACAATACGAACACTGTTGCTTGGCGGGTAATTAATGGATAACATGGTGGTAGCGATCCGGACGGACCCTGCACGATTTTCGGTTCCTCCACATACATCAATTTCTTCATGCGCGTACGTCGGTTTCGGGTGCTTTTGATTTGGCCCTTATTCAGTACATCGCGAATCTGATCACTGTATGTGCATCTAGGGCGTCCCATACCGACATCTCCAATCACTCCCACTCTTCATACCCCTGTCGTAAGTAAATCTTCTTTCATCCATCTTTTCTATGACCAAACCATCTTCGCATCTATTTCGATCAAAGTTTTGTATCATTGGCAATGTGAACAAGATAACCAGGGTGCTTGTCATCATTTGCTGTTCCTACTTGTGTAACCTACTCAACATCCCCATCGTGATTGCTATTGGAGTGGACACCAAAATGCTCTTTGCCCATTGGTTGGAATTAGTTTTTCAGTAGTTGCACAATATTTGTAATACTCGTATCACCAAAATGAGCGCAATTTTGACAGTGTGAGTCATACGAAAATGTTTTGGTGGGATTAAATTCCGTGAGACGACAACGAAAGTTAATTAAATATCAATATGAAGTGTAGAAGTTAGAATAATAAATGTTAGCTTTGAGCAGAGGAAACGGGACTTGGAGCGAGGACCTTAATAACTCCTAAACTAATAACGAATTCCAAATTGATTTATTTCTCATAATCATAATAGATGAGTTAACTAATTAGTTGTGACAATATTCTGGACCGGTGTAAAATGGGCTTCCGTATACTATAATATTAACGTCAAATTTTGGGACACCTGTAAATAGGTATCGTTTCCTAAAGTTTAGGTATAGTTTTATAAGTTAACTATATATAAGTTGTCTTGTAAGTGAAATTCGTAATTTCTTTAGACAATAAAGTTTCTTTAAACCGAAGGTTACTACTTAGTACATACATAACATCAAACCTTCATTACTAGAGTGGGGTAGGCAGAGCTACAGAAATGCCAACAACGTTAAAAAGACTTGTTTATAATTCTGTTACCACATTTTGCACAATCAGGCCAAGAAGTTTACTAGTGTATTAGTGACAGGTTGCAAGCCCAACGCCTAACAGTACTACAAGCCTTTATTCCCTTAGTCGCCTCTTAAGACATCCACGGGAAGACATCGAGTAGCACTATTCTAACCCGGCAACCACACCATTTTCATTTCCGATTTCCACGTTTTTTTTAAATATTTTTTACTTCGTACTCCTAGAAAAACTGTTTTTTTTAATTTGATTCTTTCCAATAAATAATTTCTTGCAAAGGAAAACGTACAGACCTAGTTTTTCATAATATCTAGAACATATTCTAAAATCGTAAAAATCGGATAATGTTTAACGGGAGAGAAACGTTATCGCGTTATGTACTGATTTTTTTGCTTCATAGTCCTCTTAATTTTATTTTATTAGTTTGAGTATTAGGCAAGTTAAAAATGCCGTTTTTTTACAATTATGTACACCCTCTTATTTAATAAATTCAGGACCTTCTGCTGTTACTTATTATATTTTTAATGATACGGAAGCCTGAATTATTATGTGTTCGCCGCACACTAGCCCAGTATAGTCAGCAAAGGGGTAGTAGGGGAGTAGTTGGGAGTGACCCTGCCTCCGAAGCCAACGGTCCTGAGTTCAAATCCCGGTGAGGGCAGATATTTGTTTGATTAGCGCGAATATTTGTTCGTGAGTTTTGGATATTTTCTTTGTATTTAAGTATGTATTTCTCTATATAAGTATGTTTATCGTTGTCTAGTACCCATAGCACAAGCCTAGAGTTTAGTTTGGGACTAGGTCAATTTGTGTGAGTTTGTCTCCTGATATTTATTTATTTTATTTATTATATTCACGGTTATGTGTAACCGGCGACTATGGGCATCCTGCTTAAACATACGACGAGAGTAATACGGCAATAATTTCCAGCCACACATTGACGTGTAAAGTAGATCGTTGGCCAGACCCATTAGTACTGCATTTAAATTTTCAATAATTTGCATACCGGTCATTACGCATCTCGCCTACAGCATATAAAATAGGCAGAAGCAAAAGAGAGAGCACTATTTGGTATATCTACAACAGCCGGGGTTCTTTCCTCCTATATGTCCACTTCTCATATAAACTTTCTAGTGAAGCTCTTAACGAAGTTACCCTTCTACGTATAACTTTAAACAAGCGTAGTTTAAGTCAACTTCTAGTATCTCGTAGCCTTAATACTTTATATTTGTTTGCCTCAGTAATAATTCAGCTCCAAGAAGTAAATTTTATATAAAATACATATAATAGCATTACCTCGTAAGGCCCGATGTGCTATAGGATGTACATAATAAAGGCAAACCATCTACATAATCGTCGGTTAAACATTGAAAATGGTATTTTAGAGCAAACGTAGTTGAACTTTATTTTCTTGCTGGTAGATGCAAATTCCCAGTCACAAAAATCTTCCTGTTTGTAGTATCTTTACTAAAAAGACTTGTTGATAATTCTGTAACCACATTTTGCACAAGTAGGCTAAGATGTTGACTAGTGTATTAGTGAGAGATTGCAAGGCCATCACCTAACAATACTACAAGCCCTTATTCTCTTAGTCGTCTCTTACGACATCCACGGGAAGACATAGAGTGTCGCTATTCTAACCCTGCAACCACACGGATTATACAATCTTACGTTGGCCTAGTTGGGAATGACCCTGCCTCTGAAGCCAGCGGTCCTGGGTTCAAATCCTGGTAGAGCGCGAATATTTCTTCGTGAATCTTGGATGTGATCTTTTTCTATGTATTTCGCTAGTACAAGCCGCGAGCTTAGTTTGGGACTAGGTCAATTTGTGTGACATTATCCCGTGATTTATTTATTTATACTCACGAAATCTATAACTGGTTCATAAAGTCGGTCGGTTCCTTTTGGCTAGTTCAGCATTATGCTATTCATAGCTTTTCTTACTCTACATATACTAAACAGCAAGAAGTTAATTTTTAGGAGTCGATAGTTTTTGTAGCTTTACATAGTTTAACTTTTATAGCTTTGATTTCAGTCCTTTAGGTTACAGCTTTAAGTTTAGGCTTTAGGAATTTAATTGAGATAGATCAGAGTGTTCCTTTGGGCGAGTTACATTAGACACATCAATACATACATACACGTCAATGTAAACTTATACACTCTTCTTTTTTGTCGGGGGTTATACGTAAACAATATTACAAAAAACCAACTCCAAAAAACTTTGGAGCGTGTACGCGAGAGCAAAACTTTCACCAGCCATGAAAACACTCACCTTGATTATCATATGGACTCCCAATAGCAGTGAATATCCTCTTTGATATTCACTGCAGACATTATGGCTGGTTTTTTTTCATATACTTTTTAATGCACATAGGTGAACAAACTCAAGCCATCTGTAAATATAAATAAATAAATAAATCACAGGACAATTTCACACAAATTGACCTAGTCACAAACTAAGCTCTAGGCTTGTACTAATGGGTACTAGACAACGATAAACTTACTTATATAGAGAAATATATACTTAAATACATAGAAAACATTCAAGACTCGGGAACAAATACTCGTGACCATCACACAAATATTTGCCCTTACGGGATTTGAACCCAGGACCCCGGAGCTTTGAAGGCAGGGTCTAGCGTGTCGTGTCGTATGCTCTGAGTTTCATTCGCCATCTCAGGATTCAAAACGCTTTGCAACCTTGAGGACTGAGATGATATGCCTGTTTGCAAGATACTCCACCCCAAAACATAACGACCGGAATACTGTAACCGTACTAATCGCTTATACGCGAATTGTAGCGAAAGCAAGGCTAACTCTTGCGGTATAAGGATGTATTAAAAAAACCGGCCAAGAACATGCCAGACCATGATCAGTCTAGAGTTCCGAAGCCGTTAAGTACAACAAATATAAAAATCAACAAGTAATAACTAATTTTCTATTTAAAGTCATTTAGTGCCGTCTTAGATGATTTTAGTAGGTATAAACACTTTTATCGCCTGTATCTCAAGAACCAATGATGTCTACTTAGTCGTGATAGTTTTCCTTTCAAATTCGTTATATGTCCTTTCATTTAATTTTTTTTTCAGATTTTTAGCATTTGTAATTTCTGCTGTAGGTGGGGGGGGGGACACTCGAGTCTAACAAAAATTAGCGCTTTAAAGCTTAATATTTTATAAACGGTTTGCTTAATCGAAAAACTGTTTTTACAACCCCGTAACATTTTTGAAAGACCTATCCAACGATACCATACACGATGGGGTAGACGCATCCCCATGTTACGTGTATACCGTACAGTAAGTTTTTTTTTTTTTACTATTTATTGTACCGCTTTGTTGGCGTGACTAATATGCATATTCATGCCAAATTACAGCTTTCTAGTACTAAGAGTCTCTGCGCTGTGCTGCAGACGAACGGACGGACGGACGGTCATGGCGACACTATAAGGGTTCCTAGTTTGACTACGGAACCCTAAAAAGCACATGAAGAGCCGAATGAGAATCTTTTACTGGGTGAGGACCAATAAGTTGGCCACGCTAACTCACTCAATTAAATTTTCTATGAAACTTTTCCGTCGTGACACGAAAATTATCCCTACAAATATATATTTAGCCATATATTTGTAGGGATAATTTTCGTGTCACAACGGAACTTATTTCACTTTTGTTGTTTGTATGGTTAACTACGCTTAACTATGGTCCAACTATTTGGTCCTTACCCATGTTCCCTATTACAAATTATAAATAAAACAAAAAAGAGTGCCAATAAAGTTCAGTCACGATCCCCGAAATCGATAAGGACTTATTACATAAATTACAAACAGTACTAAACATGCATCGTTACACTGAATTTGACAAAAAAACGGCGTGGGAAGTTCCGCAATAAACCCTTTTCCTCTCCTCTCCATATATAACCTCCCTCCAAATAATACCTGCGAACCCTAAGATACGAGATGTTTATT
Source organism: Acleris holmiana (assembly GCA_949316455.1). NCBI lineage: Eukaryota > Metazoa > Arthropoda > Insecta > Lepidoptera > Tortricidae > Acleris > Acleris holmiana. Next base: position 3,687,570 of record OX438773.1, on the reverse strand, counting down.
ATACCGGTCACCCTTGCCATATTAAGAACAGACATACAGCAATAATATAGATGTATTCAACGCTAAAAAGGAATTAAAAAGACTGAAAGTTTTTTTATGGACCCTGATTTCAAGACGAATTAAAAAACTAAAACAAGAAGAAGTAATGTCACGGATACCAGCAACAATTTTAAAGAAGACACAAGAAAAAAACAATACCCAACCAAAGTTTCCCGAGATTGCCCGAGTACACAAAATAACATGATATTTTATCGTCAAAACCGTTAGAGTTCAACATCTATCAGTTTTACTTAACCTCTCCTCTGTTCATGCAAGCAACAAGTTTCTAATGTTAAGTTTACACGAGTTTAGCTAAGATAATTCCTTTAAAGTGTTAACTTCGCTTTTGTACTTACCTGTTTACATAAAAGCCTGTGTTTTGAGTTTTAATTTATTGCAGACTAGCTGTTTCCCGTGACTCCGTCCACGTTTATCGCTAAATGCCCAGGAACTGTCCAATTATAAAAAGTACCCTATGTCCTGAGGCTCATACTATCTCCATACCAAATTTCATCTACATACATCTATTCAGCAGTTTAGCCGCGAAAGCGAAATAAACAGAGAGACAGAGGTACTTTCACATTTATAATATTAGTATAGATGTATACATTTCCACTTGTGGTTGCCGGGTTAGAATAGTGCCACTCTATGTCTTCCCGTGGATGTCGTAAGAGGCGACTAAGGGAATAAGGGCTTGTTGTACTATTAGGCGTTGGGCTTACAACTTGTCACTAATGCACTAGTAAACTTCTTGACTTAATTGTGCAAAATGTGGTTACAGAATTATAAACAAGTATTTTTAAGTTGCCTACCCCAATGTTAAGGAGAAGGCACACGAGCACTCAGGCCACCTGATGGTAAGTGGAATCTGAGACCCATAGACATTTGAATTCTTAAGACTATAATCCTAAGACCTCAAATGCGTTGCCAACCCTGAGGACTAAGATGGTATGCCTCTATGCTAGTAATTTCACCGGTTGTCTTATCCCCACACCGGAACACAACAATGCGAGCATTGTTGCTTGGCGGCAGGTTAATGGATAAGATGGTGGTAGCGATCCGAACGGACCCTGCACAGGGTCCTACCACCACTATACCCACTATACTATTCCCACTCTGGGAATGAAGGCGTGATGTTATGTATGTGTATGTAGATACAACAAACAGTGTACAAACTTGCATAATGTAATCCAACCACAGGGCTGAGATTGTAACTTCTACGTTTTGTTAGCTCTCATTAACTTGACAGTAATGGTGGCCGAGTTAAAGTACTACAACATGCAATGTAACAAGTAGTTGTTATTGGTGTTCGCAGCAGCAGTCCGTTGAAATGAAACATCCCCGCTGCCTTGTTTTGCAGTCGCTAAGTACTGGGGGTAGATGCTGTTCGCTTACCAAACAGGGTCGGCTTCTACCACTCGAAATTGCAATTTCACTAATCATTTATCATTAGTCTGGTTTAACCCACTGATTGATGACGGCCTACGAACACGAATGGCAGTAACTTAGGCCAAAGTTTTGTAGCGAATGCAACGTTATTACCAACAGGATAGGATTGAATCTGCTTTGGCCATCGAATTTGAGATACTGCTTATTGGCTAAGGAGGGTAGTGATGACCGCCTACTCTCGCTAATACGATTACTGGTTTAAGCTGAACTGGGACAGAACCTCTGCTTCGAGCACGAATTATTTTTTGTGGAGTATAACGTTATAAGTTATACGTACCTGCGTGATCGAGCTCTACTCGGGTGAATTTACACCACAATTTGAGTGTCGTCTATATATGTGAAATACCTCGGAACCCGAATTTTCCCAAAGAAACGACTTGACAGATTTTTGGCTCGAAAACCCCTATTCCGCAATTTTCGTCACAATCGTTAGTACACATATATATATATATATAGTACACATTATTATATGGTGTCCCCTTGTTCTACAGAAACTCATTTCATAGAATGTATCACTTCACAGAACTTTCATTTCATAGTACGAACTTTGAAGTTGGTAAAATAATGTATGGTAACATCAGTCTGTTTTAGAGGTTCGTGTTACTGATTCCTTTAAATTAATTCACATGTTTTTGCATAGTTCACGTGATCCGAAAGCGTGACTTACGATTAAAATCTTCGTACTCCGCTTTTAAGTTGCCAGCACTAAGCATTAGTCACTAAACTCCACAGTCTAAGCCTAAGTCCACATTACCACGCCGCCGCCGTGTCGTCATCATGAAATGGCGTTGCGCCGTTTTGCCGTAACACTAAAGAAGGCGGCTAACTGCTAAATAGTCGTCAAAGCGTTTTATACTGTACTAGCTTCTACCCTCAACTTCGTTTACGTCAAATTCTACTATCTTTATTCCCTCGGAAACTATTTTTTTCCCGAATTAAAAAATAATCTATGTGTTAATCCACAATATAAGCTATTTCCATTCCAAATTTCATTCAAATCCGTCTAGCAGTTGCAGGGCATTTTCAAAATAAAGTGTTAAGTGGGCATACATTTATATGGCCAATTTAGTCACAAAAATGTCAAAAGTTAACGTTTCTTAACTTGGCCGAACGGTGGGACTCACCGTGGCTAAAGCACTGGGTGTAGCTACATGCCCCCAAAAATCTAATAAATAAAAAAGTAAAACCTATTTAACTAGTACTAACTCTAGATTTAAGTAATACTATTTTACGTACCGTGTGGTTGCTGGGTTACAATAGTGCCACTCCATGTCTTCCCGTGGATGTCGTAAGAGGCGACTCAGGGAATAAGGGCTTGTAGTACTGTTAGGCGATGGGCTTGCAACCTGTCACTAATACACTGGTAAACATCTTAGCCTGACTATGCAAAATGTGGTTACAGAATTATCAACAAGTTTAGAGTTGTTGGTATTCTGTTGCTACCCCACTCTGGGAATAAAGGCGTGACGTTATATATGTGTATGTGTACTAACACGTTATAGACTTTTTCTGAAATAAAATGATTTGAAAAAAAAATAACTTTCCTTAACTAGGATACACTTTAATTTGGAAATGCTCTGCAGCGTGAAAGAGTAGCAAACTAACACACACACACAAAAGTTTGCATTGTTAATATTAGTAGCACAGAATAGTAACCACATTCAATTTTAAACGCTTATTCTATTAATATGCAGAAGGGCGCCTTCTTTGGTATCAGGTGATGTGGGAGTCCATATTGGCTCACATAAATTGCTTATTCGTTTTTTTGTTTTACTATCGATTTTTTCTTTTTTTTTTATGTTAAGGAGAAGGCAATCAAGCGCTCAGGCCACCTGATGGTAAGTGGAATCTGAGACCCATAGACATTTGAATTCTCAAGACAATCCTAAAACCTCAAATGCGTTGCCAACCACCCTGCCACCCTGAGGCCTAAGATGGAATGCCTCTACTCGTAACAATCACTCTTTTTTTTTTCCTTTTACCTTTTTTGATCGTAATTTTTTATTACTAAACACGAAACTCATTTATAACTTATAACCGACAGATATCATATTTTTATTAATAATACTGTCATTACTAAAAACATGTTTGATGGAAGTTCTACCTAACACTCCTCCTCGCGTCGCTTGTCGTGTACCTAACGGAGACCCTTGTAATGAACAAGGTACATGATTAGTATAAACAAAGTGTACGATTAGTAATATTATGAATTCTAATGATTATGAGTTTCAATCGTTATGTGAAGAGAATAATGATGTAAAATGGTATGAGAAGCTTTCGATTATAGGAATTATAAAGTTACGTTGGCCTAGTTGGGAGTGACCCTGCCTCCGAAGCCAGCGGTCCTGAGTTCAAATTCCGGTAAGGGCAGATATTTGCGTGAGATTGTCCCTTGATATTTATTTATTTTTATAAATGATGTGGACAGCCCTAACTCTAAGTAACCCGCCTTGTGCTCAGCCACTCGATGAATGGATCTCTCCGGTTACGTTACAGATTAACAAAGCGAAAGATGATAGGAAATCGATGTGCACGAGATTCCTACATACCCAATACCTATTTTAGTAACAATGTAATTACAACCTTGTCGAATAAACTATAAGGTGCCTTTTATGTTTAGTATTATGTTAAGTGAAAACATGGGGAGTGAGGAGGCCAAACATGTCTTCCGGGAGGATTGACCCCACTACTTTATTTTTAATCCCAGACGCATAAGGTTATAAAATTAGTAATACATCTTAATCGATCTCTTATTTTTTCAAACTAGTTTAAACATTTGAAAAAATAAGAGTTATTGGTATTATTATATGAGTTCTTAGGGCTTGCCATTATAAATACCAATGGTGGATGTACCTTATGCAGGGTACTTCTAACCCTTTAACCTGACGCCAAACAGCAGTGTCCGCATTATTGTGTTCCGCTATGAAGGAATGAATGAAATAAGTTTATTTAGCATATGAAAATAGCATACAAATCTTAAGAATAACAACTGACAATTACCTAAAAAAGGTCGCCACTCAGCTTGTGCCACAAAAAATGCCCATGGTTGTTACTTATAATATTTTTTTACACAATACCTACCGTTTCAAATGTCCAATTGCACAAGTAAGGTAGGTAAGTAAATATCACAAAAAAATAAATCCAAATGTATTTAAGTATGTATTTCTCTATATAAGTATGTTTATCGTTGTCTAGTACCCTAGTACAAGCCTAGAGCTTAGTTTGGGACTAGGTCAATTTGTGTGAGATTGTCCGCTGATATTTAATTATTTTTGTTATTGTCCTTTGGCGATAAGGTAAATTTGATAGAAACCCATAAGTAGGGTACTGAGTGCGGCACAAGAGGTACAGTATCAGTACACTTGGCACGAGCGGTTTAAATTCTTCACTGCATCCCATATGTTAATAAAAATATACTGCATTCTGATAGCGCGCCACTTCTGCACCGCTATGTCTTGGAGCAGCCTTACTGGTAATAGCGTTGGCTTCTAGCGGAATGATTTGAATTATGGAATGATGGGAAAATGTTTGGGAATAAGGGCTTGTAGTATTGTTAGGCGATGGGCTTGCAACCCCACTAATACACTAGTAAACATCTTGGACTGATTGTGTAAAATGTGGTTATAGAATTGTAAAAAAGTCTTGTTAGATTTGTTGGTGTTTCTGTAGCTTTGCCTACCTTAATTTGGGAATGACAGCGTGATGTAACGTACGAGTATGTTTGTGGAGAAATGTGTACACGCGTCGTTTTACAGTGGTTTATAAAAATATTCACGATGCCTTAGTATAAAGCGCGCTACCGAGCTTATAAAAATCTTTTTATTAATCATGTATTATTTTTAATACGTTTGCAAAAAGGAGGATTTTAGTCGTTTTATCGTTATGTTTTTTTAGTTGTAGGCTATATTTTGTTTCACATTACAATGCATTTTTTTTTAATTATGGTTCAGAGTCAATATGACCATTGAAACGGGCTTTAACTTCAATGTCAGACCATGCTCAGTGTAATCTAATATATAAAATTCTCGTGTCACGGTGTACGTTATTGAACTCCTCTGAAACGGCTCGACCGATTTTTATGGGTGTGCATATCGGGTAGGTCTGAGAATCGGCCAACATCTATTTTTCATATTCCAAAGTGACTTAAAAAAAAAATGCAGCGGGCGAAGCCGCTGGCGGGTCGCTAGTATTCTCTAATATACTATTCTAATATCACTAACTCTAATATAATATTTTAGGTCTAATATAATATTCCTATCCCGTTTAACCCAAAAACTTTGAGCTGAAAAAGGGTGACTTTTATAGTAAGTACCTACGGGTAATGATTTGCTCCGTAGCACATCTACGCCGTAGCACCCTCTACGCCAACCTTTTACATATCGAATTCTACGGAGAAACAGGGCCTGTATTCAGGTGCGTTAAAACGATATCGTGTTTGACACGTTTAAGAATCGTTTATGTCACAGTCGCCATTATTGTAAATGACATAAGAGTTATCATAACGTTGTCAATACGGAAACAAGTCAAAAACGATATCGTTATTACCTTGTAGAATTCCAGGGCTTCTATTCAGGTGCGTTAAAACGATATCGTGTTTGACACGTTTAAGAATCGTTTATGTCACAGTCGCCATTGTTGTAAATGACATAAGAGTTATCAAAACGTTGACAATACGGAAACCGGTCAAAAACGATATCGTTATTACCTTGTAGAATTCCAGCCCTGGGCCTCTATTCAGGAGCGTTAAAACGATATCGTGTATGACACGTTTAAGAATCGTTTATGTCACAGTCGCCATTATTGTATATGACGTAAGAGTTATCAGAACGTCGACAATACGGAAACACGTCAAAGGCGATATCGTTATTACCGTGTAGAATCCCAGCCGTGCTTAAGTAAAAAACAATAATTCGTTTGGGCAGTGGCTAGTATCGGTTTTTCATTACCGGTTATATTATTTGTGATAATATTTTTATAGGGACGATAAGCAGGGCCTCCTCTTCAAGATGTACGATTTTAAACTTATTTTTCTTCATTTTAAGGTTGTTAAAATTCATGGTCTTCCTTTTATTTCTGACACTATGTTATTTAACAAAAAATAATCCTTATGATGAAGCCTTTCGATCGGTATGAAAAGATACAGGGTAATTATTTACCTCGTGTAACGGGTTCGATTCCCGGTTCAACCATGTAATTATTTAAATATGTATGAATGCAGTTTAAGATGATTTTTAAATTAAAATAATGTCTTCTTTCAGTAAAATGTTCCATCTACAATATTCAAGGTACTTTCCTTCCATGTGGCATAGCCGTGGGACGCCCTGTATATATATATATATATATATAGATCTCTCTCCAGGCGGGTGTTATGCCTGGGGACCGAAGTCCATTTGGAAGAAGTTGGAAGTTGTATATTATGAAACTCAAACGACTCTAGAAACTACGTTAGCGCGACGTAGCGCACAGTCAGATTTAGTTGCGCTGTCTGACGCCGGTGGCGCTGGCGAGTTGTTTATTACAAGTTGTCACTAGATGTCGCTAGGTCGCCACACCAGCAGCCCTCCTTTGAGACCGGAGGTTGATGGTGATGACGTGCAGTCTGTGCGTTGAAAAATGCCGCTTGCAAGTGCCAGTAGTGCTCAGAGCCGCGTTGGCGAGCGTAGCAGGAGAAGAGGAGTGTAAGGGAGTACACAGTGAGTCGTGTACCTGCTCCGTGAAGTACTCGTAGTAGGACGCAGTGAGTCGCGTTGTTGAATGAGAGTATTGTGCACACTGTAGACACCAGGCATGGAGATATATCAGAATGCTAGTGGTGCACAGTGCGGGTTGTTTGGCTTGCTGTGAGACTGCGTCATAATGCTTGAAGGTCATCAGATTGCGTAAATGTCCATTGTCGTGGGTCACCAATGTAGGAAGAGAGGACAATAGAGAGATCTCTCTCCAGGCGGGTGTTATGCCTGGGGACCGAAGTCCATTTGGATGAAGTTGGAAGTTGTATATAAGTCAACCGACTCAAGAAACTTCGTTAGCGCGATGTAGCGCACTGTCAGATTTAGTTGCGCTGTCTGACGCTGGTGGCGCTGGCGAGTTGTTTGTTACAAGTTGTCACTAGATGTCGCTAGGTCGCCATATATATATATATTTATGTTAAAATCTATCGTCTGAATATTAATAGGTACATAAATAACAGGACCATACGCTGAGCTAAAGGATCATTTTCTATCACTTCCGTAGTTTTTCTATTATCTCCCTTACTTTTTTTTTTGTTCTATCTCATGCTTCGTCTGTTGTCATTGTTTGGCTGTTTTGGAGGATGTATGTATATATTATATAGATGTATAATTATATGTATTTAGTATGTATTTATTTAATTATTTACTTTATGTATTTATATTTAGTCTATTTATAAATAGTTCTAATTTCAAAATTGAAATAATTTAATTGTTTCTTGTAGTTATTTAGTTTGAGTTCTAAACGAATTAGTTTACGCCGCCTGCCATGAATTTGTGTCCTCAGTTATTTCTCTTACAAGGTTGTCTGGACGAGATCGCTATTTAGCGGTAAGACCGCCTGTTGTATACCTATGATTTAAATGTACTGTTCCATGTTCTGTTTTTATTTTTTAATTTTTGGTGTTCAATAAAGAGTATTTGTATTGCATTGTATTGCTGACCCTGTAAAGCACAGCAATATATGGTGTATGGGAGGGCAACTTTCAATACAGTGTGTAAATGGTATAAGGGCGTTCCTTTTAACTGTGGTTAGTATAACCCCTACTGAGCACATTTAGGCAGCTTTTGTTAAAATTAAATTTAAAAAAAATAACCATACAAAATAATTTAACATGCAATGTATAACGAAAAATGCAATGAATTAAAAAAGCAATTAATGACGTTTCAAAGTTAATTATTAAAGCTGAGGCTACTTGAGTCGAAATACACATTTTCACAAGTAAACATTACGTACCTACTTAACTGATAGATGGACTTCGATGTACATTGCGGGTCGATAGTATAATATGTTCAAAAATTAATAACGGTGTATACGTTAGCGTAATCAAAATAATTATTTATTTTAATGATTACTAGAGTCTTAATCTATGTCCAGTTTTAATAAACGCCCGTATACCATTTACACACTGTATAATCATTAAGTATTTGCTTTATATTACAAAACACAGGTCGGGATTGTACTGTGAAATGTAATTAATTTGGGTATCAATGCTGGTATTGAAAATTGTAAACTGAATATTTACTGCTGAAATATCAAAGCGTATTAACAATTACTGTGGTAATATAATTAACGTATTAACGTATCAATTTGGTTGGTTCTATGTGCTCTACAGTCATTATTTTTAGTCATAATGTGTTTAGGTTTTAAGGGCTTTTACACGTCGGTAATATTAAAAAAAACCCGGGATAATGTTACACAAATTGACCTAGTCCCAAACTAAGCTCTAGGCTTGTATTATGGGTACTAGACATCGATAAACATACTTAAATAGAGAAATATATACTTAAATACATTGAAAACATCCTAGACTCAGGAACGAATATTTTTTTTCAATCATAAAACACAATAATATATAAAAGTAATTTACATTACAAAGTGATAATGTAAGGTGGCCTTTATAAATCTTTCTTTAAATATTTATTGAATCGTTTTTTTAGGAACAATTTTTTTTCCATATATATAATAAAGTAATCTTTTATGTAAATAAAGACATTACTCGTACGCGTATAACTCGAAAAAATGGCCTATATGCCTTTTCGCCGACAAATCTTTGACAAATGCATCGCAACCTATTCCTTTGCCAACCCACTTTTTTTATGTAACTACAAATATTTCAGGATTTTTATAAAACTAACCTAACCTAACCAATAGGGTTCTACACGAGAATTATTTACAGTTTCGAAAAAAAAATGGGTTGTCAAATGATATGTTTGTGAAATGAATAATTTGTGGAACATTGGTTATGGAATGATAGGATCTCCAAATAAATATGTAAATCACCAGGCTTCAATTTTATTTTATACCGTTATTAATTTGACAGCTTACCGGAATAAAACCGGTTTACTGTCCCCCGTTCCAACACTTAAATAAAATGCAGTGATCCCATAGACGAGACGAAGAGATAAATTATGCGTAAACATGTGCGTAATGAGGTTAATGCTATGGATTATTATAATACTAGCGTTCGCACTCCAATTAGTTTGCATAGAATTCATTTGCTCCATTTCCTACGGAATGCTTGAAATTCTCGGAATGAAAAGAAGCTCCATACAACTTTTTTCTACTCACGTACTGCTAATATACATATCTTTAACGGTATCAAAATGCCACGTATAGCGTAACCGATAACTGTTGTATAATGAGCGTTGCCAGAATAATAACTGTTCTTTTATAACCATTGAAGCATTAGTGGTAATAGGACCCTGTGCAGGGTCCGTCCGTATTGCTACCACCATCTTATCCATTAACCACTCGCCAAGGAACAGTGTTCGCATTGTTGTGTTTCGGTGTCGGGATAAGGCAACCGGTGAAATTACTGGCATAAAGGCATTCCGTCTTAGTCCTCAGGGTTGGCAACGCATTTGAGGTCTTAGGATTATATGAGAATTCAAATGTCTATGGGACTCAGATTCCACTTACCATCAGGTGGCCTGAGTGCTTATGTGCCTTCTCCTTTACATAAATAAAAAAATTATCATGGTTACGGTCATTCCGGACGTCAGATTTCCGCGGAGTGGCTTGCGGCGAGCTTAAAATATATAAGAGCTGGGCTGTATAATTTGATTCGGTTAAACCATAATTGTTTTTGGTTGGGGTTTAGCAAATTGGCCCGATTTTCGGACTTAGATTTGTTTTGTAAAAAAAAACTGGTTATTTTTTTAAGTCTTTGACTCCGTTTAATCTTACGACCGAACTCGCAACTTTGGACCTCTCTAGTTCATAAACGGGCAAGTTAATAAAAAAAAAAACAATAAAAGATACTTTTCTTTTTTTCCTTTTTAATGTATTCATTTAAGTTCTAATCAAATAGAAAAAATGTGGAATGTTTTTTTAACAAAAAAATCTGTCCTAAATTTGGTCCCTTTTTGCTATACCTCATCCAGAACAGTACTGTTACACCGAATAAAACATAACCCCTGCAGCAGATAAAATAAAGCATTGTATTTAGTACATGACATGACAGTTGTGATAAAATTTCCACTGGCAGAGAACAAAACTGAGGCTTTCTCGTGAATTATTGCAAGATGCATGGAGAATACGTTTTCCGCATTTCCCTTCGTTCTTTCTGTTAGGGGTTAAACTGCTACAAAACTATTGTTTGTGCTTTCCTAGGGCACCCGAGGACAATTTTTCCAGAATAATTATTATTTAAAGTATCCTTTGGCATTAGATTGAACTCACACACTATCTTGCAATAAGATATAGGGGTAGGTTTCCAAAATTCAAGCGTGCAGTACTAAATTGGCTCTCATTAAACAATTTTTATAGCTTGAATGAATACAATAACTACGTTTAATGTATATTTTAATATGCTTAGTGTACCTTTTAAAGAGTAACGAACAAAATGCAATAAATGTTCATAGATTAAGTTTTCCCTGTTTTTGCAATGCCTACTATTATAAGATATTGGCATTATTGGAACTTGTACTATCTCACCATCTGATTTCACTATGTACCTAATGTTATGCAAATGAAATAAATAAGTAAATAGGAAAGACAAGTATTTTTTATAACTTAACATGCAAGTTGGATAATTTATATGGTTTCAGATTCCGCTTACTATCAGGAGTTATGAAAGAGGATTAAAAATTATTAAGGATGGATGAAAAACGATTGACGAAAGAAATATACAGTGCGATAGTGAGTGGAAGGGTCGGAAGAGGCCGCCCTTGGCGTACTTTTTTTAAACAAATTGGGGAAATATTGGAAAAGGGCCTAAGTACCCGAAACCGACGTGCATGCATGACTTGATGTATGAATGTAGAAGAAGCGAAAGAGCTTTGTCAGGATCGTAGCAGGAGGAAAGAAGTGGTCTCTGCCTACCCCTCTGGGAAACAAGCGTGATTTAACGCATGTATGTATGTATTTCCCAATTACTCAAACACCGCTGGAACGATTTGTTTTTTTTTTTTTTTGTTCGTTTGGGTATACTTTCTATTTGGTCCAGCATGTCAAGATCTGATGATGGGATCTTGGAGAAATCGAGGGAACTCCTCAAATATTATAGGAATAAATATACGTGGACGACGTAACAGTATTATTAAGATCACTAAAAGGTATAAAATAAAATAAATGTTTTAAAAAACTAAAAACCGTCTTCAAAAGCAAGAAATAACTTCTTTTAAAATGATAGTTAATAGGGTCATTCCTACTGAAGTCGGAGTCTCACTATTTTTTTTACTAAAAGCCGAATTCAGTTGGACTGACGTACTAGCTATCATTTTAAATGAAGTAATTTCGTCGGTGATAATGCAATACCGCGTAACCACCAAATTAAATAAGGTGCAAAATACACCTTACCAGTTACGACAGCAAGGTACATTGTGCAACTTATTGAATTTATTACTTACGCGGTATTGCATTATCACCGACGATTTTTTGCTTTATAAGACGGTATTTAGTTTTTTAAAACATTTATTTTCTATTTAAAAATTTTAAAAGTCTGTGTCTTCTCTCTAATAATATATATTCTTGATTTATCCCTCGTGTTATCTCAGACTAACAAAGCTATTAAGAGAATATGAGGCGCAAAACTTTCGCTCAAATGTATGGAGGGGCTTAAATGAATTAGAGAGTCCCAGACAGTCATAATGATCTGACGCCAACTAACTTACAACTAATGTCGCGTGTGGTTGACAAAAGCGAACTCAAGATACCAAAGTTGTTTGCTAATTATGTGGGTGGTTAAGACCTTGGACCGTGAGAGCCTAGAGATTTTGAAAGCAGTGTGCTTTGGGGCCTATTTCATTTAAAATAATAGCGAAAATATCTTTTCAACACTATGTATTTATTTATTTTTATGTTAAGGAGAAGGCACACGAGCACTCAGGCCACCTGATGGTAAGTGAAATCTGAGATCCATAGACAATTGAATTCTCAAGACTATAATCCTAAGACTTGAAATGCGTCGCCAACCCTGAGGACTGAGATGAAATGCCTCTATGCTAGTAATTACACCGGTATCGCAGTTTGACGTGTTTTAGAATCGTTTATGACTGGTCGTCATTAATTGTAAATGACATAGAGTTATCAAAACGTTGACAATACGGAAACATTTCAAAAACGATATCGTTATTACAGTGTAGAATCTCAGCCCGGAGCTGCTTAAACGATATTGCTTTTGACGCGTTTCCGTATTGTCAACGTTTTGATAGCTCTTATTTACTTGACAATAATGGCAGCCGGGTTAAAAACAATACCGTAACACGTTATAGGCAATATCGTTATAACCAAGTAAAATAGGGTCCTAAGTCTAGTGAGTATTGAAAAACTATTTTTTTGCAAATCAAACATAAGATAATTTAACCGGTTGTCTTATTTAAAACACAACATTAGCTTAACGCTACAAGCATTCTCTTACAGTCAAATATAAGGTAAAACAGAAATCAAAAAGTAGGTAGGTGCAATAAAATGTCAATCTTTTCGCTTTGACGAAATCAGTTAATTAAATTCATATGTATTATATATTTAGCAGTCCAGTTTCATAGATTAGATAAGATTTGATAGCAACTTATAATCAGTAACTTATAAACGTTATAACGCATCAGGGGTCTTGATCATCTGTCTGTGTGCTCATAACTCTTTCTCAAGCCATAAAAACCCACTGCGGAAAGAATCTGTTTCCAAATTAGGTCATGAGTCAATGCTCTCGAAGATCGTAAAACAGTCAATGCAGAATTTCTTGCCCAATGTCTCTGCTGAACTTTGAAACAGCTGTAAATCCTTCGGCGTGACACGGCACCCGTTAACGCTTGGGAAAACAATGCAGCTGTTTCCCGAATGCCTGAGGAGTGAACAGTTTGGTTCGTACCTACCATACCACATCATACCATAGTCAACCAAGAAACTCCTTTATCATTTTTCGACTCTATTTATTTAATGTATTTAAACTCTTTATTGCATATAAACAATTACAAGACATGTTTGCATCAATATAGGTAATTTTAAATAGGCGAACTTATCACTTCCAGTTAACCCTGATGTAGAATAAGTAAGGACAGTGCAAGACAAAAAAAAAAAAATATAGTACATCCGAAAAGCCGATATGAAGAAAAAGTAAACTGCTTTAATAAAATACATACATAGATAATTAGATATGGGCATTTCTTAGAAATAATGAAGGTCTAGTTAAGGAATAAATTAAGAAACGTTAACTTTTCCGCTGAGTTATAAGATTTACTATACTGTTGTAAGACATTATAGTGATATCTCAGACAAAACTCCTGTGGCAACCGCAAGCATATTTCTAACGAGTGAAGGTTGAATCCGGTTCATTTATTGAATTTGAGATAGGTACTGCTAATAGTCGTTAAGAGTATTGTATAAATATACGACAAATTTTCGTAACTCAGTGGAAAGTTAACGTTTCTCAATTTTAGTCCTTAACTAGATGTACAAACTTTCTAAGAAATGCCCATATACTAAAGTATACTACCACGTACCTACGTAAACTGCAATTAAAGCCTACAACAGAGCTAAGGATCAACAATAAGACTCATCTTGTTGATTTAGCCCTTTTTTGGGGACAATCTCACACAAATTGACCTAGTCCCAAAATAAGCTCTAGGCTTGTACTATGGGTACTAGACGACGATAAACAAACGTATATAGAGAAGTACTTACTCGAATACATACAATACATAACATCCAAGGCTCTGTAACACATACTCTTGCTCATCACACAAATATCTGCCGTTACCGGGATTTGAACCCGGGACCGCTAGCTTCGTAAACAGGGTCACTACCTACTAGGCTAACGTGTCGTCAAAATAATTAGGTCCGCATTGTTGTGTTCAGATGTGAGAATAAGCGGGATAAGACAACCGGTGAAATTACTAGCATAGAGGCATTCCATCTTAGTGCTTAGGGTTGGCAACGCAATTGTGGTTTTAGGACTGCAGTCTTAAGATTGTAATCTTGAGAATGGTATACAAGCAATCAAACAAACGACACATGCATAGCAATGAGGACACAGGCCACCTGACCTAAGTGGGGTCTTTGACCCATAGACATTCCCCAAACTGCAATCCTAACACCGCAAACGCATCGCCAACCCTGAGGGCTGAGATGGAATGACTCTATGCTAGAAATTTCACAGGATTCAAAGTAAATTATGAGGAATTACATAATTTTAAGTTTCACAGTATATTTTCTCATGTTCCCGTTATCCCGTTTGACGCTAAATAGTCCCTCCTGGAATAAAAAGGCCGGGTCAACGCTTCCGCCAAGGTAGGCAAGTAGGCAGGATTATTGATTCAACACCCATCGTTGAAGGAATTCGCAGGTGTGTACCCTTACGAACTTTAGCTCGAATTATCAAATTAGTTTTATTTGTAGCTTTATTCATGGTAGCACCATCTTGTCCAATAACCTATCGCCAAGCAGCAGTGTTCGCTTGTTGTGCTCCAGTGTGGGTAAAATTACTAGCATAGAGGCATTCCATCTTAGTCCTCAGGGTTTCATTTGAGGTCTTAAGATTGCCGTCTTGAGATTATAGTGTTGAGAATTCAAATGTCTATGGGTCTCAGATTCCACTTGCCATCAGGTGGCCTGAGTGCTCGAGTGCCTTCTCCTTGCCATAAAAAATATATTTAAAAAATGGATTTTGTAGCTTACAGATAACTTAACCAATGGAGGGAAAATTCTAAGCCAGAGAAGAGGAAGACCTAGGCTTAGTTAGCCAAATGAGACAGAAGGACAATGTCGTCACGTAACGTAGGCGATACGCTAAAACCTTTAACTCGACGCACCAACCATTAAACGGCAAGTTGAACTTGTCCAATCAGAGTGTAAAGACCAAAACAGCTTTTTTCCGAAACTGTAAACATTTCAGGATTTGTTTCAGGACCGTCGTGTACCCTATAGGTTAGGTCATAAAAATCAA
Organism: Acleris holmiana; assembly: GCA_949316455.1. Taxonomy (NCBI): domain Eukaryota; kingdom Metazoa; phylum Arthropoda; class Insecta; order Lepidoptera; family Tortricidae; genus Acleris; species Acleris holmiana. The sequence continues at coordinate 3,671,966 of OX438773.1, read as the reverse complement.
CAAGTAATGAGTAATTTTCTATTTAATGTCAATTGGTGCAGTCTTAGATGATTTTAGTACGTACAAACACTTTAACCGCCTGTATCTCAAAATGATGTATACTTATTCGTGATAGTTTTCCTTTAAAATTCGTTATAAATATGTTCTTTCATTTATTTATTTTGGGGGGGGGATAGTCTAAGAAAAATTAGCGCTTTAAAGCTTAACATTTCCTAAACGGATCCTTTAACAAACCCGTAATGTTTTTGAAAGACCTATCGAACGATACCCCACACTATGGGGTAGACGAGAAAACAAAATACATCCTCACGTTACGTGTAGGATAAGTACCCTAATAGTAGTTTATGCAACTGTATCATAATAAGGGCCATTGAGACACGAGTGCGAGTTTATGACATGAGGCGAAGCCGAATGTCATAATAGATACGCATGAGTGTCTCAATGGCTGATTATGAATAGTTGCATACATTACTTTTTCTATGAGCTCAAAGGGATATGTACCTACAAGTAGCACAACATTTTCTGCCCAGGTATAATGGGCGGAATCGTAAAATAAAACATGTACAATATACCAATATATAGGACCTTTTTCGATTTTAAAGGTAGCAAATACTGCTCACTTCCATTGCCACCTGTTTTATTTCTGGCGGCGTCAACATTTCCGCATCACTTAATTCGCCAAAGTCACACATTCTCACACATAAAAAGTGATTAACTCTCTTCTTTCTTTTAACTTTCAAGAACTTCATGCAAAAGCAAAACAAAACAAATTCCAGCTATTTTGAAACGTTTGTTTTTTTTACTACAGTACACCTTAGAAAAGACCCGGGAACTTTATTTAGGTCATTCATCCAAATTAAAAAATGTTAAAATGCATTTTTTTATAATAACTCTTAAATTCACTTATTGTCCGTTATGTAAGTATTAATTATTTAATAATTGTTTGTGTAAACATATTATAATTAATCTATAAAGTCGATTTAACAATAATTGAGTAAATAAAATAGAATAGCAGCTGTTGATAATATACGGTGAACTTTTTTTTTAAACAATAATTTACGCCATTTGCAATGCGAAAAAGAACTTTGTGAAGCGTTTCACAATGAAATGTCAACGTTCCGATCACACAAGGCACTTTATTGGATTACCGATAGCGGCATCGTTAGCAGCACATTGTACTACGCGAGTAGAAAAAAATATATGTTTTTACTTATTATTATTGTACCACGTTGTTGGCGTGAAATTACAGCTTTCTAGTACTAAGAGTCTCTTCGCTAGGCTGCGGACGGACGGACAAGGCGAAACTATAAGGGTTCCTAGTTTGACTACGAAACCCTAAAAACCGGTCAAGTGAGAGTTGGACTCGAGCACCAAGCGTTCCGCACGAAATATTATAAATCCTCCCCCACGACCCCTGTTCGTGAAACTCAGAGCTTGTAAAGCAATGTAAAACATTCTCATATTTTCAATCTATCATTACTATTAAAGTTAAATTTTCCTACTAATAAGCCATATATTATTATCATCTATTTAGTTAGTAAGTTAGTTAAATACTTGTTACCATGGCTATTTTATTTTCTTTCCAAACGAAAATATAGTTCTACTTACACATTTAGATTAAAACTACAATTATTTATAATAACCGTGTCAACTTTACTGGTTAATGTATTTTTTAATAATAAGTATTCATTTGTGCAACATAAAACTATCCTTCCAATTCAAGACAATACCTGAGTTATATATATAATATAATATATATATATAATATAATATCTCTTTGTAGTCGACTGCACATGTGTGCACCTTATTGTATTGTAATAAGGTCCAAAAGTAGATACATGTCTTTTTAGTCGATTATACATATATACAAGAATTAATCGTTTAAAGGTAAGTATTAGATATACCAAAATACGAAGCATAAATTGCTAGAAAAGATCTTAAAATGGCGCGATTAGGGTGACTTCCGATCAGACTAACGAGTATCGCTAATGGACATGCGGATATTACACCGGCGGCGCCATACACAGCTTCAAAGAAATACAGCTACAACGTCGTGATGTGTGGCACGGGCACTTGAGCACGCGCTGAAAGTTTTAACAAACATTCGCTCTTGGCCCGTGTTGGTTAAACACTTCTGACAGGTACACTTTTAGCGTCGTGAGCTTAGAATGGTTTAGGAAAAAGTTTTCTTTCTGGCTGTATCTGAAATAAAACTCGTGTAGCAATATGAACCTTATAATTAACAAAACGGAATTAAAACTTTTTTGCTTATTGAATTTGAGATACTATTAATTGACTTAGGAGGGTAGGTTATTAATCTAACCTGCCGAGTCCCCAGGTTTGTCTTGAGGACATAGCAACGTAAAATGCACCCTATAGTTAATGAGACAAGGTTGCAATTACAATGTCACTAAATTCGGTATAAGTCTTACGAGGTTATTATTGTAAGTTTTTAGGTAAGCGGTCATTTGTAAAAGTTGTAGATCATATGAATGACTAGAGGATGCCTGCGACTTCGTATGCATAGAATTAGTTTCCCGCTACTCCCCCTTATTTTAATATCTTTTGGGATGACTTTCCAAAAATCCCTTCTTAGTGCATCCCAAGTAAAATTCTGTACAAATTTCAAATCCCAAGGTCCTGCGATTTTGACTGTTTCAAAAGCCGTACACATTCGCACCTTCGGTAGAACAAAGGCACAATGTATAATGTGACTAAAAGGACAATTGTGCCCTTGTCCGACGTCCCGTAAACTTTACACTCGAATGAAGGAAAAAGTTAGTACCTTGTCACTTTAACATCTTATTTGAACTGCCCTACAAAATCACACTAATTGACCAAGTCTCAAACTTAATCTCTCGGCGGCTTGTACTATGGGGAACAGGAAGGAATGACCGGGAGACTGATCGACCGCCTGCCTGTTCCGGCCGGGTGTCCACATCCATCATCATCATTAGGGGCACTAGACAATGATAAACTAACTTATATACAGAAATAGATACATATAAAACATCAAAAACTCAGAAACAAGTAACTAACGCTCGAATACTAGCGCTCATCACATCACACAAATATCTGCTCATACCGGGGTTTGAAACCGGAATGGCTAGCTTCCTAGGAAAGGTTACCAACTAGGCTAACGTGTCGTCATATATTGTCTGTCATAATTATTTTTTGACATAATTATCGCAAGTCATAACGTAATTTTCAACAGTCATTTTTTAGGACTTTTAGAAATCAAACCTAAACTAACCTAGCCTTATCTACACTTAGATATTTAATAAATTAGAAAAAGTTTGGTTCCAGTGTAATAAAAATTATGACTTACAATAGTTATGTAAACAAATACTTTATAGCCAAAGTATGATAAACAACGGGCTCCCATGACGTTCCTTATAACCAAGGCAAACTGAGATGCGGCAACAAAAGGCTAATTCACGCCCAGGGGACTAACATCGAGCATTTGTTTGCGAAACGTGTAGCTGTTTTGCCAATACCTTCGCTTACTGTGAAATACTTCATTTCTATAGGTACCTACTTGTTATGATAAGGAGAAGGCACACGAGCACGCAGGCCACCTGATGGTACGTGGAATCTGAGACCGATAGACTAAGATGGAATGCCTCTATGCTATTAATTACACCGGTTGTCTTATCCCCACACCGGAATACAACAATGCGAACACTGTTGCTTGGCGGGTGGTTAATGGATAAGATAGTGGTAGCGACCTGGACGGACCCTGCATAGGGTCCTACCACAAGTAAATAAAACAAATACGTACCTACGTGAAGTTGGTCGTCAGCCAATACTAGAAGCAGACACTGATACGTCACAGCTGGGCCAAACAGTTTTGTTTGCCTGTCTAACAGAGCCGGGTTTGGCTTGTTCACCTCCAGTTAAATATTGAAACAAATAGAGCATAAGCGTTTTTTTTTTTATTTCATAACAATTACTTTGATACAAAATATACAAGATGATTATTTTATTACCTGATTATTATTACAAATGTTTTTATTACATACATAACATCACACCTTCATTCCCAGAGTGGGGTAGGCAAAGCTACAGAAATACCAACAACTCTAAAATACTTTTTTATAATTCTGTAACACTTTGCACAAACAGGCTAAGAAGTTTACTAGTGTATTAGTGACAGGTTGCAAACCCATCGCCTTACAGTATTACAAGCCCATAAGGGCAAGGGATTAATCCCTTAGTCGCCTCTTACGACATCCACGGGAAGACATGGAGTGGCAATATTCAATCCCGGCAACCACACGGGGGCAATGTTTTTTTAGATCTTTAATAATTAATTGAATGCATGTTATATCAAATGACAATTCGATATGAATGTTATACAATATTGTTATGATAAATGAGAGTATATCATATCGAGCGTTATGCTACAATAAATATACACTGTATAACACGGCAGTTGGCCGCAGTTGGCCGGTGACAGCTGCAACCGCCTAATTAAGTGAACGACGTCCGTTGTCTGAAGTAGGACAAACCAAGGGCCAAGAGTTTAAGGATCCAGTGCTCTTCACCTTGTTACAATCTAGTTGTATTATCCAGTTTGTAGACCTATAAATTAAAAAAAAAATCTTTAGGTTTATTCATGTCGGACTTACCGAAACTTACATTTAACACATTTTGTTAGTTACGCGACATTAGCCGTTGTTGGTTACGCGGTGTTGCAGTTTCATCGACGATAAACCAAAACAACTCATTGTATATGGTGACCGCGGGAGTTTGAACTCAGGACCTTACGATCACGAGTCGATCCCTTAAGCCACTAGGCCACCAGTCTGTGCGAATCTACTAAACAATAGCACTTTACGTACGTATTAATTTATAGTGATATGAAGATCTCATCTTCCTTTTATTCGGCACTAAAAGATGTTTGCTTCTTGCTAAAGCAGGTTTTTATGATGTAATATCTCATCCAGTATTTCTGCCGCAGTTATTCACGGGAGGGTCCGCGGAATCCTAAAGGGTTCTACACACCGGGTTAGTTGTTGTCTTATTTATTTAAAGACTTACAACACAAGTTACAGTATTTATTACGTGATAACATTGATAGGATTGTAAAGTCTTGGATTGCTCTAAATTATGTATACAGTAAAGCGGGGTAAATAGAGACTAAGGGGTGATTATAGTCTTGAGAATTCAAATGTCTTGGGGTCTCAGATTACCATGAGTGCTCGTGTGCCTTCTCTTTATCTTAAAAAAAAAAAAAAAAACTTAAGTAACGCAAAGAATTTAAGTGCGGATGTTTTCAAATATATTTTGTCTAATTAATATCTTAATACTATTATTCTAATAATAATTAATATTTTTTTTTAATCATACAAAAAAATATTTTCAACCCGGTTCAAAAATAAATCATGCTGTAGTTCGTTGACAGTAGAGATTCGTATAAAACTATCGCTGTCACTATGTTTTGTACACCTACTGATTTAGTAGTAAAATAAACAAGACGTTTGTTGAATCACTTCAATCTCAAACTTAGTTAAAACACAGATATCACACGTTCAACACACAATGAACTACAGCATGATTTATTTATGAAACGGATTGCATTTTTTTTTTTTTTGAGAAACAAAAAACACGCGTTCTACTTGCATAATTTCTGTTTTATAGTGACCCTTCGGATATTAATTAGAAACCCTTAAAATATCCGCACTGAATTTCCATACAAAATGCGATAACGTTTTTCTCCCTTTAAACGTTGTCCAAATTTTGCGATTTTTGAATACGAGTACCTATGGTGTAGATATTATGATAAAATGGGTCTGTATGTTTTCTTTTCCAATAAATATATATTGGAAAGAAAAAAGAAAGAAAGACGGAATCTTACAGACCTAGTTTTTCATGAGAACTCTCGTGGAAATTTGATTAGATTTAGGGGGTGATAAAAATTAACGCTCGGAGCTAAATTTGTATGGATTATTTTTAATAGCTGCACAATTTAACCATAGCTACGCAATCTCTAAATAAAGTGGCGCAGCTGGGTGCGCCAAAGTTCATAAAAAATAGAAATTAGATTATTGGTCAGTCCGAAAATGTTTCTCATACCATTTTATGTCATAATGATCACTCTTCATAATAAATATTAATAATACACCTGGTAAATAAGGTTAGATTAGGTTAAGTTTTTAAACGGCCTAAAATCAAAGCTGTTGTTGGGATGATGATGAATAAAAAAAGTATGAGAAGAGAATTATGAACGGTGATTATTATGAATACAAATCGGTAGTAAAACAAAAAATAGGAAAAATAATTTTATGTGAGCCATTATGCACCCGGCGCTGTTACTTCGCCGGACTGGGTCACTGTTTACGCGTCGTTGGATCCAGTGTGTGGAGCCCTTAACATGTTACAAATCGTGGGATGAGAAGGAAATTTTGGACTATAATAGTGTCTACGACGGGTCTGCAATGCTAAGTAGGCTTCAGTTCTTGTTCAGTTTCTTTAAGTTATTTATTTATTTTCATACAGAAGGGATTCTCCGGGAATTCATATGAGAGTTGGGCGTTTGCCACAAAAAGTACCTATAGTTAAGGACAAAACTTAACAACGGTAATCTTCCATTACGTAACGAAAATAAGTCATTTAAATATACTGCCCTCATAAGCCGATAGACGGTATTTTAAATTAAATAAACATACCAGATTCAAACCTCGCCTGTTAGTAGTAGTGTTAGTCGCCGGTGTTTAGTGGTGGTAGGACCCTGTGCAGGGTTCGTCCGGATCGCTACCACCATCTTATCCATTAACCACCCGACAAGCAACAGTGTTCGCATTGTTGTGTTCCGGTGTGGGGATAAGACAACCGGTGAAATTACTAGCATAGAGGCATTCTATCTTAGTCCTCAGGCTTGGCAACGCATTTGAGGTCTTAGGATTATAGTCTTGAGAATTCAAATGTCTATAGGTCTCCGATTCCACTTACCATCAGGTGGCCTGAGTCTTCTCATTATCATAAAAAAAAAGTAATTGGCCTTATTTGGAGTGACCCTGCCTCCGAAGCCAGCGGTCCTGGGTTCAAATCCCGGTAAGGGCAGATATTTGTGTGATGAGCGCGAATATTTGTTCCTGAGTCTTGGATGCTCTCTAGGTCAATTTGTGTGACATTGTCCCTGTCCCCTGATATTAAGAAAAGACAAAACTTAACAACGGTAATTCTTCCATTACGTCACGAAAATTCGTCATATAATATATACCGCCCTCATAAGCCAATAGGCAGCATTTCAAATTAAATAAGCATAGCAGACTCAAACCTTGAGTTTTGTCTGATATGCCACTTTTTTTCTTAAAGCAGTTATATTTAATATTCGAAAAGTAATGAAAAAGTGGTTAAGTTACCGTTGTTGGAAAACGCCCTATTAATGTATGCTTACAGTGGCTACTGTATATTTACTAAGCACACCGCGTCAAGTATTTAAGCATTAATTATTTCAAGAATATTTCATAATGTTGTGTCGCGTATTTGTTTTATTCTAACCAAGTAAACATTTAAGTTTGGAATCGGCTCAAGCTATTAATACAAGTAGGAAAACTGTTTATAATTTACACATAAACACAAATAATACTAGGTATATCCTGGGCCCGAATCAACCGGCCTACGAAGCTAGTGGTCCAGGGTTCAAACTCCGGTAAGGGCAGATATTTGTGATGACCGCGAGTATTTGTTCCTGAGTCTTGGGTGTTATTTACGTATTTAAGTATGTATTTCTCTATATAAGTTTGGTTATCGTTGTCTGATACCCATAGTATAAGCCTAGAGCTTAGTTTGGGACTAGGTCAATTTATGTGACATTGTTCCCGGATGTGACATTATTTAATATTTTTGAACCGTACAAACTTAATCGTTTGGGAATAAAGAGACAATTCTATCTTTGATTACGATATAACTCGAGATTATAAATTAAAAATCTCAAGCCTTCAAAATATTTGTTCAATAAATTGGCCACATTAGGGCTCTTTTACACGTCGATAATATGTAGTAAATCCAGAGATGGGCATTAATCGATTAACTTTTTAATCAACTAATTAATCGATTAAACAATCAATCGTCACAAAATTAATCACGATTAATTTAATCGCGATTAAAGTAATCGACGGAGTACACGAATAACTATTAATTAATCGAAACTTTATTGACTAAATTTCACGATTATATCTCGATTAAAAATTGGAACACGCACGGTACAATAAGTAAATCAACATGTTGTAAATGATGTTATACAGATTAAGCTGTTAAGCTGTAACAATCTGTCAACGTAACTCGAAACTTAGAGTTACAAAAGAAACGATTTATTCCTAATATTAATCAAGAGAAAATCAATCTAATTAATTAATTGATTAACAATTTAGTCGCTGTTAATTAATCGGCGATAATTTAATCATGACTAAATTAATTGAAACTGTTACGACTAAGATTAATCAATGCCATTTTTAATCATTAATCGTTAGTCAATTATATTTTGCCCATCCCTGAGTAAATCCTAGCACTTCGGACAAGACCATCATTGTGGAGAAGAAGCGCCGCAAGAAACTCTAGCAGAACATTTTTTCAATCATAAAAAACAATAATACTTAAAAGTACGTTACATTACAAGGTGGTAAAGTAAAAAATAATAATTATAGGAGAACAACACTACGAGGTCTCGACGTCAAAAGCCATAGCTAAAATAATTAACTGAACAACAAGTCCTTGTAAACGTGAACAGACCGGACCCGTACCAATAAAGTTTTGCTAGTTTCAGACTCAAAAGCCTTCAAAACTAGTCCTTTTCAACTCTAGTAATAACCAAGCAATTAAAGTAATGACCTAATTTACCAAACTAACTAGAAACAAGCGCTGCGCGGCTCTCCTCTAATGGCCGAGTTACACAAGGCTAGTATCTCAAACGAGTTTAGTAAGCAAGTGTTACATACATACTTAACATCACGCCTTCATTACCAGGGGGTAGGCAGGGCTACATAAATACCAACGCTAAAAAGATTTCTTGATAATCCTGTAACCACACTTTGCACAAACAGGTTAAGATATTAACCAGTGTATTAGTGACAGGTTGCAAGTCCATCACCTAATAGTACTACAAGCCCAAGCCAAGTTAGTGGTGGTAGGACCCTGTGCAGGGTCCGTCCGGGTCGCTACCACCATCTTATCCATTAACCACCCGCCAAGCAACAGTGTTCGCATTGTTGTGTTCCGGTGTGGGGATAAGACAACCGGTGAAATTACTAGCATAGAGGCATTCCATCTTAGTCCTCAGGGTTGGCAACGCATTTGAGGTCTTGGGATTATAGTCTTGAGAATTCAAATGTCTATGGGTCTCAGATTCTACTTACCATCAGGTCGCCTGAGTGCTCGTGTGCCTTCTCCTTAACATAAAAAAAAAAGCCCTTATTCCCTTAGTCGCCTCTTACGAAATCCACGGGAAGTGGCACTATTCTAACCCAGTAACCACACGGCAAAGCATTAGTAAAAAAAAAAAAAAAAATATCAGGGGACAATCTCACACAAATTGACCTAGTCCCAAACTAAGCTCTAGGCTCTAGTGTTATGATTATTTTACGTTTATCAAACAATAACAAATTATTAAATAAAAAGTATGAGGAAAATATTATAAATAGTGATTATTATGAATACAAAACAAAAAATAGGAGTAATAATTGTATATGTATAAGCCAATATGTAAATGACATTTTATAAAAATATTTTTTTTTCTTGTTGCAGTGCCCTTGCAGGATTTATGTTGAACCTACTGTTTTTTTAAGGCATCCCGAATATAATATGGCTATGACTACGACTTTTTATGTCGGGGATTAAATAGTTAATGCATGAAACTATGAGAGCGTCAATCTATACTCGGTGTTTTGATAGATTCCTTTTTAGTCGTATTCCTGATTGGACATAATCTTGTTGGGGCACTTTCCTGTATAGACGTATTCCGTTTCAAACAGCACCTACATTAATTACTTAAAATAAACGGGCAACTAACTAATCAATAACCAACTAAAAAAGAGATACCTAGGATTGATTTCATTTAATGATTTAAATTAAACTAGAGGACGAGGGATTTGCTGCTGAAACCGTAATGTTTTCAGGTTAAATTAAGAAATTAATTACTTAAGTTAGGTTAAATGTTCAAGATAACCTGAAAATTTGGTTTCAGCAGACAGTAGCGTTCGATGAAATGAAATTCGATGAAGTGATGAGTTACCCGTCCATGCTCACTGGCTTAGAATACTAGTCTCGTGTAGTCCGGGGCTAAGATCGCGGCCTGAGTTTCCCTCGTCCTCTAGTTTAATTTGTGCATTTTGTTATTCTGTTAGGATATAAATGGTGTATTGTACTAAGGCAGTAAACTCAACAGATGAAAACGCGGAGAATAGAGGGAATTACTCAACCGAGAGTAGCTTTTAAGGTGGAATGTTTGGCTTCAGATTCATAGAAACGTTTATCGTAATTGATATAGTAAGTAGGTACTTTCAGAAACAAACCTCATCAATTTGCCGATCAACAACGTCCAACATTATCCTTATAATTAAACCTTAAAGTTACTTTATATAGTGGCTACTATACATTGATGAAGAAGAACTTTTGTAAAAAAAAATATTAAAATTTTGCGACCTTAACGGTTAATAAGAACATTATTTAACTACCGTTAAAGTCGTTTAGTGTAAAATATGTTTATGTAAAAAAAAAATTGGCAAGCATTTGTTGCCGACTGTACTTTTAGGCAATGCCATTTTCTGCTTATCGAGACCAATATAATGAGTCCCGACGCGGTGGTTCTACGTTAAGTATAGCGGAGATCCTGTCGCCACCTTCCGACTCCATCATCAGACCAGCTCGAAGATACCATAATATAGCATTGTCATCGGGTTTACTAATGTGGTTCAAATTAACGCGAACTGGTTCAACATTGACTTGCAAGACTGAAGCGGACTACTTACAAACTTACATACTAACAAAGCAAGTTAAAACTTGAAAAATACATACATAACATCACGCCTTCATTCCCAGAGTGGCGTAAGCTACAGAAACACCAATAACCCTAAAATGACTTATTTATGATTCTGTAACCACACTGCACAAGCAGGCCGAGAAGTATACTTGTAAAAATAAAGCAGGGCTATTTATTTATAACTATTTTTAATAATTATTAATTTACTCGTATTGGTGTGTCTAGTTTGTGCTGCCCATCTGTTTCACCTCGCTAGAAACAGAGAAAAGTTTTCGGAGCTGACTGCCAACATTCGCTAGTAGGCACAGTAGTGCACATGCGCACTTTGAAGTAAAAACCTCTATACAAAATGTTATAACGTTATTCTTTCCTTACATGTACGATTTTTACGATTTTTGAATATGTTGTAGATATTATGAAAAACTAGGTCGGTCTGTACGTTTCGCTTCCGCTTTATTGGAAAGAAAGAAAAATAAAAAATAAAAATATTAACGTACCTACCTTTTCATAACATTTACAACATATTCAAAAATCGTGGAAATTGAATTAGATTTAGGGGGTGAAAAACGTTATCGCCCCAGCTAAATTTGTATGGATTATTTTTGACAGCTACGCGATTTAGGCATCGCCTCACAATCCTCTTAAGACGAAGAAGAAGATATTTAATAAATAAATAAATTATAATTTTAGTTCCTGGCTAAGTACCTATTTACAGAAAAAAATCTAGAGCTAGGTGAATTTGTGTGAGATTGTCCGATAATATTTTTTATTATTTATTTTCTACGACAATTAACTCTATAACACAAAAACATGTAACTTATTTAACGCAACGTTGACTAAACGAACATGATCGCCTTCTATATAAAAAAAACTTTTCTTCCAATCGTCACACATTGGCATCATGGCGTCGAGATCTCGAGATTAAAGACAAGACTAAAGACTTATCAACCAGTTCCGAGTACTTCCGAGTGGCATACTCCAGATGACTTACTCGGAGTAAATTCGATGGTGACTTTGCTTGACCCTATTCTATCCGGTAAAACCATATTGACTTTGACATGTTATCGTATCGTTTTCAACTCAGCCACCATTACTGTCAAGTAAATAAGAGCTATCGTAACATTGACAATACAACAACATTTCAAAGGCAATATGGTTTTATTGGTTCTCTATCGTTTGCCAGAATTTTATATGACATAATTTTATATGCCGTACGAATCATGTGCTATAATATTAATTTGCCATAAATATTTTTTTTCTGAAACCGTGATTTATTTAGTATTGTAATAAAACAAACCTAACCTAACTTATTTGGCTCTATACGATGGCATGTAAAAATTAATCGAAAAACTGTTTTCACAACCCATAATATTTTTGAAAGATCTATCAATGACACCCCAGGGTTGACGAGAAAAAAATACATCCCCACGATACACTAAAAAAAATATTTTTTTCATTTCAAACAATGCAATAACTGGGAGTGCAGAATCCGCATCTCGGTAGCCATTTTGTGGCCGTCGCAAGTGGCCCGTTCGCGGCGACACTTAAAAATAATAGGTTTCTCTTTCTGCAGCTCTAACCACCGGTAGCTAGAGCCTGTTTATTGCAATTATCTCATTTATATTTTGAACTCTATAGGTATTTAGACACATTTTAGGGTTCCGTAGTCAAACTAGTAACCTTTGTTGTTTCGCCGTCCGTTCATCGATCCGTCCGCAGCCTAGTTGAGAGACTCTTAGTACTAGAAAGTTGTAATTTGCCATGAATTAGCATTCCATTTTTTTGCATCATATTAGTCCCGCCAACAAAGTGGTAAAATAAAATTTAAACAAAAAAACATATTGCAGCTCACATGTAACGTGGGGTTGTTTTTTTTTTCTCGTCTTCCCTATAGTGTGGGATGTCGTTGGATAGGCCTTTCAAAAATATTACGGGTTTGTGAAATATTTTTTTGATTAAGGGATCCGTTTTTGAGATATTAAGCTTTAAAGCTACTAATACTAAAAATCTTAAATGAAAGCGCATATAACGAATTTAAAAGGACAATTACCACGACTAAGTAGACATCATTGTGTCTTGAGATACAGGCGATTAAATTATTTATACCTACTAAAATCACCTAAGACAGCACCGAATGACTTTAAATAGAAAAATAGTTAATATACTTAGCATGTGACATGCTTTTAGGGTTCCGTACCTCAAAAGGAAAAAGTGGAACCCTTATAGGATCACTTTGTTGTCCATTCGTCCGTCTGTCTGTTAAGACCCTTTATCTCGGAAACGTGTGGAGGTATCGAGTTGAAATTAAAATCATGTAATTAGGTCTACAGTTCCTTAAAGCTATGAAAAAATCAAACTTCTACGTTAACGTGAAAAAAAAAAGGTACCGTCGTTTATGCCGAAAAAACGTATATTTCGACACTCTTGAGGGAATAAAAAATTATAGAGATTTCCAATAGATTTCGAATGTCCTTAATTTGTTGCTACGTCACAGAAAAAATGCCATTGCAAACTTAATTTAAGCAGCCTGTGAAAATTTCAACTGTCTACCTATTAAGGTTAATGAGTTACGGCCCGCTGACAGACGGACGGACAGCGGAGGGTTAGTAATAGGGTTCCGTTGGCACCTCCAGTACAATAATGACCTCTTCTTTGAGAGCTGATATCTTTTGAACGGCCCAATTTCGCAGGTTTTCAGTTTCGTAGTTGTTACACTTTCCAAGTGAAATATTTCCTAAACGATCCCACATATCTTAAGATTGAATAGAACATAGTACATCATGATTTTTTAAGAGCTATCCAATGATAACTTATTCCTCGTTATATAGCTTAATTTCATACAAACGCTAGCCATGTTGCACTTTAGCAAGCAACAAGCGATAGCTTTAACCGATTTTAAGTTGGTACTGTAAGCCTGGTAGGCGCCTATTCCTAAGCGTAATACTTTACGCACTTTCAACTAAGCTACGTAGAATAAAAGTATACGTCTTGCAGTGTTAATATATTCTTTCATTTATTTTAACGTTTAAATATACATTAGTTCACATGTGAATGCCAACGCGGTCCGTTGGAGACTCTGGAGCGTCCCCCTAAAAACCACCGGCGGGCATTCCATATTTCGAAATCTTTTTTATTCAAAAGATTTCGAAACATTTCGACATAACAAAATAGAAAAAAGAAAACAATGAAAGGAGTATGTACTGCTACATCCTTCTTTCATTACATCCCTCGCCCCTCTGGAAGCAAGGTCCCTACCTATGCTATCCTATACGAAACCCTAATGACTACCTAAGGAGGGAACAATACATTAAGGGGGATCGTCCTGCTCTACAGGATAATTTCCTGTGACAATACCGCATCTGATGCCAAAACTTGTGTTAGTGACGTACCATGCGTCATCGGCATCGTCTGCGCTACTTGCCATAGCAAACTTCGACTCTTCAAAAACCCTGCCAAAAATAAAAGACGCGATCCATGGTTAACCTTACATATCTACTGTCAAACATGCTTGACAGCCCAAACACTGAAGGTGCATGGTCAACAAGAAAGAATCAATTCCCTTTATACGTTGCCAGCATAAAATTACAAAAGCATTAAACATCGTACCAAGGAGGTTGGTATCGACATTAAAAAACAAATAGACCCGTGTCTATGATTTAACGCCTTAGGGTTTGGCGCACACAGTCGCCTTTACTTGCGGAACCATAGACATCCCCTCTCATCAGACAGAGAGCTACTGTCTGTGGTGCCACAGGCACTATTTCTAAGTGAGATGACATCAGATATGTCATGTCACTTTGGCATGACAACTAAACTAATATTCTGAAGGAATATTAGTTTTACCTACCTATTTAAGTCGTGATAAGAATTCATGCTCTGAAAGACCATCAATCGTTATCTCCTATCAATATCTACTAAAAAAATTTTTTATTACTAACTACAGCTGTGCTAAGATATTTAATTACATGTCATTAAATTAAAAAAACCATATATCAGTAGTACAATTTGCGAACGTAAGCGTCGCCAGATGGCAGCTTAACTCAGCATCAGTACATGAAATTAATAAACACCATTAAAGACATCTGAAAACAAACAATTATACGGGGCCAAGCATCCAAGCTATCGAAGAGCTGGCGCCTATTAAAAGACAAGACATAATAGTTTAAAACAAAATTTCAACGATACGGCTCTACAGAAGGGACGGGCATGGTGCAGTCCAGACATCGGACTTCCTGTGCCTTCCACATCAAAGGCAGGATTGCATGCCAGTGTTCCTTCTGCTAACAGCAGCCGTCAGACTTCTTACATCAGTTTTTTTTCAACTCAGCAAATGCGCATGAAATAAAAACATAATTATACACATTAAATCAAATAAAGCTGCCCATAATAACATCATAAGAGCATGAATAAGCATCCAACCATATCGCCATCACATAACAAACGATATGAAATACGTGACTTGAGCACCATAGAAAACATCTGTCAGGCGTTATGTGAGATGAAACCCATACAGAGTTTCTTCCACACCTTACAGGCAAAGTGGAATTCTCATCATAAGACCAGAAGTAATGTTCCCATGGAGACAAGCCTGCATCTCACTTTCCTCTCCCTTTTCATGGCTATTCATGCTCGCTCATTGTGTTAGCGAACTGCAAAGACAAAAAGAAAGTTAATATTATACATGACTATACACAATTATATACAACTTTATAACTAAGCTCTAGCATGAAATTTCTTTAACCTATTCCTATGAACAATAATACATTTTGTTACCGTACCGACTTTCCTGATCTTATAATTATTATTACAAAGCCTTGTAACAATTTCGAATGGTCCCTTGTATCTCCTAGCAAGTTTATTGCTTAATCCAGACTTGCGCTTCGGACAGTATAGCATTACGAAGTCCCCACTATCATAAGAGATATCTTTGGCCTTGATATCGTAGTAAAACTTCTGCTTCAGTTGGGCGCGCTGTATATTCCGGGCAACTTTTCTTCTTAATATCGACAATCTTGTTATTTTATCCGCTAGCGTATCTGAAACCCGGAGATTATTGATGCGCAACTCGATATCAGATTTATATAATGGTTCCTTACCATACACAATCAAATGCGGCTCCACACCTGTGCTAGCCTGTTTCGCGCTATTGTAGGCATAACATACCATAGGCAAATACGTACACCAGTCTCGTTGCTCCTCCGAGACATACTTTGAGATCATGCCCAATAATGTCCTGTTAAATCGTTCCACTAAACCAACTGTTTGCGGATGATATGTTGTCGCATGTGTGAGCGTCACATTAAAAAGACTTGCGGTCTCTCTAATGGTATTAGAAGTAAATACTGAGCCTTTGTCGGTTATCAGCTGTCGAACTCCTCCAAATCGGCACAATATTTCGGTAACCAAAAATTCATTGATTGTTTCCGCGGTGGCTCTGGGCACGGCTTTGCACACTGCATACTTCGAGAGGTATTCCACTGCGACTAAAATATACCTATTCTGTTTATTCGAAATCTGTAACGGCCCTACCACATCGACGCAAAACTTGTCGAATAAATCTGCAACATTTATCGGTATTAATGGTGCGATCACTTTGTTGACATTCCTCAGTTGACACTGTTGGCACGACTTGACATATTCGTTTACTTTTTTCTCTGCCTTGGACATGTAATATCTTTCATTAAACTTTTCATATGTCTTAAACAAACCAAAATGTCCTCCAGACACTGGCTCATCATGCAATTCTAGCATACATTCTGCAAACTTCTCTTGCGGCAATACTAAGAGCTTTCTCGTTTCTTGTCCAACATCCCTTTTCCTATACAATAAATTATCCTGCAAAAAATAATTTTGATAAACATTCGTATTGCTCTGTCGCATTTGATCCAAAATATGGCGGCAAAATGAATCAGTTCGTTGTGCCGTCCTCATACTATCGCTATTCAGCGCATATAAGACGAAGCCGTCTTCTTGTTCGGGAATTCTCTCCATACACTCTGCACTCGGGTTCTCAATCAACGGATTTCTGCTCAAGAAGTCGGCTACGACATTATCCTTGCCACAGCAGTATACAATATCGAAGTCCCAGGACTGTATTGATAAAGCCCATCTGGCGAGTCTGCCGTTCATGTCACGCTTGCTTTTTAACCATATTAACGCTCTATGGTCAGTGACAACCTGAAATTTCATTCCCCACAAATAGTGCTTAAAATAATTTATCGCCCATATTAATCCTAGGCATTCTTTCTCTGTCACTGAATATCTTTGTTCAGCGGCACTTAATTTTCTTGAGGCGTATGCAACTGGCTTCATTTCACCTTCCTTGCCCTGACAAAGGCAACTTCCCAACGCCTTCTCGGAACTATCGACAAACACTCTCGTTATCGCATCCTTATCATTAGAGAAATATGCCAATACCGGTGCGGAACACATTTTCTCCTTCAATTTGTCAAACGCTCTCTGTTCTTCTTCTGCCCAAACAAACCTTTTATTTTTCTTTGTAAGGCTCGTTATCGGTAATGCGATCTCTGCAAAATTATCGATAAATTTTCTGTAATAAGAGTACAAACCCAGCACTGATCTAACCTCCTTTACGTTCCTTGGGGTTTGTATCTGCCTCATTGCCTTTATCTTGTTCACATCGGGCCCAATTCCATTTGCTGACACCTCATGTCCCAAAACTGTCACTTTCTGGTACCCAAATTTGCATTTACTCGGTTTTAGGGTTAAGTTGGCCGATTTTAACCGCGATAAAACCTCTTCCAATGCCGACACAAATTCTTCAAACGTTTTACCATAAACCAAAATATTATCGACATATACAACAACCTTTTTGTATTTCAACCCTGCAAGCACCTTGTCCATCACTCGCTGGAACATGGCTTGACTCGTTTTCAAACCAAACGGCAATACATTAAATTCATATAGCCCCGTATGCGTCACGAAGGCCGTCTTTTCTTTGCCTTCGCCCAGAGCTAACTGCCAATACCCTGAATTCATATCAAGGTCAGCAAAATATCTGGCTCCCTGTAAACAACCAAGCAAATCATCCGTCCTTGGAATCGGGTACGAATCCATCCTTATTTTTTTGTTTAGCGCTCTAAAATCGATACAAAATCTTGGTGGGCCCTCCGGCTTGTCCACCAACACAACGGGTGAAGCATAAGAACTTCTTGACTCCTGTATTATGCCATTTTCCAACATCTCCTGTACTTGCGCATCAATTATTTGCCTCTGTTTATTCGACACCCGATACGGTGCTTTATGAACTGGTTCATCATCCGTGGTATTCACTGAAATAAAAGTATCCTTATAACATCCCAATTCTCGGGTTGCAAAAGAAAAAGTGTCGCGGAACCCTTTCAATAAACCACCCAATTCTGTCTTTTGCTTGGCCGTCAATCCATCATTCACGTCAAAGACAACCGGTTTCTCGTCGTTAAGGTTTAACAAATAGTTTTCATTGCGCTGCACCCAATCTGTAAAATAAATATAATCAGTTTTCTTCAAAGAAGATTCATTATATACAAACTCATTAGGATCATGAGCACATATAGAAAAAAATGTTTTTTTCTCATTATGACGTGAGATGAAAGGCACCGAACTAATTTGTTTCAGTGTCAACTGACTCTTTGCGAAATCAATTATTGCTTCGTTTTCTCGTAAAAAATCTTGTCCCAGTATGATTATTTCAGCCGTATCGTGTATAATTAATACGCGTTGCCGATAATATACTGACGCAATTTGCATCCCTATTTCGGCCGAGGCATGCACATTGATTGCATAACCGCCTACCGCTCGCAAGGCCATAGGTCCGTGCGTTTGAGAATCCAAGGATAATTTATCCCACCGGGATCTGGAGATACAAGAGACACTCGCACCTGAATCAACGAGTGCTTCACAAATAATACCATTTATTACCACTGGAATAATCGGTACAGAAACATCCCTAGACTTATCTACAAGGATCGGGTTTGAATCCATGCCGCCTGTCGCATCCCGATCTACTAACGACGCGGCGTGAAGTTTGGGTGCTGCCTTGATGAAGAAGGAGTAACCTCTCGATAATCGGATCGATAACGTTCATTGGACGTCGCTGCGCCTTGCTGCCTTCGCGAACTTTCTTGTGGTGTCCAAGGGCGTGGGCGTGGACACGGACGAGGACGAAGATCGTGTGACTCGCGTGGTGCTTCTGGTTCAAAGTGCACTCTGCGTGGCGCTATTGTAGCTGGCGTCCCGAACGGTGTCGACTCATCGAATCGTGGTGTGTGCATCGGCTGATCACCGCGGTTCCTGATTTCTTCGAAGTTTACATCTGGATTAAAAACTGGCAATTCTACATTTCTTGCATATGTGTTGTCGCAATTAAATATGTCCTCCATTTGCATTATTGTTTTTCTAAGTTCCTCTTTAGATGCAAATAACTTCGATGCCAACAGCCACTGGTGATGCTGGTTCATAGATGTAATAAAATGCCTTATGAATCTTTCATCATCGATTTTAGCTTTAACAGCTAAGTTTTCTAAGGCGTAGAAATATTCAATCAGCGTTTCCTTGTTTTGCTGCCTTCTGTAGTAAAATTTTTGAGCAAAATCACCTCGGCAAGGAAATTGCAGTTTCAATTTTTCCACTAACACTGCGTAGGTCGTGAATTCCTCAAAATTTGTCTTAAACCAGTGAAGGGCTGGTCCATCTAGATATGCGGCGATGGCATATTTTTTCTGCTCATCAGACCATCCTTTGATGATTCCAATGGCCTGGTACTGCATTAAAAAATCCTCCGTATCAGATAGCCCATTATATTTTCCAGTCGCCATTTTGCTATGCTATATGGGAAGGACACGCACAAAAATAAAATACTAATATGGGAACAGTTTAAAGCGAGAATAAGTTAATAAAGATATCACTCAGGTTCAGGTCAGGAGCACTCCACTTCTTGCTTGCGAGAAGATTCTTCGGTTCTCTTATTCTCGATACCCCGCACCTCCACCATGTAAGCCTGGTAGGCGCCTATTCCTAAGCGTAATACTTTACGCACTTTCAACTAAGCTACGTAGAATAAAAGTATACGTCTTGCAGTGTTAATATATTTGTGGGGGAGCTTTCTGGAATAAAACAGCTCAGTCCACTTTTTAGCAATTATATATTTAGAGATCACAAAACAGAAAAACACGTAATAAAATCGGAATCGGTAAGCGAAAATAAATATAGGCATGAGATGTTGAAAGATCGTTGCTGGCAGAGCCAAATTTATATAATCTCAAAAACTAACATTTTTTTATGCGAGCTGATTTCTGTCTGTCAAGAGAATGAGAGACAGCAACTCGGCTCTACCGACCGACCTAAAACGAACAGCCTCTCGGCGGCGTTGCGCAGCGAAGATACCCGAGATCTGCCGAACTGGCCCGACCTCGGCTATCAGCCCGCTCGCGCGTATACTCGACTTTAAGTAACATAAACAAAGTGTAGCCGCCACATCAGCCCCCCCGGAGACCTTTAGGGTCGATAACGTTCAGGAAAAACTACCCGACGACCAGAACGTGTAGTTTTAGGTTGTGGTTGCTGCGGAGGAACTAGGATAGCCGGAGACGGCTTCGTAATGGAAGGACGAACAGGTGACGAGGTGGCATAACTTGGTTCATCCGTCAGGACAAAAGCTGGTTTAAGCCTATCGATCGAAACGTTAGTTACTCGACCACCTACATCTACAGTAAAAAATTTCTCGTCCCTACTAACTACTTTGAACGGACCAGCATAAGGCGGCTGTAAAGATCTTCTTACTAAGTCCTGTCTAATGAAGACATGCGAAACTGTCGACAACTCTTTATAAACAAAAACTTTTTTATCGCCATGACGTGCTACGGTCGCGGGTTGTAACTTCTTTATGTGAAGTCGAAACCTTGTCAAAAAGTCAGTGTAGTCAGTCAGTATGTCAGAAACCGGTTCGAAAAATTCGCCAGGGAGCTTAAGGGTCTCTCCGTAGACAAGCTCGGCGGTCGAAGCGGACAAGTCTTCCTTCCATGCACTGCGTATACCTAGGAGAACTAGTGGAAGGGATTCTGTCCAACTACAATCAGCGTGACACATAATAGCTGCCTTTAGCTGTCGATGGAACCGTTCCACCAGACCATTGGCCGCTGGATGATACGCTGTGGTTTTTAGATGACGCGAACCGATAATCGATGAAATTCGACTGAAAAGATGGGATTCGAACTGTCGCCCCCTGTCGGTGGTTACCTTTTCCGGGCAACCAAAACGCGATATCCACATAGATATAAAAGCCTTCGCTACACTTTCCGCAGTAATATCGTGTAGCGGAATTGCCTCCGGCCATCGCGTGTATCTATCGACGGCGGTTAGGCAGTAGCTGTACCCGTCAGAACAAGGGAGTGGGCCTATCAGATCTATGTGCACATGCGAGAAACGGGTCGAAGGAAGTTTAAAATCGTGAACTGGCGCGTGAACATGTCGTGACACCTTAGACTTTTGACAAGGAATGCACGTCCGCGCCCAGTTTCTACAATCTTTCCTAATACCCGGCCACACATAGCGTTCAGTCACCATTTTAATGGTGGTCCTAATGCTAGGGTGACAAAGTCCATGAATATTATTAAAAACTTGCTTTCGAAATTCGGACGTTATGAAAGGACGTCGAGTTGGCCCGGACACATCACAAAAGAGTTTTGTGTTACCAAAATTAACTTTTTCTAAATTTAAAGATGAACCTTTTTTTAATAATGATTTTAGTTCGGTGTCTGTGGCCTGGGAGACTGCTAATGCGTACGGGTCAAGTGCGTCCGTTAATGCGTCAACCCTTGATAGCGCGTCCGCGACAACGTTGTCCTCACCGGCAATATAACGAATGTCGGTGGTAAATTGCGATATAAAATCAAGATATCTAAATTGTCGTGGCGAGCACGCATCAAGAGACTTTTTAAAGGCGGAAATTATGGGTTTGTGGTCTGTAAGGATAAAGAATGGTTTTAGCTCTATCATGTACCGAAAATATTTAATCGACTCGTATATAGCAAGCAGCTCACGGTCATAAGCACTGTATTTGACCTGTGCTGGCGTTAACTTTCTAGAAAAGAAAGCAAGTGGTTGCCAATGACCTTGAACTTGCTGTTGCACCACAGATCCGATAGAAAAATCAGACGCGTCCGTGACGACAGCTAGCGGAGCAGAAGGATCTGGATGAGCAAGAAGGGCGGCGCTAGCGATACTCGCCTTGCAAGCATTGAAGGCCTCATCTAAACTAGGTGTCCAGTCTATGCTACTATTGCTCTTTACCGAAGGACCGCTTAACAGTGCATGGAGGGGAGCCTGTACTTTCGCTGCTCCTTTCACGAAACGCCTATAAAAATTCAATGCGCCTAAGAAACGCCTCAGGTCCTTAATTGTTTTAGGGCGCGTAAAATTTCTAATCGCGTCGACCTTATCGTCAGTAGGCTTCGTACCCTCCGAAGAAACCAAGTAGCCCAGGAACTCTATTTCTAACACAGCGAAAACGCACTTATTAGGATTTAATAATATGCCATGTTCATTAAATCGTTTGAAAATGCTTCTTAAATGTTCCTGGTGCTCTGCCTCATTGGCAGATGCCACCAAAACGTCATCTATGAATGAGAAACAGTAATCCAGACCCCTCAAAACCTCGTCCATGAAACGTTGAAACGTTTGCGCAGCGTTGCGCAAACCAAAGCTCATGTAGGGGAATTCGAAGAGTCCAAAGGGCGTCGTGATCGCTGTTTTTGCAACGTCCTCCGGCGCGACGGGAATTTGGTTGTACGCACGAACTAAATCTAACTTACTAAAAACTTTACAACCTGCTAAATTGTGCGAAAAATCTGCAATATGGCGCACCGGGTATCGGTCTGGCACCGTACGAGCGTTAAGCGCCCGGTAATCACCGCAGGGGCGCCAGCCATCACCCTTTTTAGGTACAAGATGAAGTGGCGAAGACCAAGAGCTCTCGGACCTTACAACGGTACCAGTGCGCACCATCTCTTCAAATTCCTGTCGCGCTATTTTTAACCTATCAGGTGCTAGACGTCTGGGTCTGGCAAAAACAGGTGGTCCTGGAGTGGTCCTGATATAATGCTTAGTCTGATGTTTACATTTTCGTTCTTGCGGTGTTCCAAATGGACGCATAATATCAGAATACTCCTGAAGTAGCTTGTGATACGGAGAATCACCTGAAATTACTTTTATTTGCGGGCAAACACACTCGGTAGCAACCAGAGCAGCTGATGTAAGCGACGTTAAATTATCTATTAACCGAGAGTTACGTACATCAACCAACAAGTTATAAAAGGATAAAAAATCTACACCTATTATAGGCTTGCTTACATCGGCTATAACAAAACGCCATGAAAAACTACGACGCAAACTTAAATCTAAAGAAAAAGTTAGCCAGCCATAAGTAGAAATTACAGTGTTATTGGCGGCGTAAAGTTCGTAGTTTGTCTTATGAACACGTTGCCCACGCAAATAATGTAACGGATACACACATAAATCGGACCCTGTATCAACCAGAAACTGCACCTTAGATTTAGAGTCAGTTACAAATAACCTACTAGGCACAGCAGAAAAACACTCACCAGAGTCATTAGTCGCAGTCGCATCAAGCGACTGTTTACTTAGTTTTTTGAATAACCACAAGGTGGTATGCACTTAGCTGCCTTTTCTCCGAACCTAAAGTGGTACCAGCATAGCCGCTGGCCGTCAGCGCGAGACCTGCTCCGGGATGGGTCACGACGGTTGCCTCGTGACTTCGACCTTGGCCTGAAGTCGCGACGTTCCTTGGGTGTTGACATTGCATCAAGCCTTCTGGTCAAAGCTTCTATTTTCTTAGCAAGCTCGTCGAAACTTGATGAAGGGGGGGGAGAAGACGTAGACGCGGCAGCGACATGAGGACTAATACCCTGCGGAGTAGCTTCATGTACTTTATCAACAAGCAGAGCTAATTTGTCGAGTGGCATGTCTTCTTGCATCGCAATTATACTCTGGAGTAAACTAGGTAACCTACTCGCCCATAATGTGCGCAAAAACTCGTCGGGATATCCTGGACCAGCTTGACTGCGCATATTGCGTAGGAATTGACTCGGTTTCCTGTCCCCAAGTTCCTCCTTCAACATCAACTGCTTGAGCTGTTCAGTTCTTGAAGCTGACAAACGAGCTATTAATTGTAGTTTTAACGTCTCGTATTTTTCAGTTGCCGGAGGCTTGATAATAATATCCTCGACTTCGGCGGCATATTTCGGCTCTAAAACTGATATCACATGGTAAAATTTGGTCGCGTCAACGGTTATATTCGAAAGTGCGAATTGGCCATCTAACTGGGCAAACCATAGCGATGCTTTTTCGGGCCAAAATGGCGGCACCTTTATTCCAACACGATATACCATTGTTTCACCTTCATCACCGCCTTTAGACTTTCCGGCGTCTAGGTTATCATAAGACATCGTCCGCTCTAACGTGTTCTTGCTGGGTGATCTGATCATCACGTCGGGGTCACCAATTTGTGGGGGAGCTTTCTGGAATAAAACAGCTCAGTCCACTTTTTAGCAATTATATATTTAGAGATCACAAAACAGAAAAACACGTAATAAAATCGGAATCGGTAAGCGAAAATAAATATAGGCATGAGATGTTGAAAGATCGTTGCTGGCAGAGCCAAATTTATATAATCTCAAAAACTAACATTTTTTTATGCGAGCTGATTTCTGTCTGTCAAGAGAATGAGAGACAGCAACTCGGCTCTACCGACCGACCTAAAACGAACAGCCTCTCGGCGGCGTTGCGCAGCGAAGATACCCGAGATCTGCCGAACTGGCCCGACCTCGGCTATCAGCCCGCTCGCGCGTATACTCGACTTTAAGTAACATAAACAAAGTGTAGCCGCCACATATTCTTTCATTTATTTTAACGTTTAAATATACATTAGTTCACATGTGAATGCCAACGCGGTCCGTTGGAGACTCTGGAGCGTCCCCCTAAAAACCACCGGCGGGCATTCCATATTTCGAAATCTTTTTTATTCAAAAGATTTCGAAACATTTCGACATAACAAAATAGAAAAAAGAAAACAATGAAAGGAGTATGTACTGCTACATCCTTCTTTCATTACAGTACCACGATTCATTCAGTCTAAAGAAGGTCATAAAGTAACAAAAATGAATGAATAAACACCCACTTATATTCTATACGGCTTCTACGTAATGCTCAAAACAGAAATATTGATTAGAAAATATTCAAACGACCAAACATGGCGTATTCAGTATTCACAATTTACCACAGCAAATAGGCAAGACCTAATGAGACGAAAACCCACAATTCTATTTACCCGTCACGGTAGATGTTACAAAATTAATTTATCGCTTGAAACCCCGCGACTGTCAAACGATTTGTTAACAAATACTCGGTAGTTACAATTTGAGCAACCGCACGTATAACTTTGTGCTGGTTATATCGCAAACGAAATTATTAAGCGTGAGATCATTTAACTGGAAAAACGTTTGTTAAGTCAAATATAATTGGTCTATTTTTAGTTAGTAAAAATCAACTCAATAAAAATAACATTAATTTCTGAAGTAAACGCTCTGGGCTATGAAATTTGACTCCTGATTTTAACGTATTATCTATATTAAGAGTGCGCCGAGGCAACGATACGTAATTACGAAAAAAATGCGTTCGTTTGATCGCCTGCTGCATTGTTTTTACTGAAGCTTTAGTTATGCAATTCATATGTAAGATATTTAAGGAATCACTCTATATATCATATACTTTAGAAACACGATTACTTGTACTTCCCTCGATAGAAAAAACATCCAAAGATACCTCTACATAACAAAATACGAGGGCTGCCTTTTAAGTTGTGTCGTTTGCCAACCTCCCGCGATTATTTAAAAAAAAACATATGGCATTTTCATCCTTTTGAATTTAGAACTCGAAAACAAAAGAATGTTTTCAAATTGGTCGAATAGTTTTATTACAGCGTCTATTCAAAGGTGACAAGTCGGTTGTAAAAATGGAAATGTCTAAGGAAAATTTGCGTGCGGTAATTTTCTACAACTTTAAAAGGGGATTATCGCGACTTCAGTGCTTTGAGGAGATCACATCTGTGTTTGGTGATGCAGCACCGTGTCTTAGGACTGTAGAACGCTGGTACTTAGAATTTTTACGTGGGCACTCTAGCCTCAGTGATAAGCTTCGTGAAGGTCGTCCAAAAACCGCCATGACGCAAGAGAATATCGAAGCCGTGCGGCAGCTAATACTCGAAGATCGTCATGTGACATACCGTGAAATAGAGGCATCCGTGGGCATTTCAGGGACCACTGTCCAAAAAATCCTGCACGAAGAACTTGTTGTAAAAAAGTTGATCTCTCGTTGGATACCACATTTGCTTAGCGACGACCAAAAAACAGCCCGTGTAAGTTGGTGTCGCAAAACTCTGAAGCGATTCAGCCGAGGAGAGTCAAAACATGTTTATGATGTGGTTAGTGGTGACGAGTCTTGGATATATGCTTACGATCCAGATTCAAAACAGCAGTCAACTGTCTGGGTCTTCCAGGACGAGCCAAAACCGACCAAAGTCATACGCTCTCGGAGCACTTCAAAAAAAATGGTTGCCTCGTTTGTGGCAAAGGGTGGTCACGTCGCCACTATTGTACTAGAAGATCGCAAGACGGTTACCGCCGACTGGTATACCACTGTTTGTTTGCCACAAGTCATCACCGAATTTCGAAAAAACAACTCGGAACGTCGTATGATACTGCACCATGACAATGCAAGTTCGCACACCGCCCGCCAGACAAAGATGTTTTTGAACACCCAAAACGTGGAAATTTTA
Source organism: Acleris holmiana (assembly GCA_949316455.1). Taxonomy (NCBI): domain Eukaryota; kingdom Metazoa; phylum Arthropoda; class Insecta; order Lepidoptera; family Tortricidae; genus Acleris; species Acleris holmiana. The sequence continues at coordinate 3,645,135 of OX438773.1, read as the reverse complement.
GATCACCCGCCTTACAGTCCTGACTTAAGCCCTAACGATTTTTTTACGTTCCCCAAAATTAAGCAAAGTCTTCGTGGTCAACGTTTCAGCTCACCCGAAGAAGCTGTTGACGCATACAAATCGGCCATTTTGACTACCCCCACTTCGGAGTGGAATAAATGTTTTAAAAACTGGTTTGAACGCATGCAAAAGTGTATTAAATATCGCGGCGAATTCTTTGAAAAACAATAAATGGTAATAATCTATTAGATTGTCTATACTTATTTCAAACGACACAACTTAAAAGGCAGCCCTCGTAAACACTTAGTACGGCGTAATTACTTCACTGAAGATCATCAGTTTTGGATTTACAACAAAACTACACGTCTTCTATATATTCTACACTTTAGATTTGAAAATGTGTTTTTATTTTACTAATATGAAGGAAATACCTAAATTCGCACGCGTTTCGTCCATTTTAGCCAGAGCCGTCACGTTTCCCCCATGTCCGCATTAGTCCTGCTTCGGCCGTCGGACGTGGAGGCTGTGTCGCTTGGTGGTTGGTTGCGTTTATCGCGATTTTTGTGATTATTCACTTTATTTTAAATGGGGAACAAACACAACCAAGAAAGGAAGAGAAGGGGTTGGCAAAAGCACAATGCTAAACGCTTGCGTGAAGAAATGAAGTTAGTTAAAATCGTAAACCTACTGATAGTGGAGTAGTTCTAAGAAACCTGATTTGACAGTTGTCAAAATGCCACGCTAAGGGAGGAGAAAATAAATCGGTAGCAACATAGACTGATTTTCGAGATGTATCGATTTGTATTACTAAGACTTTGTAATCGTTTAGTTGTAGTCTTGATGTTTTGGGCCAAAATTGGTTTATTTACACAAGTAATTTTAAACAACACGCGAAGTTCTTTCAATTAGTAGGTAGGTATATAAAAAATACACTTCTATGGTGAATATTTACCAAGATATAAAAATAGTTTAGCTAAAAAAACACATTTACAGACAAAACAAGCTTCTTAGAACGACCCGAGGTTTTTTTTACTATAATTAATTATATAATATTGTTACTTCTTGGGATGGTTTCAATATTTCTAGAGCAAGACATCTCTAGAAATCTGAATACAAAGAGAATACTCCGTAAGTATACTCAGTACCTAACAACTATATTTCAACAAATGAGTAAAATTGCAAAATTATTCATATTTTTTTATTTATAGGGTTAATGTTCCAGTTGTTGGCACTTCGCTACAAAGCGAAGAGTTAGGTACCTAATGAACCGGTGAGGTATGCGTAAAAATAGTAAGAGGTGTATAGGAAAACATTTTAATAAATTTAGTATGAATTTTCACATTATCTTTACATTTTTACAATTTATCGATTATAAAATTTACCACACAATGGAATTGTAAGTCCCAAATACGAATTATTTTTATAGAATGAGGATTACAAAATTTCATCCAAAAACTAATTCTGTTAATAAATAAATTATAGTTAAATCAAAACGTTCTGTTTTATTACAGGATGCCAATGGACCAAATTTCTTGTCTTTCAGTGGATGGAGAAATAGACAATGACATTGCTTACTCACACAGACAAAATAATGCCGTGAAGTAAAATCCGATATTGATTATTGTTGTTTCTTATGTCCTAATATTTTTTTCTAAAGATACCTGCGTACATTATTCATTACATTATATACATACAAACATTAAGTAGGAACTTCTAAATATGTGATTGATACAGCAGCTTTAAGTTTTTAGTTTTTTAAAACATCAATTTAATTTTATACTTTATAGTGATCAGAATCAGACATTGAAGTTTTTGCGGAAATAATCATGGATAAACATTCGTACAAACTAAGATCCTTTTTTTTAAAGACGGTTAAAATACCAAAACCTTCTCCTATGTGAAACAAATACTTTTCTGAAAACCGCATTAAAAACGGTTCAGCCAAACGTGAGATAATCGCGGACAAACATACACACATACATACAGGTCAAACTGAGAACTTCCTTTTCTTTGAAGTCAGTTAAAAATAACATCTTGAAGAAAGGGTCCATGACTAGGATTTTTGCCCTACTCAGCCGTTCTTATTACTTTACATTAGGTATTCTATTCAGTTCACTTTATTTTGTGCTTAGAATATTGTCAATAAAGGTAATTAGGTTTTATTACATTTCAATATACAGTCACATTAAATCACGGGGTTGTTGAGCCACCATAGAACTCTGTCCTAATGAGTAATGACAGCGTCAAGTCACGCAAAAGAAATTATTTACGTCAAAATTTACCGTCAACTTTCTATGAAAGGGTTCTCCCGGTAACCTTCGGAGAGGGAAGATGGCCGATTGGAAGATGTACGGCTTTTACTTATGATTTATTCTCTTTAGCCGAACAATTTGCCCAATAAATATTATAAATAACTTAACACTAGCTAAATACACCTTAGATGTACAAACGACATTAATTAAAAATTATCTATCTATCTGTGAGTGGGTTCTAGAGTGGCTCAACAATCTCGTGATGTGACTGTACCTCATACAAGTAATTCAATCCTACCTTACCTACCGACAGTAAACAACAAATTTAAAAAAAATGTAGACTGAAAAAAGTTTTTAACTTCTTATAGTCAATATTTTAATAAAAGTATCCGGATCGATTATGTTTTTTTATTTTGTAAACATTGGTAGCAACCTCCGCGCCTAGTGGATCGGCGCACGGCTCGTCAGGCGCGGCGCGCGGCCGGCGCATGGCTCCAGCTCGCTCCTTGCTGGTGTGCTATACGCACACATACACAGAGTGCATAAAATACCTAAAGTTAATGAGCGCAAAAAGCTCGGTGCCCCCTTAAGTTGGAAGATTTACAGTAAAATCCAATGTAGTATGACTCCGATAAAGTAACCAACCGCTATAATCGCCCTTATTTAATTCAAATCGTCTGGTTTAAATGACGCAAGCCACATAATCCTTAATCTCATACTTCTTAAAGGACAATACAATCAGGGCCTCTATTCTAACATTAGCCCGTCAGTTCATCGTATATGAGTTGGCAGACTGACACTGCCGTAATACCATTGAAACTTTTTCAAGTAATTTTTAGGGCTCCGGAGCCGAATGGCAAAAACGGTACCCTTATAATTTCGTCATGTCCGTCTCTACGTCTGTCCGTCTGTCCGTCCGTCCGTCCGTCTGTCCGTCTGTATGTCACAGCCATTTTACTCAGAGCCTATTGGCACTATATAAATGAAATTTGGAGAATAGATGTATTCTATGAACCGCTATACAATGATGTAGTAAAATTGAAAAAAAAATATATATTTAGGGGTGGCACTCCATACATGTAACTAGGGGACGAAAAATTTTATTTTGAGTTACATCAGCGTGTAGGGTATTTTTAGATAGGGCTTCCAAAATGATGCGGTTTTTAAGTGACTTTTTTACGTAAGTGAACAGTTGGCGAGATATACGCTTCTAAAGTCGTAAAAACTCTGTCCGGGTGGGTAGCTTTTGAACTGTTAAATAGAACATTCTAATAAAAATTACAGTAGTAGAACATACGAAATACTTCCAACCAAAATTGTTTTGAACATGATACGCTGTGTAGTTTTTGAGATTTTAATTAAAAAAAAAATGAATTTCTACCATGAACGTTCATCCCAGCTACGGAACCCTTCACTGTGCGTGGTCCGACATGCACTTGGCCGGTTTTTTATTTACTGAAAATCAAAATTGTAAAACTACGTCGGGTGATTTATTGTAGAAATGAATGCATTGACCTATAAATGGTTTATATACATTGAGGACACAAAATTTTCTTATGGTAATTTTATATTTATTTCTATTATTAAATCAAAATTCTGTATATCAAAATTCTTAATAAAAGACTGTTGGTTTTTAATAACATGAAAAATAATTTGGGACGCTACTGTAAATATTTTTAAGCTATTGCATAGCTTTTATCGCGGGCTTTGAGCGCGGTGACCGAATCAAGAAATTCCGTAACGAAAATAAAACTAACACCCCACTCCGACCGGCACAGTGGTGCGGCATTGAAAGCCGTGCATCGTCTAACGTCATTTCATTTCGGCAGACTTCGGCACGGTGTATGTGTGCGTGCGACTAGACGTATGCGTGTAGACTAGCTGCTAACTGCTCATATCTGAATCTATCTCTTTTAGACACAATGCTAGATGAGACAGCGTGTTTTGTGGCCGCGTCCACGAGTGAGTTCGAGCCCGCGACTAGTTGAACCTTAACGTGTATGTATATGGTACGACTGTACGAAATTATAATTGCATAAGTTGATTAAAAATGCTATGCAATAGCTTTACCGCGGCAGTCTCCGAGTGCCACACGTATTTTTTTATTTTTAAATAGTACCTACTCTTAAGGATTCACGGGAGTTTAAGTTATATACATATGTATACAAGGAATGGCTCTGTTTTGGAATATTATGTTTTTTAGAGTTGTTAGTAAATCTGTAGCTCAGCCTACCCCACTCTGGGAATAAAGGCGTGACTTTATGTATGTATGTATACAAAAAATATACCCATTTTTTTACTTTTTTAATCGACACAGGGAATACTCTAGTATTAGAAAAACCGTTTATTTCTTCTCAATACGAGTAGACCTCACATCAGACGAGATCACTTTGTAGCGATAGGGTTAACAGCAATCAATGATTTTATTGCACATTTAATCAATTAATTGCACTTAGTTTCATCCCTTATCGTTGGGCACCTTATCCAGTAACACACTGTATATATTTAATGAGTACAGATGCTGCATCAGTTGTAGATCATCCTCTGGTAAAGCCGAACAACTTACTATTTAAGGAGTATACTTCTATTTAAGTGACCAAACATTTCTTTTAACATTAACTTCTCATAAAATCAACTTAAAACAGAATAGAAATGGGATGAAAATCAGTTAACTCACTCATCTCTTCCGATTTAAAAAGAGGTATGACTTTAATACATTCATTAAGATTTGGATACCCCCTCTCAAATGGAATTTAATGTATATTAAAGCTAAGTGAGTTTCAATGATATATGGGACGTTTTAAAAAAAAAGTACACAGTTAAGGGCTTTAATTAGAACAAACCTTAATTGATTTCTCTGTGTAACGAAAGATACCCATATAGTTTGTATGACTAATTTTCGTTACACAAAGGAAGCGATCGTGATTTTTGTTTTCATTAAGCCTTTAACTACGTACAATATTTTTGAAAAAGACCCATATACGACAAGATGGATGATTTCAACTGCTGTTGCCCATAAATAGTCAGTTTTTTAAACTGAAAAATTTAAATACCTTAACAATAGAAACTGAATCTACGTGGCCAAAGTTTATATAGCGATCCGCCCTCGCTTCGCTCCGGGTTAAAGTATTATGCATATAAACTCACACGATACGTTGGCCTAGTTGGTAGTGACCCTGCCTACGAAGCTAGCGATCCCGGAATCAAATCCCGGTAAGGGCGGATATTTGTGTGATGAGCATAAGTATTTGTTTCTGAGTCTTGGGCGTTTTCTATGTATTTAAGTAAATATTTCTGTATATAAGTATAATATCGTTGTCTAGTACCCGTAGTACAAGCCTAGAGCTTAGTTTGGGAAAAGGTCAATTCGTGTGACACTGTCCTGTGATATTTATTTATTTATTTATTTATTCCTCTTCTTGAATCACTTAATCTTTTAAAATGAACCTCATCAAAATCTGTTGCGTAGCTTTAAATATCTAAGCATACATAGGGACAGACAGCGGGAAGCTACTTTGTTTTATACTATGTAGTGATGTAGTGATTAGCACAAAGTAATATTTGAGCTTTAACCACGGATGATTGAAGACATTTATGGTATTAATGGATATGGTCGAACACTGTGGCCACTCTTTTGTCTTTGTTTGACGTGATTTTGTTTGTGTTTTTAGGGTGACTTGATTATCACGAGTTTTTGATTTTTCTATTGTTTATAATTTTCCACATAGTTTTTACCGTATTTTCAGAAGCTTTGAGAAGAAGGCTTAAAAAAAAAACTTAACAGTTAGGCAAGCTTGCTTGAAAATCCTCGTATAATTCTTAACATAATCTAAGAAGTCAGCGTTCTTATCTCCACCCTCTCACTACTACTACTTTAAATGTATCTTGTAGTTGTTTAGTTTGAGTTCTAAAGGAATAAGTTTACACCGCCTGCCATGAATTTGTGCCCTTAGTTATTTCTCTATCCAAGGTTGTCTGGAAGAGATCGCTATTTAGCGGTAAGACCGGACCGCCTGTTGTATATTTATGATCTAAATGTACTGTTCTTTTATTTTTTGGTGTTAAATTAAGAGTTATTGTATTACCCACAAGTTTCCGTAGTCACGAGCAAAATCTAGTTGTAATTAATTTCAACAACAATGCCTACCCGCCCTCCTCCCACCCCACCCTGGTGCACGTTTGATTATTCCGGTGCAAACTACATAGTATTGTTCCCTCTGATGGTTTACTGCGACAATAATTAATACCTTGATGTTTTCAGTGGAGTTACTGGGTTAAATCGTACCTATTATTTCATTTAAACATTTTATTTTTACAATCGATCATTTTACAGGCATATTATTTAATCAGAAACAATAGAAACAGTGTCATGAAAACGATAAACGTACTTATGGCCTCCGCGGTCCCCAGGTTTTCGCTTTAGTACTTTCATCATCATCATCATCATATCAGCCGAAAGACGTCCACTGCTGGACATAGGCCTCCCCCAAGGCTCTCCACTTAGACCGGTCTTGTGCCTTCCGCATCCATCGCGATCCCGCGATTCTTTCTGGCCCCATCGGCCATCAGTCCTGCGAGCAATGTGCCCCGCCCACTGCCACTTAAGTTTTGCGATTCTTCGGGCTATGTCGGTAACCTTAGTTCTACTGCGGATATCATCATTTCTGATTCTATCCCGCAGAGAAACCCCGAGCATAGCTCTCTCCATAGCCCTCTGAGTGACTCTGAGCTTTCTTATGAGGCCCATCGTTAGCGCCCACGTCTCAGATCCAGATTTAGTACTTTGGATAACTGTAAAACAAACTGTTTATTTATTTCTCTTGTTACAACAGTAATCTTAATCTGTAAGCAGTACATAGAGACATCACTATTGTTAAAGAAAGACATGACATGTTGCTAAATGAATGTTACTGGCTCCTTAAACTATAACTATGGCTAATACAGCGTAAGTGACGCCACCATGCGATCGAACAAATCAATGATCATGCGATGCGCTGAACTGCCAACTGATATTAGGCAATCTCAAACTGTTGCTTCACTTAATCTACTCGTAGGCTGAGGAAGTACTGGCTTGACCTTGTTCCTGATTTATGACTGTATGTCATTTCTACTTTTGATACTTATATTATATTTATTTAGTAATGTATTTAATAAGAATTATATAAGTAGTTCCCCCGTGTAGTGGCCGGGTTAGAATAGTGCCACTCCATGTCTTCCCGTGGATGTCGTGAGAGGCGACTAAGGGAATAAAGGCTTGTAGTACTGTTAGGCGATGGGCTTGCAACCTGTCACTAATACACTGGTAAACATCTTAGCCTGACTGTGCAAAATGTGGTTACAGAATTATCAACAGTTTTAAAGTTGATGATATTTCTGTAGCTCTGCCTACCCCACTCTGGGAATGAAGGTGTGACGTTATGTATGTATGTGTATATAAGTATATATTTGTTTATTTATCCTATTTATCATATTTATACGTATTTGATTGCTATTTTTAGGGTTCCGTAGTCTCAAACTAGGAACTCTTATCGTTTCGCCATGTCCGTCCGTCCGTCCGTCCGTCCGCAGCCTAGCTCAGAGACTCTTGGTATTAGAAAGCTGTAATATGGCATGAATATACATATTTGTCACGCCAACAAAGTTATAAAATAAAATCTTGAAAAATATTTATTTTCAGGGTACCTCACCTACACGTAACGTGGGGATGTATTTCTTTTCTCGTCTACCCGATAGTGTGGGGTCGTTGGATAGGTCTTTCAAAAATGAAATCAATTTTTCGATTATGAAATATTAAGCTTTAAAGCGCTGATTTTTGTTAAAGTCAAGTGCCCCCGCCCCTCTCCCCCTACAGCCAAACTTAAGTGAAAGAACATAATGTATACTGAATTTTAAAGGAAAACTATGACAACTAGGTAGACATCATTGGTTCTTGAGATACAGGCGATTAAAGTGTTTATACGTACTAAAATCATCTAAGACGGCACCAATTGACTTTTAATAGAAGATTAGTTATTACTTGTTGATTTTTATGTTTGTAGTAAGTACTTAACGGCTTCGGAACCCTACACTGAGCATGGTCCGACCTGCTCTTGCACGGTTTTATCTTTATCTTCTGTCTCTTTAATTGTTGTACGTTTAGTCATACGCTGTTTTATTGGAAGAGATCTCTTAAAAGAATAAGTTCGCCTTTATACATTTTGTTGTTCCTGTTTCGGTCTTCTGTTTGTGCAATAAACTTTACATACGTACATACAAACATACTGATAGCTAAAAGGTGAGATGCGACTTTAAATGTATAAGGTCCCGTGGCTTACTCGCGCGAAGATCGCGCATTTGCGTTCTATTACAATACGACGCGCTAGGGTATGATTCCGATGTTGACGTGGCCACAATCAACCTAGGTGAGTGAGTAGCTTGCGATGGCCAGTGCTTCGTATAATTCATACCGATCGCCGGTCGCCATTCGTGTCTCGCGATCGCTGGCATCAGAATCATTCCTTTAGCGGCTATATTAGCACTCATTTATTGAATAGCATTTAATTTACCTAAAGCTTTAGCAGTAGACTAGAGGCACGTGCCTCGCGGGCAGAGCGTCCTAACCAATTGTGGGGTTTCGGGATCTTATTTGCACAACGGAATTTGTTTAGCATCTTATGGCCTATACACACAAGCAATTTAAAAAAAACTGTGTGTAAAAGTTCTAACTTAGGCCAGTGTCGATAAAATATTTGCAGCCACACTGAAATTATGTTATGCCTCATTCCTTTTTACTCATATGGGTTCAATCCTGGTGGAATTCGCGATAAATTCGTACTCGTATTCTGGTATTTACATGATTGACAACATTCCTTTGCCGTGTTATAGTGGGCCAAAATAACGTTGTAAGAATTAAAAAGACGCCTTTTCATTACAATTTCATTTATTTATTAGTTTGTGCAACGTTCCGTCCATCTGTCGCATTCGGTGCTGGCTGAAAATCAGCGCTGCAGGCGCCTAGCACCTCAGCATCATGCTGAGCTAGTATCCGATTCACTGCCACGAAGACACACCTAACTACCACTTTGTCTTTTACTTTACTGTTTTAACTTTTTGTGTGTCTTGTTGTGTTTAGTGAATAAATGTATTTTTCTTTCTTTTCTTTCTTTCTTTCTTTCAAAAATGTAATGCTTAACGTTTCCTTATGTTTTTTTTTAAATAATACTTTACTAATTCTTTGGCGTCAATCCTACAATGTTCGTTTAATTTATTGTAAGCTATGTATGCTATGTCAGCGTAATGAGTGCCCATACTTTCTTTGCATGAGTAGGCAAAAAGGCAGTGTGAGATAGCAAGCATTCTCGGTGTAAGGTGGCAGTTAGATTCTTCGGAGAAAGGGGAACGTAAGGGGACTGTTTGAACTTCTATAATCAGACACATCATCAAACAAAGATTAATACAAATCCACAGACCAAGGTGAGAAAAATGTCACGAGTACAGAGGAATATGATCTACAATTGTTACCTTATTATTTTAGAAAAGCGGAACTGCTTAAAGATAAATAGAAAAAGCGGCCAAGTGCGAGTCGGACTCGCCCATGAAGGGTTCCGTAGCAGCAAGTAACATATTATAAAAGTTCGTTGTAGCTTTGATCAATGTTTTTATGACGTATTAAAAAAAACTACTTACTAGATCTTGCTCAAACCAATTTTCGGTGGAAGTTTGCATGGTAATGTACATCATATATTTTTTTTAGTTCTATCATTCTCTTATTTTAGAAGTTACAGGGGGGGGGACACATTTCAACACTTTGGAAGTGTCTCTCGCGCAAACTGTTCAGTTTAGAAAAAAATGATGTTAGTAACTTCAATATCATTTTTGAAGACCTATCCATAGATACCCCACACGTATGGGTTTGATGAAAACAATATTTGAGTTTCAGTTCTAAGTATGGGGAACCCCCAAAATCTGTTTTTTTTTCTATTTTTGTGTGAAAATCTTAATGCGGTTCACAGAATACATCTACTTACCAAATTTCAACAGTGTAGTTCTTATAGTTTTGGAAAAAAGTGACTGTGACATACGGACGGACAGACAGACATGACGAATCTATAAGGGTTCCGTTTTTTGCCATTTGGCTACGGAACCCTAAAAATGACGTCATGGGATGTAGATTGCTTAAACAGCGCTCCGTAGCTACAAATTGTGAAAAGTCGTGTACTCTGAGAAATAAATATTTCGATTTAACAAGCCCACTATCACCGAAATGACAAAATCTGATCTTCGCCTCGTCCTAGGGGGCCTAAACGTGCATAACGCTTCCGTCACCCTCACACTAACATATCGGTCAGAAAGTGACACATGTGTTATCCATTCTGCGGTTGTTCCGCATCGCTAAAAGCCACAAACATAAGTATATAAGAAAAAGGCATCAAAATTAACCATGAAAATTACCGACGAGACGAAACTGTGCTGCATCCTTGGAGTCATCAGCACTTTGGTAATCAGTCATGGATATTTCAAGAGGACTTCACGACAGCTCTCAGGCTTAAGTATTCAACGTTGGTGAAAAAACAATTTATCGAGTTTTCTCAGCTCAAATTATAGCCATCCCACTCCCCTGATCTTAATCCAATGGATTACAGTTAATGGTCTAGATTGGAGGTAAAGACATGTGCTAAGCGTCGTAAAAATGTTGATGAGCCTTTAGTTACGCGGGACTAGGGCAACATATCTGTAGAGGAAGTTGAACAGAGCGTTTGTCTCTCTGTGTCTGTACTAAAGGAGGCTATTTTGAAGGTAAATAGAACACATGGTCGAAAATAAGATATATTACTAAATTCCATTTAAATTATGTTTACTGCGTAAACTGTGTACAAAACGACCTCTGTTTAGTAAAGTAGAATTCACTTTTTTATTCCAGTAAATTTCAGGAAAATCGTATTAAATAGTATTTGGATGCAAATACTTAATCCATAAAATCACTTTTTTAGCAAGACTTTCATAAAAGATATAGATAATTTTTTTTTTTCCACTTGTATTGTTTATTGGGCGGATAATGTAGATGTTCGTTAAAAATACTTATGCACAGTCATATTTTAGAAGTTATTAATATAAATTTTTATGCTTATTTCGATCACATAAAGCCGCAGACTTTAATGAAACATGATACGACTGTATTATGTGTCAGAGTCGTTATTCCGAGACGTGGATGATGTCACAAGGGAGCACAATTCAGCGCAAAGCAAAGAATACAAAGTAGAATAAATGCGAAAATTTAAATTCGGAGCGTAGATAGACAGATATATATTGAACATTGTAATTACCTACTCATAATATTATAGCAAACAATACAAACAGTTAACAAGTCTATGACAAATTAAACTTAAAAAACCGGGCAAGAGCTTGTCGGACCATGCTCAGTGTAGGGTTCCGAAGCTGTTACTTATAAAAACACTAAAAAATATCCCAAACAAAAAACACATAACTATAAAGTAATTTTCAATAGGTATAAACACCTAAAATGAAATGAAATATTATAATCATAAAAAATAAGCTCGTTATTTGCTTTCATCAGATTTTGACTACAAGTAGTTTTTAAATAACACATTACGAGTTGAAAATTGAACAAAAACATGTACATAATAATTTTTGAGAGCTATCCAATGATACCTCAATCAATGTCATGAAGTATAAAACTCTACCATTGCTTTACTTGTATGGAAGACACCCAAAATGTTTTTATTTTTTTATTTTTTTACGACTTTGTCACGGTAATTTAAATGTATAGCTGTACCAAATTACAGCTTTGAGAGAGAGAAGAGAGAATTACCAAGAGTCAAATGCAGACAAACGGACATGGCGAAACTAAAAAAGTTCCTTGTTGTCTAAGGAACCCCGACTGAATACTTTGAAATTGTCGTCTACGTAAGTCGTCCTCCTTTATTTATTACACTCAGATAAACAAACCAATTTACCAATTTGCCATGACAACTCTGTGACGTAGGTACCTACTTTTGAATGAATGAATGAATGAATGAATCATTTATACACAAGAACATATGGTAAGTAATACAGATCTTAAAATTGGTATACATAGCTTCCCAAGATATATTCAGCCGAGTCAGGCATGTGAAAGTTAAATTAAACATAATAATATAAAATTGTAAAGAGAAAATTGTAATGTTATAAGTAAAAATTTATTAAAATTATACAAAAAAAAAATAGATGTTATATAAAATAAAATTGGAATTATATTAAATGCATGTCTATCAATATATCTCAGGTCAAGTTAACTAAATGTAATAACATGTCAGTATTTAAAAATACGATATTTCATTGAGATCGTCAACATAAATAGTGGCACAAATATATGGACAGGGTCTTATGGAACTTAAATTGTAATGTTATCATTGTATTGACATTTATGAATCGATCTACAGTGTGTTACCGGCATGAGGGCTTTCCTTGATATAGAGTAACAATGGGCAACTCCTTAATGTACCTACATGTTTATTTTAATTAAAACAAGATAAAACACGCTTGTTTTCTAACAAAAACTAAATTGCAAGCAATGTACACTGTGCGTTAAAGTTAATTAATAAAGTCACGTGACCAAACTAAGACTTGTTTATAAGCAGTGATCGGAATAGGTAGTGCAATTTCGGGTTAATGACCTCAAACATTATGTATAAGTGACCATAGCAGCCTCATTTGACGTCTGAACTCGTGGCACGGCTTATAATATGGATCTGTGGCGTTAGACAAGTTACATTCGACAATCGTTAGCGATTATGTTTCGATTGAAAAATGTATACAATTGACGTAAGTCACGTGGTACTATCTCGGTGGCTTACGTTATTTCCATACATTTGTCTATCGAAAGCATAATCGCTAACGATTGCCGAATGCAATTTGTCTAGCCCCTTTGGGATTGTAAGGATGTCGCCTGTTCGGGTATCTTTCATGATACAACCTCAACGCTTCTGCTGCGTTGCCGTGTGTTTCGCCATACAACAAAATCATGTCGCACATTTCACGAGCGTCGTAGGCCATTAGTTAAACTCACTATTTATTAAACATTAAATTATTACGAGAGGAATGACTTTCGTTCAAGTTTGACACCCACAGATTAGAAGGGTATTTGACAACAATTATTTTCTGTCATTTTAGTTTCTCAAATCTGTCAAATTCAAGGAGTATTAATAACTCTCTATTTTCTGCCCCTGTACCAATGTATGCCTTGTACCAAGTAATAACGATATTGATTACGATACTTACACATAGCTTCAGTACGTTGATGATAGTTAAAATCTAAGAAGTTAAATTGCAGCGTTACGTTAGTTAACTTCGACTTAATTATACCTGCAAATAGTTACTTAAACAACATATTATCGTTAGTTAAAGCAGAAGCCCTCATGCCAGTAACACACTATATGTTGATATCGAACAACCACCATTTATTAAATTTTTAATGGTTTTTCTTCTAAATATTTGATTGTTATCTTTGTATTCTTTGATTATTTATGTTGACGATCTCAATGAATTTTTTAAATGCAATGCAATTTATTTTGTAACATTACATTAGTAAATAAATAAACTACTTAACTAAATGATTGCCATTAATTGGGTCTTTTAGTTTTTACAAATTATTATTAAATAATAATTACAATAAACGAAATAAGTGGCCAACTATAACTAGGTTTCTATCCGAGCGAAGGCTTATATAAAAATTCGTTGATAAACGAGGTTTAACTGTGGAATTTAATTTGTACGCCATCACACGCCTCTTGAATTCTATAGGGACGCGCATTGCATACGTTAGTTCCAAAACAATTTTTTCATCTATTTCATTCATATACCCGCCGTTTGCAGCAAAAAGACTTAGGTACCACCGTACACGGAAAATCTATGTATGTATTTATAAGAGTGTATTTTACAAAGAGAATAATAACAAAGTAAAAACTAAACAGTAACGCAACATAACAGTAACATCTTTCCCGTTATAACGGAAAAAATGGTTAGTTTATTACACCTACCTACTGTCTGATTTCTGGCTCACCTTAAGGTTGACTAGTAGAGAACGCTTCTAGCATAAAGTCCGCCTTTTGAACATTATTAGAATTTTGTGTAATAAATTATTCAAATTAATAGTAAAGTTAAAAGTATGAACAACGGCGAACTTATCCCTTTAAAGGATCTCTTCCAGAATACCTTGGAGTGATTGAAAGATAAATAGAACAGCTGATGACTAAATGTACAACAATTTAAAAGACATGAGATTAACCATTAAGAAAAAGGTAAGACAAAAAGACAACACATTATAGAGAAAATATAAATAAATAAATAATATCAGGGGCAATCTCACACAAATTGACCTAGTCCCAAACTAAGCTCTAGGCTTGTACTATGGGTACTAGACAACGATAAACATACTTATATAGAGAAATACATAGAAAACATCCAAGACTCAGTAACAAATATTCGCGCTCGTCACACAAATATTTGCCCTTACCGGGATTTGAACCCAGGACCGCTGGCTTCGGAGGCAGGGTCACTCCCAGCTAGACCACCGTGTCGTCACTAACATAACGGCGATTCCTTGAGAGCTCTTTTAAACGGCTTAACCGATTCTTATAAAACTAAGCTAACAACGATTCCAATTGAACTAACATTCTTTAAATAAAACACGTCCAAATCGGTCAACCCGATTGGGAGGTACGATGCTAAAGACACACAGATACGAACCGCTAACTAAACTTGAACCGTTTTTATTAAAATTAAGTGTAAAAAGGGAACATTTCTTAACGATCTCTGAAATAATTCAAACCGCCTTCTATTAATAATTCAAACTCTTATCATTTAATCCCTTTCATTCCCTTTTAAACGTCAAACGTCTATCTTGGATGGAAGTTAATCCATGGAAAGATTGCGCTATTTAAAATAAGGAATTATTAAAAAAACGATCCTATTAATTTGTTGAAGTATTGTTATTAACGATTATTATATCTGAAAGTTTGAACTATATTCTGTACCAGTATAAAACGGATGTTTCTTATTTAATACGTCGAGGTTTGGGACACAGAATGTCAATTAAGTCTATAAAAAAATTGAACTTATTGTGTTTACATTCATTTCTTCCCTTCTAATAATAGGGAACCTGTTTTTTTTTTTCTTACGCTTTCTGGAAAGTGCTATGAAAGAGAAGGATAACTGTGTACGCGAAACGATACACTCTATACAAAACGGCAGGAATGACGTCACAGCTGTTGTTCCATGTTTCAAATATATCCATTAACCACCCGCCAAGCAACAGTGTTCGCATTGTTGTGTTCCGGTGTGGGGATAAGACAACCGGTGAAATTACTAGCATAGAGGCATTCCATCTTAGTCCTCAGGGTTGGCAACGCATTTGAGGCCTTGGGATTATAGGCTTGAGAATTCAAATGTCTATGGGTCTCAGATTCCACTTACCATCAGGTGGCCTGAGTGCTCGTGTGCCATCTCCTTAACACTCCTCCTCCTTTTCTCCTCAATCGTGATACGAAACTCAATTTTGTTTTTCATGCATAATCCCTATATGAGTATTTGTTGGTTATGCTTTCACAGCTAAACCGCAGACATAGTTATGAAACCTGGTATAAAGATAGCTTGAGCAAAAGGACATTGAACACTTTCACAGAATAAACTCGCTCTATCTATGCAAACGAAGTTGAGGGTGAAATCTAAACAAAGCCAAGCTCTAAACCTTTCTTTGTTTGTAGTTTTTCCACACCACCATTGAAGTTCAGTGGCTGTACAGTGGGGGCGTCTTGTGTATGTGCTAGGCCACATGCGATAAAAACACGTTCGACCTACGTAAACGCTACTTTGTTAGGGCAAACGCCTTTGTATATTTATTTCCCTTTAATACCTTCAGTGCCACTGACCCGATAATGGGGTCCACCATTCGTAGCAGATTTCCGCTACAACGTACAGCGTAGCACTCGTAGCATTGCCGGCGCCGAATGTGTTAAGATGACGAGAAGGTAATTATCGCAGCGTTTTACAACTCATTATTAAATAAGGAAAAAAAATGTAGATTGTTTAATAAGCCATTATGACAAGAGATATTTATCATACATCCATACATAACATCACGCCTTCATTTCTAGACCGGGGTAGGTAGAGCTACAGAAATACCAACAACTCAAAAAAGACTTGTTGATTCTGTAACCACATTTTGCACAAGTAGGCTAAGATGTTTACCAGTGTATCAGTGACAGGTTGCAAGCCCATCGCCTGATATTTAACCTCCCGAGCAAAGTGAGGGTGAATGAAGTGCAGTCAAACTCCATGACATGAAGTGGGTTTTTACTCGTATCTAACTTGTCAGGGATGAGATTCTACAGGCTAAAAATGATATCGCCTTTGACGTGTTTTCGTATTGTTAATGTTTTCATAACTCTTATTTATTTGACAGTAATGGCCGCCGAGGTAAAAACAATACTAAAGACGCGTCAAATGCAATATCGTTTTAACCCAGTATAATAAACGCCCTGAGATTCTACACGGTAAAACGATATTGCCTTTGACGTGTTTCCGTATTGTCAAACTTTTGTTAGGTCTTGTTTACTTGCCATTACGGCCTAGTTAAAAAGTAATACAACAGGTTTATACATATGTTTGTGCCTATTTTACCACGTCACAGGCAATATCGTTTTAACCAAGTAGGATAGAGGCCCGTTATTCGCATCTTAAGAACAATTAGTGACCTAAACCTAGTAATAAAATTGTGGCTTGAAGTTTTAAAACTAAAATTTTAAATTGGGACACTATTATTCTGAAGCTGCGATATATACTTGATTGTAGTAAACAATTGGTGTGGTTGCCGGGTTAGAATAGTGCCACTCCATGTCTTCCCCTGGATGTCGTAAGAGGCGACTAAGGGAATAAGGGCTTGTAGTACTGTTAGGCGATGGGCTTGCAACCTGTCACTAATACACTGGTAAATCTTAGCCTGACTATGCAAAATGTGGTTACAGAATTATCAACAAGTTTTTTAGAGTTGTTGTTAATTCTGTAGCTCTGCCTACCCCACTCTGGGAATGAAGGCGTGACGTTATGTATGTATGTAATAAACACTAAAATTAAGAAACAAACTTATACTATTCGGTACAAAATATTCTGCGTCGTTGATTCAGAAACTCCAACCCTCGTCACTCATAATTTATTTAACCCAGCATACTGCAAAACGCAATTAGCATTCAGTTTCGGTTCATTTCTACAAATTTATTGCTGGTTTTTCGCAAAAATATTTCAGTCACCAACAATTTAGCAAACCAAATTAGTTGCTGGCTCCACGAGTATTTTATTAAATATTTATTAGTTCCTTCGCAGTTATTGTGAACAAAACTGATATTTCCTATTTCGCAGCAAATAACTAACATTTACGTAAATGTGTTTTTATTTAGTATGTAGCTTTTGGGTGAATCAACTTTTAAAGTCCTCCTTTTCTACACGCTAATAAAAACTTACTAGAATATGTGAGATTGATAATGGTTTACACATGTTAAAATTAGATAATCAGATTTTCGGATTTCACTATTCATAATCATAAACCAATTCTATAATTTTGTAAAAACATGGTAACGCAGTGGAAAATGCACGTTTTTCATACAAAACCCGGGGACAACGTCGTCCCCTGCGTTACCTGATATATTTGTGTAAATCATAGAATAATTTTTAAAATTGTCAGCTAGAAAGTAAGTTTAATTGTCTGATTTATTCAATATATTGACCACATCAAAAAAAATAATTGCATTCTACCAAATTAAGGTGACATAGTGAGACATGTCGAAAATTGGGGAGTACCTTAAAAGTTGATTCACCCTTTTGCCAACGATGAACCTATGCTAAAGCGGTAGGTATCTCACTCAGCCTTACGTGGTTACGCACGCAGAGCAACATTTATCTCCTGGCTCGTCAATGAATTATGAACGAGGTAATTTGATTATCTCTGCTACCTCAAAAAGCGTTCTAGTGAATTCACTTCTATCCGTTGCTCACCAAATTAAAGGTTAACTCATCCTTTTTCTTCTTCCAAATTAGAAGCTGGCTTGTTTACTTTACGGGCAGTATTAGGTTGCGGATACCTTTCGTTAAAGTAAAGATGCGAAATCACTTCCTATTTTTTTAGGGTTCCGTAGTCAAACTAGGAATCCTTATAAATTCGCCATGTCCGTCCCTCCGTCCGTTCGCAGCCTAGGGCAGAGACTCTTAGTACTAGAAAGCTGTAATTTGGCATGAATATGCATATTAGTCACGCCAACAAAGTGGTACAATAAAATGTACAATAAAAAATATTTTAAAGGTATTTCCCCTACCCGTAACGTGAGGATGTAGTTTTTTTCTCGTCTACCCTATAGTGTGGGGTGTCGTGGGATAGGTCTGTTAAAAATATTGCTGGTTTGTAAACACAATTTTTCGATTAAGTAATCCGTTTATGAAATATTAAACTTTAAAGCGGTAATTTTTGTAAGACTCAAGTGTCCCCTCCCTAGAGCCAAAACTACAACTACTCAGAAAAAAAACTTAAATGAAAGAACATATAACGAATTTTAAAGAAAAACTATTTCGACCAAGTATACATCATTGGTTCTTGAGATACAGGCGATTAAAGTGTTTATACCTACTAAAATCATCTAAGACGGCACCAATTGACTTTAAATAGAAAATTAGTGATTACTTGTTGATTATTATGTTTGTAGTACTTAACGGCTTCGGAACCCTACACTGAGCATGGTCCGACATGCTCTTGCCCGGTTTTTATCTTTTAAAATTGCACCTTGTTATCTCTCCCTTAACGATCTTCGTTTTTGTTGTGTTTTATAATATAACTTTTGTAATCACGGCCTCTGCTTTATAAACGTTACTCTTTATATCTATGTTTTTACGTATGTAGATATTTTCATTTATTTGATGTTCGGATTTGTACCAATATTATGTTCATGTCGAACATAAATAAAATCAGTCTTTGACTTTAAAACACTTTATAAAAAAAAATAACTTAATAACACTTTACTTTGATTATTAATGTTTTAGTGTTTGAATATACGTACAAATATTTTTTCATCTATTAGTACTAAATAATCTTTCACTTTCTCTATTATTTTAGTATTTTTTTTTTATAAATTTGTTTTTCATAGAATTGCGTGACAGAGTGGTAATACAAAATTTAGTCTCCTCTGAAAACGGCCACTCTGAAAAAAACATTATCGCCAACGAAATAATCATTAATTAGTCCAAATAAAATTTCACGCAACGTATTTTAAAATAAATAATTAAAACCATAATTATCAATAGTTAAAAAACGCAAAATATTGAAAAAATACGATGTACTGTTGGTAAAATAGTTGAACGACCCTACTATCATTTACACTTAGTGGTTAAGTATATTTATTATTTGTATGTTTTTTATTCCATTTTGTTAGTTTGCACCGCCGTAAGAAGTCTCCAGTTCTGGATGGTTATATTACAGATTTTCATTTTAATGCCAAGAACTAGTTAACTATAAATATATCGCATAGCATTAAGTGTCCTCGTACAGTCAGCGTCAAAAGTAACAGGTCACTTCAAGCGACTTTTGTACTTTATCGCATTAACACATTTGAGGTAGTCAATTAATTTGACTATCTTGTTTGACATTGCTTACGTGACAGTAAAGCGACAAGGTACTAAAGTAATCAATTACTTTTGAAGATGACTGTACCATCTTGTCGAAAACTCGTGAAAAAAAATCGCAATAATCTCTCAACTCCTCCATTATTGGAACTGGATTTTGTTAACAATGGCACCAATCTAGAAGAAAACCCTTTTCCAAATTAGTTTCTACAAACATCGGAGTTCCGTAACAGAGCAAATGAAAAAGTAAAACCGAATTGATAACCTACTTCTTTTTTAAAGTCGGTTAAAAATTCAACGCTCATTCCTATAAACAAAATAAAAGTATATTTGCCAAAACATTTAACAAAGGACCTTTAACTGTCTAGAATTTAAAATTCTCCTCATTGAAAAGAATACATGTAGTGAATAAACAAACGACATCGTTTTTGGCTGGAAAAGTTCGTATTTATCATGAATGTTTTTTTCAGTCAGCTTTATTTAGTACGTGCGAACACTTAAGTGGCTGTAATATCTTATCGCTGCTATTAATACACTAAATTCAAACCACTGTCAGTTTTATACGTTGTTGAGACACACACACACATAACATCACGCCTTCTTTCCCAGAGTAGGGTAGGCAGAGCTTGTTTATAATTCTGTAACCACATTTTGCAAAATCGGGCCAAAAAGTTTCTAGTGTATTAGTGACAGGTTGCAAGCCCATCGCCTAACAGTACTACAAGCCCTTATTCCCTTAGTCGCCTCTTAAGACATCCACGGGACGACATGGAGTGGCACTATTCTAACCCGGCAACCACGCGGGTTGTTGAGACAAGGTACTTGAATACAGTGCTTAACATTTAAACCGGTTTCGGTAATTGACCCCAAATCTGAATCGATTACGGTTTGGGTTGGGGTTATCGGTTTGTGAACCGGTTCACAGAAAAACCGGTTCATCCATATATTTTGTTCTGGTAAGCTAAATTCATACAAACTTGGGTTCATACGAACTTGACACTGCAGTATATATAAGGCGACGTATGCTATCTCTTTTACACACTAGCTCGAAAGGTCAAGGTCGGCGAGGTGTGACGGCGTAACTCTAAGTTTAACGTTTTTAACTTTGTTTTCCTATTTACCGGTAAACTAAACAATATTTTTTTTTCAACCGTTCCTTTCACCGTTCCCGCGAGTGGTTGCCGGGTTACAATAGTGCTACTCCATGTCTTCCCGTGGATGTCGTAAGAGGCGACTAAGGGAATAAAGGCTTGTAGTACTGTTAGGCGATGGGCTTGCAACCTGTCACTAATACACAAGTAAACCTTTTGGCCCGATTATGCAAAATGTGGTTACAGAATTATAAACAAGTCTTTTTACAGTTGTTAGTGTTTCTGTAACTCTGCCAACCCCACTCTGGGAATGAAGGCGTGATGTTATGTATCTATGTTACGTTCCTTTCAGTAACCGGTTAAGGGATGAACGAAATTATACCGGTTTTCAGAACGATATCAACCGCTATCTTGAAACTGTTTTCGAGACCCGTTATAATGAGTTCAACTGTACCCATTGATAAGCTTATTGAGAAATCAAGAAGAAAACAAACTATTCCGATTATACACCCCGATTCTACTCGTACAGCGTTAAACAATATTGCCCTTGACCTTGACCTCTTTTGTTCACGGTAAAACAATATTGTTTGTGATGTGTTATCGTGTTATGAACTCAGTCCATTACTGCCAAGTAAAAAAATATACATATTTTGGAACGTATCCGTTTTTTCAAAACGCTAACAATACGATAACGTCAAAACCATGTTAAAGTGAGGCCCTGTTATGGTAAGAATAGTTTTCAACTCAGCCGCCATTACTGTCATGTAAATAAGAGCTATCAAAACGATGACAATACAGTTTTCTGTGTAGAATCTCAACCCTTTAACTAGCTATTTTTACACGCGCAGCGACGCATGTTATAGGATACATTATCTGTGACCACCACACTAGAATGGGCCGTTCTTGTCGGGCCGTTGACATCAATTTAAGAATATCAGGGCCTTTATTCTACTACGTTATACCTAATTACACATAGCTGACTCGTGGCATTTAGGTAGCACTTGAGAGATTAATGATGAGGGGTCATTCTACTTTTAAGCGCAGGTCGATTTTTTGACAAGTGCTCTTCAAATGATATTTTTATAAAAACGTTAAAGTGCTCGGTTTTGTAATTTAATATTGAAATAGTTACACAACTTGGCTTACATTTAAAATTATTACTTCATTTAAAAAGTCACTATAATTAACTTTAAAGTAGGTAACATAGTGGTCACGCATGTCCCCACCATTTGTATGGAAAAAGTGTATTTACCGCTGTGTTACCAACTTTTCCTGATAACATATCAATAAATTTAAAGTGTTTTGTTTTGAACTATTAAATTTAGTTGTTCCAGTTTCAATATAAGTCAAATTTACGTGAAAAAAATGTCTAAAAATGCCTTTAATTTCACCAATGATTATTATGCGCTAAAAAGTAGAATGACCCTGAGACAAGTTTTCTAAATGTCTTTTCAGATAAGATAAAACAATAAATTAATATAACCTGCATGGTCTTAATATATCGCATCTTAAGAACAATAATCACATAAGTAAGTCAGAAATTTTAAATTTAGAATTAGGTCTCTATTGTAATAAATATATGACTTGAAGTTTGAAGCTGAAATTTTGAATTGGGTCACAATTGTTCTGACGCTGCGAATGACGAAGTAGGTTTGATCACTGACTTAAAACAATCTATATTGTGATTCATTTACTCGTAATAATTAACTACAAGACGTGTCGCAAAACATAGGATTTTTCAAAATAATGGAGGAAATCATTAGAGAGCATTCAGAACTCCTACTACAAGGTGACAAGGCAAAATGAACGCGTTTGCGATATATAGTTGGCAAGACATTTAATATGATCCAGCACTTGAAGTCCAAAAAGCACATCACAGGATCATTTGCTACCTCACCTTTTGAAGATTTAGTTTTCAATTTACCATTTAGATTCAGAAACTCATTAAAATATAATCATGCTTACTGTCACATCACTAGTGTGCTAGAAACTGTCAGTGCTACCTAAATGCCACGAGTTCGCGATTTGTTGTTATAATGATATCGCGTTTGACGTGTTTTAGAATCGTTTATCACTCGGTCGCCATTACTATAAATGACAACAGTTATCAAAACGTTGTCAATACGGAAACACGTCAAAGGCGATATATTTATTACCGTGTAGAAACCCAGCCTAGATCTATTTATAAGGAAGACATAATTAAATGGAAGTTCATTTAGTTAAGTTTAGTTCAAACACAAAAGAAACGACGAAGCTTGTCGCAGATTATTTACTGTACGGCTTTAAAATGTTAAATTAAAATATAATTATAAATAAATGTTAAAACACAATTAGAGTTTTGAATTTTGTCACATCTATGACATAACCTCGTACTACAAACGGGAAATTTTCGTGAATGAGAATTTGTATGTAGCGTCTAGGAAATAAGTTGGGCAAAATTTTATGGAATATGGTGCCCGCCCCAATGGTAGTTTAAATGAAATTGCCTTGGTTTTTTTTATGTTAAGGAGAAGGCACACGAGCACTCAGCCCACCTGATGGTAAGTGGAATCTGAGACCCATAGACATTTGAATTCTCAAGACTAATAATCCTAGACCTCAATCTATTGCCATCGTTTAAATGACTCCCCAAACTGAACAAACATAAAGTTTGAACATAGGTACTTCTTAGTTGTAAATAGTGTTATCCTAACCTAAGTCCCAACGAAAAATTCAGCATGTAGTCACTACGGCCCGTAGTCCTACCTACTGTACCATTGTTTTATACTCATTCAGACCGAAGTACTTAGACAATTATTTTTTTGTTATTGCACTTGTGTAGTCTATAAGTCCTATACTGGTAGGACCCTGGAACGCTGTGACTACACAACCGTCGAAGGAGCCGAGTCTGAATGACAAAATTAATAAGTACTATGGGTAGAACCATGGGCCTTAGGAGACTAAAACATTAAATACATGCATACATACATAACGTCACGCCTTTATTCCCAGAGTGGGGTAGGCTGAGCAACAGAATACCAACAACCCTAAACTTGTTGATAATTCTGTAACCACATTTTGCATAGTCAGGCTAAGATTTACCAGTGTATTAGTGACAGGTTGCAAGCCCATCGCCTAACAGTACCTACTACAAGCCTTTACTCCCTTAGTCGCCTCTCACGACATCCACGGGAAGACATGGAGTGGCACTATTCTAACCCGGCAACCACACGGGCAAACATTATTTATTCTTTTCATTTTGTTTGAGAGACCACTTTATGTAATAAGAACTCTCTTCGTCGTTTTGAAATTGCGTCGCTCCTTCCCCGATACCCTTACGGTAAAAGTTTGTATTAAATTAGGCAAAGCTTCAAGTATTACGGGAATTTCAGGAACCTTTTTCCTGGACTAAAAGCCTTCGAAGATGTCGGATAATTAACTTCGTACTGGGATCAAGTTGCTTACTTATTGTCTTTACTAATAAAACAATACAAATGCGGTTTAATATCTTCTTCTATTCTACATACACATACATACATACATAATATCACGCCTTCATTCCCAGAGTGGGGTAGGCATAATATTAATAAAATGAATCGCAAAATCTGTTGGTAAGTGCAAATCTCGAGAGCAGCCGAACCGGTATCGCTAATTCTTTTTTTATTGTCTTTGGCGCTGTCAGGAGATGGTTCTTATGAAAGAAAAAAACTGAGAAATCACGGGCCGCTAGTTGTTAATAAATAACTAGATTTTGCGCGCGACTCCGTCCTTGCAGAACTCGTTAATCGCTATTCCCTCGAGAACTGTTCACTTTTTGGGATAAAATTAGCCTATGTCCTATTTCAGACTACATATAATCTATCTGTGTGATAAATGGATGTCATCCAGATCCATTTATCGTTCTAGTGTGATTGAGTAACAAACATCCATCCATCCATCACACGACATGACACGACACGTTGGCCTAGGGTGATCGAACCCGTAATAGACAAGGTCCAATGATGGACACTTGACTCTTATTTTACAGACAATAAAGGATATTCGTTTGTTTTGCAACAATCAATTTATAACCTTATGATCTTTGAATTAAGTGTAAAGTGTATATTATTGGTGCCTGTCAGCTTAAAGTGTCCAACACTGGTGCGATCACCCTAGTTGGTAGTGATCCTGCCTTCGAAGATAGCGGTCCTGAGTTCAAATCCCCAATTGATAAGCGCGAGTATTTGTTCCTGAGTCTTGGATGTTTGTCTGGGTTCAAATCCCGGTAAGGGCAGATATTCGTGTGATGAGCGCGAATATTTGTTCCTGAGTCTTGGATGTTTTCTATTTATTTAAGTATGTATTTCTCTATTTAAGTATGTTTATCGTTGTCTAGTACCCATATTACAAGCCTAGAGCTTACTTTGGGACTAGGTCAATTTGTGTGACATTGTCCTGTGATTTGTCCTGTGAAGTATATATTTATCTATAGAAGTATGTGTATCGTTGTCTAGTACCCATAGTACAAGCCTAGAGCTTAGTTTTGGACTAGGTCAAATTGTGTGACATTAATAAATATCACGGGACAATAATATACCCACCCCTTCTTTCAATGATATTTACTAAAAACCTACCCGATTAAACAAGCTTCTTTAAAAAAAAATACGTCTACTTAAATAGGTCCGTTTGGGAGCTAAAATGCCAAAGAGAGTCACACAAACACACGTTAAACTTATAACAACACCCTTAAATAAAAACAAACAAATAATTAAAACCTATACTCAAGTTTACAGTCCCTTGAAGCTGTACAAAATCAAACAACTAAGTTGGCGTAAAAGAAGGTTGTTTATGCCGCAAAAAACGTATATTTCGACACTCTCAAGGGAATCAAAATTTATACGGTACTTTAGGGACCTAGAATCGCAAGAAGAAAGGATTAGCACAAGTAAAGAAAAATTCCGAAAATCGTTAATTTGTTGCTCCATCAAGAAAAGTTTTTGCGATTGCTAACTTATACACATTTGTTAAACAAATCGCGAGCTGTCTATTCTATTGCGTTATAACGATATCGCGTTTGGCGTGTTTGAGAATCGTTTATATCACAGTCGCCATTATTTGAAATGAAATAAGAGTTATAAAAACGTAGACAATACGGAAACACGTCAAAGACGATATCGTTATTACCGTGTAGAATCCCAGCCCTGTGTCGATGTATCGACACTATTCGAGATTATTGACCGGCTCTTGTTGGGTTTAAAACAACGTTGACGCTTCACGGTTCAACACCTCCACTGACCGTTGTGGGTACCGTAGTTTATAGCACAGAAAAGGACATAAAAATGTCTACTTTTTATTACGGAAAATTGAACTGGTCCCAGGAAAATAGCGATAACAACTGCGGAGAGAGTGGCAAAAGCCAGTGTCGGGTCTATTCCATTTATTCCAAATACTTTTTTGCCAACAAGTTGTTTCCCGTTTGCAGCTAATTTATTTCTTACGCGGTCATAACTAGACCTCGTTATGTCAGGGCAGTGACGGCAAAATAGGGAAACATGGGGGCAAATGGCACAGTTTGATATTTATTGTAAGTAAAGTAAATGTTATTTAAAAATGACAAATACAAATTAAAATCATTTCACTTACACATTCACACATAAACTTATAGATGGTTTACTACCTTTTGAGAGGGCTCAGTTGGAGGGCACAGAATTATTGGCTACATGACATGTGTGGAAAGTAAGGCTCAATACTTTCATCTTCATATCTTAATTTTCTTAAGATATGAAGATGAAAGTATTCGAACGGGTATTATGTAATATGAATTATTTGATCTATACTGTAAATCTTGTGCCGGGGAAATATCTTGTGTTATATAAAAATATAGACAAGCGTTTGTTTGTTAGTTTTTCCAAAATTTTTAAAGTCGGAATCAATATTTTTAATTTGTTTAAAAACGTAAATATTAATTTTCTAATAAGTAAAACTATTTAACTTTTCACACTCCTTTTATTTTTAAATTACTTAAACTCTTGAACGCCTGGCCTAATTCTTGGACATCGAAAGCAGTTTTATTTACAGGTGTTGTTTTTCAGACGTAATCGAGGAATAAGATAGGATTTGTCGAAATTCAACACCCAACGGGAAGAATTAGGGGAGGGAGTACGGGCTCGTCAAGTTTCGTCTATAATTATTAGATTAGACTGACAGAAGCGCGTTAGGCTAACCCAAGTGGTTCTATTTAGTCCACCAGAGTTTAGAAAAAATTGTCCTCGGGTGTCATATGATCATATCCATAGACTTGTATGTATGTAAACTGTTTATTACACAAACAAAAGATAACATAGTAAAAAAATGAAACAGAAACAAAAGGTATGTACAATGGCGAACTCATCCCTTTAAGGGATCTCTTCCAGTTAACCTTTGAGCGATCAAGAGAGAATTAAAACAGCGGATGGGTAAACGTACAAAAAATAGCATTCAAATAATAACTAGGAATAGGAATTCTTTAATTAGTTCATGGTGCTTGACGAAATTGATATTGGCGAAATTCACGTAGTTGAAGGAAGAAGTGAATGTCATTTATTAACGAAAAAAAAATGATTTTTTAGAAAAGTCATGTAAATATGAATGCATGGGAAATGCTATACGTATCTAAATTAGGTACTAATGTTGAATTTTCCCAACGTGCATCGTAACAAACTAAATTTATAAGTTCTTGAAGAATGTATGTATTTAGGCATTTTTTACGGTTTCACGTTAATATTAATATATTGTAAATTGTCAACAACAAAACAACCAACTATGTTATTCCCGTATAATCCAACTTCTTACCAAAACAAAATAATGTATTATTCCTCCTGATAAGCACTTAAGTGAGAACTCACCTTTCCACGTTCAAAAACGCAAACAATAAATTATTAAAGCAGTTCCACTCGCGTTACCGTTCACAACACAGGACACAATAGTTTATATAGTAATAGGATCATATTTAAAAATGAGTTATACTTTGTAAGTTTCATTGGAGAAGTTAGTCGTGGGCTCGTATTGAGTCGACGCGAGCGCCTGAAACGAAAGTCAGAGCAATACTGACGTAGCGTGCGTTCATTGAATCTTTTCACCCAGGCGCCTTACATAAATCGGCTGTTCTGTTTACATCGGTACTTTAACGCCGACCTAGCACTTGAAACTGGACTCCGTCATCTTAATTGAGCGTAAATTATAATTCTAAAGTCATCTTTATGGAAATAGATGGCTGGTTAAGTAAGTTGATATAACCCGTGCAAATTGTTAACCCATATAGGCCAAATTTTATAATCTTTTATGTAAATTGGAAAGTTGCATGAAAAACATAATTGAGTTACGTTGGTACAATTTAGGAGAAAATAAAAAAAGTTAATTAAACGCAATAACCTAAGTTTTGAGCCGTTTATTAAGATTTTATATAGTATCAAAACTTGTTAATTATTTAAAACTTATTTAAACGTTTAGACTGTTCTTTTTGGCATCCTCATTTTATTAACATCATATTTGAAAATAAATGCAAATTTCTTTATAAGGTCCTTTCATTTTAATCATGGAGCAACAGCTGTGAAGTCATTCCTGTCGTCGATTTTGTATAAAGTGTTTTTGCAGGGGGTCTGAACTGTGACTTTATAAAGCTAAATCTTTCAAGAAAATAACACGACAATTGTTTCGCGTATACAGTTATCCACCTCTTTCATAGCACTTTACAGAGAGCGTTAATTATAATTCACCTTTATGGAAATGGATGGCTTGTGTAAGTTTATATAACCCGTGCAGATTGTTTGCCCTAAATTGATAAATTTTGATGTAAATTATGTTCAGGATGTTTATTGTTCATTTACCAACAGCCCGAGGGTCTTTTAACTCCCAACGCAAAAAGGGGTGTTAATTTTAACATGTGTATCTTTGTGGCATCGTAGCTGCCAAACGGATAAACTGATTCGGACGTGGTATTTTTATATATAAAGCTAGTTTAATCAGGATGGTCCTTAGCTTAGTTTCATGAAAATCGGTTAAGCCGTTTTAGAGATATCAACTCTCAAAGAAGAGCATTTACTCGCGACTCAGTCCGTGTAGCAGTTGTTTATCGCTATTTATTTTTGAAACTATTTTTTTTCCGCAATAAGTTGTAGCCTATGTCCTACTCTAGACTATAATATATCTCGGTGCTAGATTCGTTCAGGGGTTGTAACGTGATTCAGTAATAAATATAAATTTTTCGTTATCCGCGAAGTCGTTTATAAATACTCGCAGTAAAAAGTACCCTATGTCCTTTATCGAGTTTCTAGCTATCTCGATGCCGAATTCCGTCGAAATCGGTTCAGCGGTTTAACTGTGAGAGAGTAACAAACAGGCAAAGTTACTTATACATGTAATATTACTAGATTTTTCCTCACTGATGATCACTTTTCCCTCATGAACTGTCAATTTTTTCGCGATAAAAAGTAGCCTATGTGCTATTTTAAACTATAATCTAGCCCGGTGCCAAATTTCATCAAGATCCGTTCAGCCGTTCTGGCGTCATTGAGTAACAAACATCCAAACATGCAATACTGCGGCCAGCACCAGCTGAGTTTGCTCCTTTTGCTGCAGTAAAATTTTCTAATAATTGTGTCCTGAAGCAAAGCAGCAATAAATATTTTTGCATTTCATTTCAAACTTTCGCATTTATACATACATACACATACATAACATCACGCATTCATTCCCAGAGTGGGGTAAGCAGAGCTACAGATATACCAACAACTCTAAAAAGACTTGTATATAATTCTGTAACCACATTTCGCACAATCAGGCCAAGAAGTTTACTAGTGTATTAGTGACAGGTTGCAAGCCCATCGCCTAACAGCACTACAAGCCTTTATTCCCTAAGTCGCCTCTTACGACATCCACGGGAAGACATGGAGTGGCACTATTCTAACCCGGCAACCACACGGGTCCATTAGTAAGACATACATACGTTATACATTATACATTAGTAAGATAAAACAAGATAAGAAGATGAGATATTCTGGAAAATACCCAGCCGTTTGATAATTGTGTATCTTATAATTAAACTAAGGCAAATATTGTCTTTAGTTGCCCCTTGCCCCGGGTATCCACAACGACCTTGTTGGCAAATGATTGATATTTCAGACGAACTACTTCCAAAAGTTCCAATGCGAATTGATGAATCATAATTACTATTACCATAATCCGAACTTCTGCCGGCATTATGTAAAATCTGCAAGTGATTTACATAATTTCTCCTTCTATCGCCTGTTCGTTGTTAAATTAAGAGTGACAATTATTCTCACTGACTTTTCCCAATATCAGAGGAACAAAACCGAGCAGCAAAAAACACTTGTCTTTGACAAAAATTAGCTCTTTAAAGCTTAATATTTCATAGACCTTGATCATAACATTGTTCGACTTGAAGTAGACGAGAAAAAAAACCATTCCCACTTTACGTGTAGGGGAGGGAAGGTACCCTATTTTTTTACATATTTTATTTTACCACGTTGTCGGCGTGAGTTCATGCCAAATAACTTCAGAGCTTTTTAGTACTAAGAGGCTTTGAACTAAACTGGACAGACAGATATGGCGAAACTACAAGGGTTAGACTACAGAGCCCTAAAAATACACTAGGTACCTTCAGGACTTCTTCAGACTCCTCAGTTAGAGACCTTATTTGACATGCTCTTTCCCCCGGTTATTATCGTTTCAGCGTTATGACAGCTTATCAACACACTCCCACAACATCACGCCTTCATTCCCAGAGTGCAAGCAGAGCTAAGGACTTGTTGATAATTCTTTAACCACATTTTGCACAATCGCCAAGAACTTTACTAGTGTATTAGTGACAGGTTGCAAGCCCATCGCCTAACAGTACTACAAGCCCGAACTCCCTTAGTCACCTCTTACGTCATCCACGGGAAGACATGGAGCGGCACCACACGGCACATTATTAACTTCACAGTAAAAGCGGTACAATACGATAACGATATCTGTAAAACAATGTAGGATAAGGCAAAGGCGCATCTTTGCATAAACAAATAGACATTACAAAACCAACATCCAATCTCGTATAAGTACGTGTGTTTAATAAAGGGGGTTATTAAGTGTAATGTTGGTATCTGTGTGTGTCTGAGGTAGGTATTGTTTTATCGAAACCTTTCAACAAATGTATCATCAAGCAAAATTTTCATTTCATCGAAAGGTATTTCTCGCTGTTTGTTTTATTTTTTAGGGTTCCGTAGCCGAATGACAAAAAACGGATTCCTTATGGATTCGTCATGTCTGTCTGTTAGTCTGTATGACCGTCCGTATGTCACAGCCACTTTTTTCCGAAACTATAAGAACTACACTGTTGAAACTTGGTAAGTAGATGTATTCTGAGAACCGCATTAAGATTTTCACACAAAAATAGAAAAAAACAATAATTTTGGGCGTACTTAGAACTGAAACTCATTTATTTTTTTCATCAAACTCATACGTGTTCGGAATTAATGGATAGGTCTTCAAAAATGATATTGAGGCTTCTAATAAAAAAAAAAACTAAACTAAATAGTTTGCGCGAGAGACACTTCCAAAGTGGTAAAATTTGTGTGTGTGAGTGTCCCCCTGTAACTTCTAAAATAAGAGAATGATAAAACAATAAAAAAAAGAGGTCAGTACCATGCAAACTTCCACCGAAAATTGGTTTGAACGAGATCTAGTAAGTTGTTTTTTTAATACGTCATAAATCGTCTTGCTGCTACGGAACCCTTCATGGGCGAGTCCGACTTGCACTTGGCCGCTTTTTTATGTTAGTGTGTCGATACATACATACACATACATAGCATCACGCCTTCATTCCCAGAGTGGGGTAGGCAGAGCTACAGAAATACCAACAACTCTAAAGACTTACTGATATTTCTGTAACCACATTTTGCACTAACAGGCTGAGAGGTTTACTAGTGTGTCGATCTGTTGCCTAAACTTGATAATTCCGGGAAGCAGTTTTTCTAGTAGCGTTTTACCCTATCCGTGATGTTACTCGGTCGCATTTTTACCATGAAATTTTTACCTAGCCGCATATTTTCCGCTACGAATTTATCCTAATCACATATTTTTCAATTGTTATTACGATGGAACAGGTAAGTACGTTTAGGATATATTAGTTGTGCAGCAAGCCCAAAGAGCCAGAACACCCAGAAATAGGAGCTCCGCGAAAGCGGAGTTCCGTCGACTATGTAAATTTGATATTTCAAATAGGCAATCATGCGACTCGGAAAATACGACAATGAAATAAATGCGTGTGGTTAAAATTATAAATGGCGGTAAATACGACCGAGTAAAATCACAAACGGGGAAAAATGCGACTGGGAAAATTGCTTCACGGTATTATCAAGTTTGGCGAACAGTTTTAGATACTTGACAGCGACGAGTGGTGACTATCAAACAATTTGTATAAGGATGTGCAGTCACCACCATTAATTATCTAACTGAAGTCTCAAACATACCTGGGCCTCTATTCTACTGCGTTATTACGATATCCCGTTTGATGTGTATTAGAGGCATTTATGGCTCGGCTGCCATTACTGTAAATAAATAAATATCAGGGGGCAATCTCACACCAACTGATCTAGTCGCAAACTAAGTTCTAGGCTTGTACTATGGGTACCTAGACAACGATAAACATACTTATATAGAGAAATACATACTTAAATACATAGAAAACAACCAAGACTCAGGATCAAATAGTCGTGCTCATTACACAAATATCTACCTTTACCCGGATTTGAACCCAGAACCGCTAGCTTCGAAGGCAGCACCAACTAGGCTAGCGTGTCATCAATTAACATAAGAGTTATCAAAACGTTGAAAATACGGAAACTCTTCAAAGGCGATTTGGTATAATTACCGTGTATAATCTCGAACCTGACACTTCTAGCAGTAGAAGCATAGGGCGTGTCAGGTATTTTTGCGCTGAGTGTTGGGTAGGTAATGAAAATGATATACACCGTGTTTTTTTTGATTTACGATAACTTCGGCATATTGTTAGGTACACGTATAGAAACTACGTGGTACATTAGATTTTAAAATATTGCAAAAAAAATAAAAAAAATTGTTTAGAGCAAAGTAATTAAATGTTGTGTCTTCAATCATTCTAAAAGGGTCTTTAGAGTTAACTCATAGTTAGTGTCAAATACGTCAAGTCAGCGTGACATACACACACAAGTAAAGATAACACTTGACAGGTGCACGATCGCTTGACTTGGCGGGAAGAGAGAGAGCCTTTTACATTAGTTTAACGTGATTAACTAATTAATTTTAATAATTGAATATCTTTATAACCGTACGAGTTATCATATGTCTGTCTTCGGGAAATTAGCTTAATTTGACTTGAAGAACGTGCCCTTAAAGTTATCGTAAATCAAAAAAAACACGGTGTAGTATATGAGTAATAACGATATCGTATTTGACGTGTTTCCGTTGTCCTCGTTTTGATAACTCCTATGTCATTTACAATAATGACGACTGTGACACAAACGATTCTAAAACACGTCAAAAGCGATATCGTTATAACGCAGTGGAATAGAGGCCAGAGCAATCATTTCACATTCTGTCAGACTGGCTATGAAAATAAAAGTCACATTAAAATTAATATGTCACGCAATTTCTCAATTGCGGCACTTAACTGCGCTTGCATGAGCTCGATCGTTCGATCGACAAGAACCTGTTTCTTAGGGCTTCGTAGTCTGTACCCAAAAGGTACCAACGGACCCTATTACTAAGCCTCCGCTGCCCCTCGTTCTGTCTGTCAACGGTATCTCATGAACCGTATAGGTGAAAATTTTAAGTAAAGGATCTGTTCTATGTACATATAATTTCAAATATAGAATGTCGAACGGTCATAGATGGGTTGTCTGCAAACGGCAAAAGACTGGCATCTGGGCCTGGTGGCGTGCACTTAGGGATTCCTCAAGGATCGGCGTTAGGAAATAGCCTATTTTTAATGTTTGTTAATGACCTTCCAACCGCCATCACAGCTGGCCTTTCGGTGTTGTTTGCAGATGACACCACAGTCGTGGTAAGTGCGCGCACGTACGAGCAGCTGGACGAAAAAATACATGACGCTTGCGAGCAGCTGCAGGAGTTTCGCTGCTGCTGTTTCTGGTGTTTGATGATGATTTTCTGGACCTAAAATTATAATTGAGATGTGTTTTATGTGATTCCGTTTGTAATGTTGCCTTTTAATTCTGATGTTTTGACATATTATTTTAATGATTGACTTATTTTTATTGCTTGTGCTTTGTGTTCCTATTGATTGATTATGTTTTATTTTATTTTTTATTTTTTGACGATTTCAATTTAATTTCTTATATTTTGACATAACACGCAATGTATACTGTGACTTACTTTGGAAAATAAATATCATTTATTCATTCATTCATTCATTCATACACACTATTAAAAACAAAAGTTGTCTTTCCTGTGGTCAATAGTTAATAGCTTGTGTGCATATAAGGTTTGTTTTTATACGATAAGTCTAAAGTAGTCCTGACGCCGTTTATGCGGGAATGGGCTTAGCCAGAAATTTAGGCTAAAAACGTTAACCTCCGGCGTGTCCACAGGAAAGACGCTAACTTAAATCTGTGTATGACCCAGACAATTGAAATTATAACAATGTTTATGCCGCTAAAACGAATAACAATAAAATGACTTCTTGCTTGTTGTTTTAAAGAAAAACGCCCGGCTATTTAAACTCGTCGTCACCGTACTTTTCTAAGGTTTCCACGTGGAAGCTACAAAACATAGCTTTCCATTTCGACATTAAAAAATACGCTGCACGTGTTTAGGTTTCACGCGTTGCACAATCCGTCTTCATTTGAGTACGTAACTAATATAAAGGCGAATGTTTGCGACGATGTTTTGTTGAACTCATCCAGATGACATTTAGACAGGTAGTCCAGGGACTTGGGGTAAAACTATATCGCCTTTGACGTGCCTGCCAAATTGTCAACGTTTTGATAGCTAGTGGTGGTAGGACCGTGTGCGGGGTCCACTACCACCATCTTAAGACAACCGGTGAAATTACTAGCATAGAGGCTTTCCATCTTAGTCCTCAAGGTTGGCAACTTGAGGTTTTAGGATTATAGTCTTGTAAAATCAAATGTCTATGGGTCTCAGATTCCACTTAACATCTGGTGGCCTGAGTATAAGTGTGCCTTCTCCTTGTCATTAAAAAACCGGGCAAGAGCATGTCGGACCATGCTCACCCAACTAACAGTGTAGGGTTCCGAAGCCGTTAAGTACTACAAACATGAAAATCGACAAGTAATAACTAATTTTCTATTTAAAGTCAAATTGGTGCCGTCTTAGATGATTTTAGTAGGTATAAACACTTTAATCACCTGTACCTCAAGATCCAATAATTTCTACTTAGTCGTAATAATTTTCCTTTAAAATTCGTATTTATTTAGATTTTTTTCACATTTTTAGTATTTGTAGTTTTGGCTGTAGGGGTGGGGGGGGAGGCACATGAGTCTAACTAAAATTAGCGCTTTAAAGCTTAATATTTCATGAACGTATTACTTAATCGACAAAACTATTTACACCAAACCCGTAATATTTTTGAAAGACCTATCCAACGACATTCATCACTACAGGGAAGACGAGAAAAAAAATACAACCCCACGTTACGTGTAGGGGTGGTGTTGGCATGACTATATGCATATTCATGCCAAATTACAGCTTTCTAGTACTTAAAAGTCTCTGCATTAGGCAGCAGACGAACGGACGGACGGATGTACATGGCGAAACTATAAGGGTTCCTAGTTTGACTACGGAATCCTAAAAAACTCTTGATAGTAATGGCGGTATTATCAAGTTTGGCGAACAGTTTTAGATACTTGACAGCGACGAGTGGTGACTATCAAACAATTTGTATAAGGATGTGCAGTCACCACCATTAATTATCTAACTGAAGTCTCAAACATACCTGGGCCTCTATTCTACTGCGTTATTACGATATCCCGTTTGATGTGTATTAGAGGCATTTATGGCTCGGCTGCCATTACTGTAAAT
The DNA here is from genome assembly GCA_949316455.1 of Acleris holmiana. Taxonomy (NCBI): domain Eukaryota; kingdom Metazoa; phylum Arthropoda; class Insecta; order Lepidoptera; family Tortricidae; genus Acleris; species Acleris holmiana. The sequence continues at coordinate 3,609,122 of OX438773.1, read as the reverse complement.
AAATAAATATCAGGGGGCAATCTCACACCAACTGATCTAGTCGCAAACTAAGTTCTAGGCTTGTACTATGGGTACCTAGACAACGATAAACATACTTATATAGAGAAATACATACTTAAATACATAGAAAACAACCAAGACTCAGGATCAAATAGTCGTGCTCATTACACAAATATCTACCTTTACCCGGATTTGAACCCAGAACCGCTAGCTTCGAAGGCAGCACCAACTAGGCTAGCGTGTCATCAATTAACATAAGAGTTATCAAAACGTTGAAAATACGGAAACTCTTCAAAGGCGATTTGGTATAATTACCGTGTATAATCTCGAACCTGACACTTCTAGCAGTAGAAGCATAGGGCGTGTCAGGTATTTTTGCGCTGAGTGTTGGGTAGGTAATGAAAATGATATACACCGTGTTTTTTTTGATTTACGATAACTTCGGCATATTGTTAGGTACACGTATAGAAACTACGTGGTACATTAGATTTTAAAATATTGCAAAAAAAATAAAAAAAATTGTTTAGAGCAAAGTAATTAAATGTTGTGTCTTCAATCATTCTAAAAGGGTCTTTAGAGTTAACTCATAGTTAGTGTCAAATACGTCAAGTCAGCGTGACATACACACACAAGTAAAGATAACACTTGACAGGTGCACGATCGCTTGACTTGGCGGGAAGAGAGAGAGCCTTTTACATTAGTTTAACGTGATTAACTAATTAATTTTAATAATTGAATATCTTTATAACCGTACGAGTTATCATATGTCTGTCTTCGGGAAATTAGCTTAATTTGACTTGAAGAACGTGCCCTTAAAGTTATCGTAAATCAAAAAAAACACGGTGTAGTATATGAGTAATAACGATATCGTATTTGACGTGTTTCCGTTGTCCTCGTTTTGATAACTCCTATGTCATTTACAATAATGACGACTGTGACACAAACGATTCTAAAACACGTCAAAAGCGATATCGTTATAACGCAGTGGAATAGAGGCCAGAGCAATCATTTCACATTCTGTCAGACTGGCTATGAAAATAAAAGTCACATTAAAATTAATATGTCACGCAATTTCTCAATTGCGGCACTTAACTGCGCTTGCATGAGCTCGATCGTTCGATCGACAAGAACCTGTTTCTTAGGGCTTCGTAGTCTGTACCCAAAAGGTACCAACGGACCCTATTACTAAGCCTCCGCTGCCCCTCGTTCTGTCTGTCAACGGTATCTCATGAACCGTATAGGTGAAAATTTTAAGTAAAGGATCTGTTCTATGTACATATAATTTCAAATATAGAATGTCGAACGGTCATAGATGGGTTGTCTGCAAACGGCAAAAGACTGGCATCTGGGCCTGGTGGCGTGCACTTAGGGATTCCTCAAGGATCGGCGTTAGGAAATAGCCTATTTTTAATGTTTGTTAATGACCTTCCAACCGCCATCACAGCTGGCCTTTCGGTGTTGTTTGCAGATGACACCACAGTCGTGGTAAGTGCGCGCACGTACGAGCAGCTGGACGAAAAAATACATGACGCTTGCGAGCAGCTGCAGGAGTTTCGCTGCTGCTGTTTCTGGTGTTTGATGATGATTTTCTGGACCTAAAATTATAATTGAGATGTGTTTTATGTGATTCCGTTTGTAATGTTGCCTTTTAATTCTGATGTTTTGAAATATTATTTTAATGATTGACTTATTTTTATTGCTTGTGCTTTGTGTTCCTATTGATTGATTATGTTTTATTTTATTTTTTATTTTTTGACGATTTCAATTTAATTTCTTATATTTTGACATAACACGCAATGTATACTGTGACTTACTTTGGAAAATAAATATCATTTATTCATTCATTCATTCATTCATACACACTATTAAAAACAAAAGTTGTCTTTCCTGTGGTCAATAGTTAATAGCTTGTGTGCATATAAGGTTTGTTTTTATACGATAAGTCTAAAGTAGTCCTGACGCCGTTTATGCGGGAATGGGCTTAGCCAGAAATTTAGGCTAAAAACGTTAACCTCCGGCGTGTCCACAGGAAAGACGCTAACTTAAATCTGTGTATGACCCAGACAATTGAAATTATAACAATGTTTATGCCGCTAAAACGAATAACAATAAAATGACTTCTTGCTTGTTGTTTTAAAGAAAAACGCCCGGCTATTTAAACTCGTCGTCACCGTACTTTTCTAAGGTTTCCACGTGGAAGCTACAAAACATAGCTTTCCATTTCGACATTAAAAAATACGCTGCACGTGTTTAGGTTTCACGCGTTGCACAATCCGTCTTCATTTGAGTACGTAACTAATATAAAGGCGAATGTTTGCGACGATGTTTTGTTGAACTCATCCAGATGACATTTAGACAGGTAGTCCAGGGACTTGGGGTAAAACTATATCGCCTTTGACGTGCCTGCCAAATTGTCAACGTTTTGATAGCTAGTGGTGGTAGGACCGTGTGCGGGGTCCACTACCACCATCTTAAGACAACCGGTGAAATTACTAGCATAGAGGCTTTCCATCTTAGTCCTCAAGGTTGGCAACTTGAGGTTTTAGGATTATAGTCTTGTAAAATCAAATGTCTATGGGTCTCAGATTCCACTTAACATCTGGTGGCCTGAGTATAAGTGTGCCTTCTCCTTGTCATTAAAAAACCGGGCAAGAGCATGTCGGACCATGCTCACCCAACTAACAGTGTAGGGTTCCGAAGCCGTTAAGTACTACAAACATGAAAATCGACAAGTAATAACTAATTTTCTATTTAAAGTCAAATTGGTGCCGTCTTAGATGATTTTAGTAGGTATAAACACTTTAATCACCTGTACCTCAAGATCCAATAATTTCTACTTAGTCGTAATAATTTTCCTTTAAAATTCGTATTTATTTAGATTTTTTTCACATTTTTAGTATTTGTAGTTTTGGCTGTAGGGGTGGGGGGGGAGGCACATGAGTCTAACTAAAATTAGCGCTTTAAAGCTTAATATTTCATGAACGTATTACTTAATCGACAAAACTATTTACACCAAACCCGTAATATTTTTGAAAGACCTATCCAACGACATTCATCACTACAGGGAAGACGAGAAAAAAAATACAACCCCACGTTACGTGTAGGGGTGGTGTTGGCATGACTATATGCATATTCATGCCAAATTACAGCTTTCTAGTACTTAAAAGTCTCTGCATTAGGCAGCAGACGAACGGACGGACGGATGTACATGGCGAAACTATAAGGGTTCCTAGTTTGACTACGGAATCCTAAAAAACTCTTGATAGTAATGGCGGCTGAGTTATAATGGCGGCTGAGTTAATAACTATACCATCACAGAGCCACGTGGTTTGGTTTGTTAAGTAGACTAATAAAACTTCTTGGACATCGGCTGCAAAAGAAAAAATCAAAACCAGGCGTTAACCGAACTTACATAGACAAATATTTCCCTAGGGAAATTCACAGCCGCTTTTCCTATCTTCATAGGGAAACAAATACGAAATAACAGCGTGCGTAGTTGAAGGAATTATTATGAATGTTAAAGTTTACGAGCTCAGTTCAACTTTCATAGTGTTTCGTGTTAAAACTTTTGATTGGACGCTATACTTATTATTAATTCAGTTTTAGATTAGTTCTATAATAACAATGGCTGCTCTATCTACACGTACCAACATCTATGTGTACGAAGTTTCAGGGCTTTTATTCTACTGCGTTAAAACGATATCGTGTTTGTCGTGTTTTAGCAGCGTTTTTAACTCGGCCGCCATTATGATCAATGACATAAGCGTTATCGAAACGTTAACAATACGAAAGCACGTCAAATACGATATATTTATTACCGGGTAGAATCCCAGCGCAGGGCCTCTATTCTACTGGGTTACAACGATATTGCTTTGTTTGTTTTAGATTTTTTCTTGACTCAGCAGCCATTACTATCAAGTTAATAAGAGTTATCAAAACGTTGACAATATGGAAACATGTCAAAGGCTATATCGTTTGTACCGTGTAGAACCTCAGCCACGTTTTGTAACTTTTATAGTTTCGGAGAAAACAGACAGCCGGCTACAATAGATACAAAGACACACAAACAAGATTTAAATAGAGAAATTATTCGTAATAATATTATGGCAAAAGAATCATCATCACCAGGGCTCGGATTATTCAGCGCCCGGTAAGATGAAAGAAAATGATAGAGCCGACACTTTATATACTCATACTCATTTTTTTATGTTAAGGAGAAGGCACATGAGCACTCAGGCCACCTGATGGTAAGTGGAATCTGACACCCATAGTCATTTGAATTCTCAAGACTATAATCCTAAGACCTCAAATGCGTTGCCAACCCTGAGGACTAAGATGGAATCCCTCTATGCTAGTAATTTCACCGGTTGTATAATCCCACGCCGGAACACATCAATGCGAACACTGTTGCTTGGCGGTAGGTTAATTGATAAGATGGTGGTAGCGCTCCGGTCGGACCCTGCACAGGGTCCTACCTCCACTAAAACTCATTCATTTAAATAACACCAAAAGATTACATTATAAATAAAAATGTTAAATGCTACGCCATGTTTATTACATACATACATAACATCACGCCTTCATTCCCAGAGTGGGAAGAGCACAGAAATACCAACAACTCTAAAATGACTTGTTTATAATTCTGTAACCACATTTTTCACAATCGGGCTAGGAAGTTTACTAGTGTATTAGTGACAGGTAGCAAGCCCATCGCCTAACAGTACTACAAGCCCTTATTACACTATGGGCAAAATAATCAAATTATTATGAACTTTAGTAAACTCATAGTTTGTAATATCCATAAAGCAGGTAGCTACAGGAATTAGCATTGTACGAGCACGCTCTACATTTATATTACGCTGACGACGCACCGATGCATGCGTCACTATAGTTTACCTAAGACATTTATTATAATTACTTTTTAGTGCAATAAACGTACTCAACTTGGACGGACACATCTTTTACTTAACATTCCGTCCTACTAACAAACAATCAACATTCAACATAAATACATGTAGGGTGTGGTAAACTATTACACCCTACATTTTTGGTCCTTCGAACCGGATTCGATTCTGTGTGATTTGTGTTTAACTGCAATAGCGAATCGGTTTGGCTGGCCTCCCGGAAGAGGGTCTCACCAGTCGAATTGAGAAGGCGCACATATTGTGGTCAGATTACAATCATACGAGTCTGAACCGTACAACAACAACGTATTCAACAGATTTCAACATTACGAGTGATTCAAAACAATAAAAACAATGGAGACTTTGGCGAGACAAAGGATTATCAAGGAAGCAATTGACAAGATGAGGAATAACTTCAAGAAAGACTCCGCTAGTCGCAAAACAACTGACTACATAACATCGCGGGTGACGACCCTTAAGGCCCTTTGGGATGAGTTTAGTGCTAATCACAACAAACTACTACAAGCCGGAGTCCTACCAGAAGATCTCAGTATGTATGAAACAGTGAAGGTCACGTATGAAACATTTCTTCAACAGTTACAAAGCACCGAAACTGTAGTTGTAGCTGCCGCCGCCGCTACCGCTGACAAGAGCATGCCGTCATTGGCAGATGAGCTCTTCAGCCAGCAAAGTACTAACATGAGAGCATTCACACGCATGGTGAAGAATATAAACATCGACGAAATCTCGGAAAGGTGGGAGATCGAAGACAAGTTAAACATGTTACAGTCAAGATGGAAGGCGATTGATGAGGTCCATTGGAGGCTGGACAACATTTTTATAGGCTCAGACGTGGATTATGAACAGGAGTTTGCTCAACATGAAGCTAGTTACGAAGCCACAAAGAGGCAACTTCATAAAAAACTAAACTCTTCAGCACATCAATACCAAACAACTCCGAAGGTCGAAATTCCAACATTCTTCGGAAATTACACACAATGGACAACATTCATGGATTTGTACTGCGAGGCAATCCATAACAACAACATGATAACGAAAGCTCAGAAAATGCAACACCTCAAGGGAAAGCTTAGAGGGGAAGCAGAGCGCCTAGTTCAACATTTAACAGTTTCGGCAGAAAACTACGACACGTGTTGGGAAATGCTCAACCATCGATATAACAATAAGCAGTTGCTTTTTACAAGACTTATGCAAACATTTTTAAACCAACCCGCCGTACAACAACAAACTGCGTTCGAACTAAAAAGGTTGCATGACACGAGTCTGGAAGCCGTGAACGCCATTCGCAACCTGGGACTTGACATTTCGAGTTGGGGTCCGTTGTTAGTACACATTCTTACCAACAAACTGGATTTGGATACCTACAAATCATATATGGAAACAAGGAAAGCACCTCGCGAGCTGCCCCAGTTTGATGAATTCATACATTTTATAGAAGGCAAGTTCATTGCATTGGAACCTATGACGAAGAAAAAACCAACAACCCCCCAGCCAACAGCTAAGAACAACCCTGGATATTCCAGAAACTTACCATCAACATCGCAAAATGAGGCCAGCGGAAAGTTCAAACGTTTTATTGCGAAATCATTTCCTACAACCACAGAACGCAATTGCCCAATATGCAAAACAAATCATATTCTACTTTATTGCAAAACATTCCAGAATATGACACCGAACGGAAAGAGGTCAACACTATCGCAACTAAACATTTGCGAGAATTGCATGTTTTCACACAATGGAAAACAATGTAATTCAATTAAACGGTGCAAGGTTTGCAATAAGTCGCACCACACGTCGCTGCATGATCTAGTGCGCGAACAACAGAATTCAACACCTATGACGTCTGCAGTTGCAACACCGAATGAACCTTCAACTTCGGACAATCAACGAATGTCAACTCACCACGTGGCGGGCAGCTTCAATGAAGTTCTTCTGGCTACGGTGCAGATGAAGGTGAAAGCAGCAGACGGCTCATTCATCATTTTAAGATGTCTTTTGGATCAAGGATCCCAGACAAACCTAATAACAGAATCAGCGGCACAGCGGCTAGGACTAAAGAGACATAGACAAGATGCCACGGTTTCCGGCATCGGTCTGTCAGCCAAACAAAGTCATGGGACTGTACAACTTTACTGCGAGTCTCTGTATGGAGACCATGCATTTACAATTGAGGCTCTCGTCATGGCCTCAATGATCAACAACTTGCCAAATTACTCTTTTGACAGACAACAATGGTCACACATAAATAACATAAATCTGGCGGATCCAGATTATAACATCTCTAGACCCGTTGACATATTACTGGATGCTGGAGTCTACGCAGATATTATTATGGATGGCATTTTAAGAAGCTCTGTCCACACCCCTATTGCGCAACAAACAAAACTGGGCTGGGTACTACTTGGCAATGTGAAAACTTTCAACTGCCACGCCGTCCTGAATAACATTGACGAGATCGCTCAATTTTGGGAAATTGAGGAGATAACAGAACCATCACACAACATTTCGCCAGCTGACGAATACTGCGAAAAACTATACGAAACCACCACACGAAGGCTGGAGAATGGGCGCTACGAGGTGAAAATTCCAATGCGAGACAACTTTGAACAATACATCGGCACTTCTAAGCCACAGGCAGTCGCGCAATTATTACAATTGGAGAAACGTCTAGCTAAACACGAAAACTTATCGAGCAGCTATAAAGATTTCATGAACGAGTATGTGGAGCTCGGGCACATGAAGCAATGTATGGAACCCCAACAACCTAGTTGCTTCCTGCCGCACCATGGAGTTATTAAGCTGGATTCAACCACAACAAAACTACGTACTGTATTCAACGCTTCGTGTCCAACTAAATCAGGGTACAGCTTAAACCAACTCATGGAAGCTGGCCCAAACCTACAACAAGATCTGCAGGCCATGATCTTACGCTGGAGATCTTATCGCTACGTATATACAGCCGATATCGAGAAGTTTTATCGACAAATACGAATACAGGAAGAGGATCAACATTTACAGAAGATTGTCTGGAGAAACAACCCAACAAAACCAATTAAGGAATTTCAGTTATGTACTGTAACATACGGGACTAAATCCGCACCTTACTTGGCTATGCGAACTATCAAACAGCTGATTAAAGATGACGGAGATCAATATCCGCTTGCTGCAAACATCTTAAACAACCAATTATATGTAGACGACCTTTTGGGTGGAAACAATGACCTCGATGAAGCCAAAACATCTCAGAAACAACTGATAAAACTACTACAAGCAGGCGGTTTCAACCTGAGAAAGTGGGCTAGCAACCATCCTAGCCTCCTTGACGAGTTAACGCAAGATCAAATAAGTCAAAACATGCTAGACTTTAAAAACGTACATAACAACAAAACACTCGGAGTACTGTGGAATCCATGCACAGATCAATTTACATTCAACATTACGGACTTAAGCAGTGACGAGAATGACGTCATAACAAAGCGGTCGTTGCTATCAGACCTATCGAAAATATACGACCCGTTGGGCTGGTTATCTCCAGTTACAATGAAGGGGAAACTCATGTTTCAACAACTGTGGAAACAATCGCTCGCCTGGGACGAACCACTCCCACAACAAATACAAGCTGATTGGAGAGCTTTCAGGAACGAGTTACAAGCACTTAACATTATAACAATTCCCCGATGGATCGGAAACGTTCCAAACCAGATTTCTTTACACGGATTTGGTGATGCGTCAGAGAAAGGGTATGCCTGCATCATATTTTGCAAGAGTACTAACGAAGATGGCCGGCCAACAATTCAACAAATAGCAGGAAAAACTAAGCTGGCTCCGGTAAACAAACACATAACCCTCCCAAGATTAGAGCTCAGTTCTGCGCTGTTATTATCAAGACTAATGAAGAAGACCATAGACTCACTTAACAATCAGACAGTACAAATATACGGGTGGACTGATTCAACTGTGGTTTTGGGCTGGCTACAAGGAGACATAACGCGATGGAAAACATTCGTTGCAAATCGAGTGAACCAGATTACTCAAGTTATGCCTGCAAGTTGTTGGAGGCATGTGCGTTCTGAAGATAACCCAGCTGATTGCGCCAGCCGAGGCATATTCCCCGCTCAACTTATATCGCATCATTTGTGGTGGCAGGGTCCTCAATGGCTCAAGGAAGATCGATTAACAGACAAAACAGAAAAACGATTTGAAGACCCCATCGAAGAGAGAAAACGAAACAAACAAACATGCACACTACAATTGACGTCACCGGTTATAGAGACCCTTCTGAACAATAACAGCTCTATGACACGTGTTGTACGAACGCTTGCATGGGTGTCACGTTTTATCAAAAATGCAAGCAGTAAAAATAAAACGAAGTTACCGCACCTAACAACAATTGAACTGAAGAATGCGCACACTGCAATTATGCAATCAGTGCAAAACAAACACTTTGCAAAGGAAATTGCACAACTACGAGAACGTACAAGTATAACACCTAAAAGCCGACTTTTACAATTAAATCCTAAGTTGGACGAAAACAACGTGTTACGAGTCGGGGGAAGATTGAACCATGCGAAGATAACCACACTACAAAAAAATCCCATCATACTGCCACCTAACGACAAGTTAACGGAGCTGCTAATTAATCAAGCTCATATAACAACGCTTCACGGTGGTCCAAGACTGACACTTTCGCATCTCAGAGATAAATACTGGATACTGAGAGGAGTTAAAACAGTAAAAGGGCGGTTGGTTAAGTGTGTTAAGTGTCATCGCTTTAAACCAACAACAAACAACCAAGTGATGGCCGATCTTCCCGCACCCAGAGTGACGCCGTCGAGACCCTTCACCCACACAGGCGTAGACTTCACCGGCCAAGTGGAAGTCAAGGCAAACAAAGGGCGGGGGATCAAGACGACCAAGGGATACATATCGGTGTTTGTCTGCCTAGCGACCAAGGCAGTTCACTTGGAACTTGTATCGGACCTTAGTTCTGAAACATTTCTTGCCGCATTCAGAAGATTCTGCGCTCGCCGAGGAACTCCAGAACATCTCTACAGTGATAACGGAACAAATTTTAAAGGGGCAGCCAGAGAATTAATGCAAGAAAGAAACGAGGCTCTCCAACATTACGTGAACACTGCCCTCATGGACACCCTAACAAACCAAGGCATTGAGTGGCATTTCAATGCACCAGCGTGGCCGACTGCTGGTGGTCTATGGGAAGGAGCAGTGAAAAGCACGAAGGCCACACCAACAACAACTCAATCAAACCCAGCACAACATAAGAAGAAACCAGTCAGCAATTTTATTTGTTTGGTGCTACTCCTGCTCACAGCCTGCATACCAGCATCTGCACAACAGAAGATAACCGAGCTAACTCCAGACAAATTGGTTTATTTTGATAAAGTATCCGATATGCAGATAATACAAGACCAGTGGAAGATGGTGGTCTATTACAATATGACCACTTACTGGCAAGGTTTATCAAGCATCGAAAACTATGTGAATCATCTTACAAGCCTCTGCAGCCAAGAAACGGAATTCATTACCATCGCCTCTCAACTACAACATGAACTAAGGGAGCTGCACCATTACAACAACATAATATCTACAGAGCACGGAACGCGCGCAAGTAGATTGAAACGAGGTCTTATTGATGGTGTAGGATACGTGGCAAACTCACTATTTGGTGTCCTCGACGAGAGATTCGCGCAGCAATATGAAAAAGACATCCAATTAGTACGTGCTAACGAAAATCATCTATTGAAACTTATCAAAAACCATACCTCCATAATGGAGGGCGAGTACAACCTTCTACAAAGAAACGAACAAGTGATGAAGCAACAGTTCTCTGCCATCAACAAACATCTTACGGAACAAGACAAGCGCATCAAGCTCGACCACCATAACGCTATGTACATAACAGCGACTGCACTCGCCGCCAACATGGTCGTAGCAAATTTACGAAGCGTACAACAAATGCTACTAGATTTGATAACAGATGTAAAGGACGGACGCGTTGATATGCACCTGCTAAAGCCAGATCAATTTGAAGAACAGCTCAATATCATCGCGGGCCAGCTTCCGGGCGAACTGTCTCTCCCGTGCATTAATAAAAGGCATTGCACACAAGAAATGTACAAGCTATCACGCGTACATGTGCAACTAACAAACAAATTCCTTTTATTCGAGTTCAAATTACCTTTAGTAAACACGGAACATTACGAACTCAATCGAATATTACCGATCCCGCAAAAAACTTCAAACACAATTCAGCAGATCGTGGAAACATCGGAATATCTGGCAGTAAACCTCAAGAAAGATGCCTTGATACGTTTATCATATCAAGACATAGCAACATGCCTACAGATAAACGAAAAACAGCTGTTATGTAGTGTGAATCTACCTATTTACAACATGAAAGCCGACGCGAACATATGTGAAGCACAATTAATTAACAATAAGAACTTATCCAGTTGCAAAACAATAACATCGGAGTGCGCCGACAAATGGATCCGATTACACAGACCATTCGCCTGGCTGTTCGCGTGCTGTGAAGAGTGCGCGGTTCGCACTTTCTGCCCAACTGGCGTGACGTCACTATCGATACGTCGGGCCGGAATCATCACTTTGGATTCAGGTTGCATGCTCAAAGGAGATAAAATAACAATTCATTCTCACAACAATTTTCACAGCGAGATGATCATCAATGAAGATAACTTATACGTGCAAGAATCAGCAATAAATCACATCATCCAAGCAAAAAACTACAGTTTTGCTCCTGAAGACCATATGGAAGCGCTGAAGACGCTGAAAACCAACATAGAAACAGTAAAAGCCCAACAAGAAGCCATAAAAGAGATATCATCGTCTCATGATACTCATCACTACACCTTTATGTCTTTTATTGGCATTTGCATACTTGTTGCCACAACCTGGACCGGTCTGTACATAAGACGAAGATTTTGGAACACCGCCGCCCAAGTTATCGCCCAGGATCACGGTTCAACGAAGGAAGTCGACAACTCGTCGTTTCGGCAGCCTCGTGACTTCGACAGTGTTAGCGAGGTGGTTGTACATGCCCCAAAACATGTTAACAAGGCAACATCGCCTTAATTTATTTGTTGTTTTCCTTTCTTTTCTTTAAATTTGGCAGCATGTACGAGCACGCTCTACATTTATATTACGCTGACGACGCACCGATGCATGCGTCACTATAGTTTACCTAAGACATTTATTATAATTACTTTTTAGTGCAATAAACGTACTCAACTTGGACGGACACATCTTTTACTTAACATTCCGTCCTACTAACAAACAATCAACATTCAACATAAATACATGTAGGGTGTGGTAAACTATTACACCCTACAAGCATATTATTTTTGCATAGAAGTATTCCACCTTAGTCCTCATTTGAGGTCTTAGGATTATAGTTATGGGAATTCAAATGTCTATGGGTCTCAGATTCCACTTACCATCAGGTGGCCTGAGTGCTCGTGTGCCTTCTCCTTAACATAAAAAAAAAACAATGAAAAAATAGTATTTCAAAGTCTTGACAAGGTAAATGGAATAATCTTGAGCAAGTGGCCAAGGCTGGAATTCTACAAGGTAATATCGTTTTTGACCTGTTTCCGTATTGTCAACGTTTTGATAACTCTTATGTCATTTACAATAATGGCGACTGTGACATAAACGATTCTTAAACGTGTTAAATACAATATCGTTTTAACGCACCTGAATAGAGGCCCAGGTTGATAAAGGTTTATCGCAACAATACAGTCTGTAAAACTAGGTACGCAATTAAGTTGAAATAGTTACAGCATGATAGGGTCTTAGAATATGAGTGATCATGACTATGAATATGAATAGTCTTAATTTTAATATCGACTCCATAATTTTCCTACATCTTACCATGCGATGAAAATCCGAGCCCTGGTCAACACTTAACGAAAGTGTAAGAGTATTCCTGCTCAATTTATATCCATTTCCACGGCTGTGGGCTGCGGCTAGCGGCTGAACGAGGATAATGCGATTGGGGGTAATTGGCACGTCCGGGTGAAAATCACGATTAGAAAAATTATTACGCTCCAACGCCTTGTCTAGTTAACCCCTGATAATAAGGGGTTGTTTGTTTGAAGCCTTTATTATCCGACTGCGCGAAGTTAAACTTTTTTTTTTATGTTAAAGAGAAGGCACACGAGCACTCAGCCCACCTGATGGTAAGTGGAATCTGAAAGCCAAAGACATTTGAATTCTCAAGACTATAATCCTAAGACCTCAATTGCGTTGCCAACCCTGAGGACTAAGATGGAATTGTCTTATCCCCACACCGGAACACAACAATGCGAACACTGTTGTTTGACGGGTGGTTATTGGATGAGATGGTGGTAGCGGACGGAGCACAGGGTCCTACCACCACTAAACGAAGCTACATCGGACACCTTTTTAATAACTTTAAAATCTTAACAAGTGAAAAGGGCATGCTGAAATCTAGCGCGGTGCAGACGCCGCCTTCAGTTTATTATTCTAGATATGGCTTTTGACGTAGAGACCTCGTCGTGTTGTTCTCCTAGACTTATTATTTTTAGTTTAATGTTATTAGCCTTACATTTGTATTGATTTTATTTGTTCAAGCTTTAATCATTATTACTTATTACTTTATTAAGTACTTGTAATGTAACTTACTTTTAAGTATTTCTGTACTTTTGTTTGAAAAAATGACCTTCTGCTGGAGTTTCTTGGCGCTTCTTCTCCGCAATGATGGTCTTATCTGAAGCGCTAGTAAATTCACTTCATATTACCGACGTGTAAAAGAGCCCCATGGGGGCCTATTTACTGAATAAACATTTTGATTTTGATTTTGCCTGCCGCACACGCAGCAAATGCTGATCTGGCTCCTTTGGCCGCAATATCTGATTGTTTTTTTGTTTGTTTATTCATGTTTTTTATATCTTTATAGTAATTTCTAATTCGTACATCTGGAGCATAACATACGACAGTGAAACGTGGACACTGATACAAAGAGATAGACAAAGATTGGAGGCTTTTGAAATGTGGTGTTGGAGGAGAATGGCGGGGATTATTTGGAGAGAAAAAAATTGGAATTTACTAGCAACAATAGAAAATAGAAGAGTAACAATGATAGAACATCTGGTACGACATGAGGTGTTCCTTAAAAATAGAATAGAAGGAAAGAGAGGCACAGGAAGACCAAGAAGAAACTACTTAGAGCAGATAAAAGAAAAGGTTAAGGTTGGGTTAGGTTTGGTCCGTCAAGCAGTTGACGGAAGACCGGAGCGGTTGGCGGTTACTCCACCGACAAGAGAATGGTTCGTAAATAAAGAGAGAGAGAGAGTAATTTGTAACAAAAAATGTGGGGCAATTAATTGCATTCTATTCGATTCTTATCAAACCTAGCCGACCAAATAACGGTTTTCGTATCCCGTAAATGAATGGAGGTATGTAGGCAATATTCGTGTGGCCGGCCTTGAAACAGTCACTCTTCACACACTAACACTGCCATAAGAAGGCAGCTAAGTGCAACATAGTTGTACCTAATAGTCGAAGCATTCTTTTTTCTATTAGTAACATCAAAATTGAAAATCGTTACACTTTTACTAAGCAGTTAGCCGCCTTCTTTGGTATTACGGCAGAACAGGCGATCTATTCTATTCGGTAAACCCATATTGCTTTATACATGTTATCGCATTGTCGTTACGGTAGCTCTTATTTAGGTACTTGACATTAATGACGACCGAGTTAAAAACTACCATAACACGACAAAATTAAAATGGTGTTACCTGCTACTGTGTAAAACCTTTGAATAGTTATTTTTTTAGCAGTCCCAAATCTAACCAAAACAAACCTACGTAATTAACGTTTAAGATGTCCTAAAAACATCATGGTTTCAGCAGAAAATAACGTTTGATGAAATGATTCAATCAATAAGTGAAATTCGATACAAGATAATTTATTGTCAGAAAGTTGGTATTACAAAATGATGTCATGGTATAAAGTCTCACCACAGTCAGCCAGTATCGGCATACAATATAAAGTTTTGATTATTATAATAACAGTATTTAATTTAAAATTAGTATTGCAATGTTAAACCAGTAATAAAAAATAACGAAGACAAAATTATGTAAATGTGAAAAGAAAATTGTCATTCAAAGTGCTCACTAAGAATGTAGTAAGTTTTCCCCAAGCACTACTTATAAAAAAAAAACCCGATAATCGGCCCGCTTATAGTTGTTAAGCAGATAATTAAAAAAATGCTGACATGTACATAAAGCTCTTCTTATAGTGCGCAGTCGCACAAGTGGGAAGGCGTAGTTGAAGCTCACTGTTCTGTGTGATTTTTCTAAATGTTGGCTTTACCAGCGAGTACAGGTTTATATTTTTTAACATATACACACTTCATAGACATAAAAGGAAAACACAGGGTTAGTAGTTTCATACTTTTCCGTGTGCGTTTGACCCAGTATCCTTCAAAAATAGGATTAATAGGTACCTTCTCGGTATGCTCGATTCATCGTCGACCCTGTCCTGACTTTCTGGTCTCGTCTAGGGTCAAGAGCAAACCCATTTTGTATAAATAGCGGTCTGCACGAATCCATCGGTCCGGCGCCACAAACGGCACGTATGCATTTTTTTGTAGTACAAATAGTTTTTTGCAGAAGAATTTCCCCAGAGTGTGACTATATGGTGCTGTGTAAAGCGGTGTTTGCACGAAGAAATTGTATAGTTGCGTGGCATACCTACTGTATGATGTTTTTGTTTTTTTTATAAGTGTTTTGCATGTGCGATCGTGGCGTCATTGCGCCATGTCTTCACCAAGTGGTCACAACGGAAGAACAGCGCCGGCCCTGCCGGCATCACGCTGAGTTGTGACCATTTCGTGACAAATTACGTTTTAGTTACCGTTAATGTATAATTTTTTGTACTTGTTTGTCAGTTTTGTTACGAACAAACTATTTCTATTTCTATATCGATATAATTATAGGTTCACTATGTCAAAAGCAATAAAGTTTTAACGAGAATAAAATAGTTTACCGCGCGTAGTTCTTGCAGTTCGACGAACACGGCCGTAAACTTTTCGAGCAACAAGTCTGAATTCTAATGCGCTGAACTGACAGGCCAATTTCCGCTGACAAACTGTTAGTCTGTGGATCCTTCCAGTTCTATTCGGAAGCTAGTCAGCAGAGATAATAGCGAAGGGACTAAGGGCAAACACCGATAAAGCGGGCAACGCCGTCGCTCTGACGCATAATTGAGTTAAAGTTGACGTTTGCATAAGATCTTTCTAAACAAAGAGATAATACTATCCATATATTTAAGTACTTATACCAGTCCTTTGTTTTATCTACGCACTGGTCTCAGGTGTTATTGGACTTGCCAATGACGTGTGTGACTGAAATAATCATCCGCTGACAGTTCCAAGTGTAGTAGTATGAATAAGTTTATACAGTGGGTGGGAAGAGTATACCGACAGATTTTGATTTGTTCCCGATTCGTCGTATTCCTGTCTCGTCGCATTCCCGATTCGTCGAATTCCTGACTCGTCGTATTCCCGTTTCGTCGGAATTATTTATATAAAATCATTACAAATAATGGACCATTATTTATCCGCCTTCCCGAAGAGCAGTTCTACATATACATATATATAGGTACCGGGTGTCCCACGACTAAGAGACATGAAAAAAAAGTGTTCTAAATATTGAAGAGCCAGTGTTTTACCTTAAGAAGACATTATTGAGAGATGGAATAACCGGTTAAATCATAAAATCCTTAAGAAACCTTCCCTCTTTCCATTTATCGAACTACTGCGAGTGGAAGCTCAACATCAAGACATCAAGATTAGAAAAATGCAGTTACACTGTCCGAGTACGATAAAAACTCGTCGAGCAAAAGATGTTCAAAAATATCACCAAGAACGTAAAATAGTCAATGATTTTATTGATAAAAAAATCACAGTCATTGAATGTTTAAATAGGCTTTGTTTAATATCTTATATTAAAACGCTTTTGTTGTAATAAAATCTTTTTATTTGGAAAACGTAAGTGGAGCCGTGGTAATTGCATAGTTTTATTCGATAATAAAAATCCGACGAATCAGGAATACGACCAATCAGGAATGCGACGAATCAGTAATACGACGAGTCGGGAACAAACCCAGATTTTAACCATCAAGTTCTAGAGCCTATTTGGAGTATATAATGTGGTATCATACCTAGTCCAATAAAGCATAATCATTATCATATATCATATTTGAAATTTTCAATATTATATTTTACCACTTTGTTGACGTGACATATATGTATATTCATGCCAAAATACAGCTTTCTAGTACTAAGAGTCTCTGAGCTAGGCTGCGGACGGACGGACGGACATGGCGAAGCTATAAGGGGTCCTATTTTGACTACGGAAAACCTACCTAAAAAGGGGCCCTGTGGTCTTTTGTCGAAGATGCTGGCAGCAATTCCTCGTTGAATAGTTAAACTAATGCGTTCACCTAGGAAACTGACAGCTCTTCGGTCTTCAGTGACGACGTGTCAATGAGCCTCTTACAAATTTCTTGAGTAAAAAATATATTTAGGTGAACTTATTTGACAAATAAAGTGATTCAAAGTCAAAGTGAGTGAAGTCATTTAGATGGTTGGCAGTCCACAACCGTGCGTTTTACTAGGAATTTCCTGCCACGCACAACTAAACTGTGGAATGGTCTGTCGCCTGCGGTATTTCCGGACCAATACGACCTTCAAACCTTCAAGAAAAGAGCGTACTCTCATTTAAAAGGCCGGCAACGTACCTGTAACTCCTCTGGTGCTGCAGGTGTCTATGGGTGACAATATTCGCTTACCATCAGGCGATCTGTCTGCTCGTATGCCTCCTAATCCATAAAAAAAAAAAAAGTGCTGCAAGATTCTTAGTGCTGGTGGATGATGTGCACCTTGTGCAGGCTCCACCCGGATCGCTACCACCATCTTATCCTTTAACCTACCGCCAAGCAGCAGTGTTCACATTGTTGTTTTCCGGTGTAGATTAAGACAAACGATGAAATAACCCCTCTTGATCGAGTTACCTTAAACGCAAGATGCCAATGAAGGCGTTATACCTAAACATGAAATTGCCAAAAAAGCTGTTTGACCTAAACGAGGGATGCCTATGAAGCAGCATGCCTGAAATGTGTAAAATTGACTAAGAAGCAGATTGCCTAAATTTAAATTACCTGTAAAGCAGTTTGCTCTAAATACAGAATGACTTAAAAGGCTGATTGGACTAAACGAGAGATACCAAAGAAGCAGTATGACTGAAATGTGAATTGAGATCGGTATGTTTAATATGTGCATAGACTGGAAAATTGTTAGCGAAGAAGAGAATAACAGCGAAGAAGAAAGGTATCATAGCCCCGATGTAGTGGACAATGATGGCTCTAGTTTTTGGTTCAACCCTTTTGGGCGTTGCAGGAAGAGGGGGGTAGTTTTGGTGTTATTTGCTTTGTAGGCATTAACCACTTAGGCATTTTGATGTGTAGGCATTTAACCACTTAGACATTTTGCTTTGCACGCATATTACCATTTAGGCATTTAACCATTGAGGCATCCTGCTTAGTAGGCATCGACATTAGGCAATCTGCTTCTTAGTAAATTTTACATTTCAGGCATACTGCTTCATAGGCATCCCTCGTTTAAGGCAAAAAGCTTTTTAGGCAAATGTCATGTTTAGGTATAACGCCTTTATTGGCATCTTGCGTTTAAGGTAACTAAATCAAGAGGGGCTTCATACATACCTACATACATACCTAACATCACGCCTTCATTCCCAGAGTGGGGTAGGCAGAGCTACAGAAATACCAACAACTCTAAAAAGACTTGTTTATAATTCTGTAACCACATTTGCAAAATCAGGCCAAGAAGTTTACCAGTGAATAAGTGACAGGTAAACATCAATTTAAACGAAACTGTTCGCCCGTTACATGATATGTCAAAGTAAACGTCAAACCGTACACAACTGTCATACTGACGCATCTTGAGACGAGCATTATAGTCGAGATCAGTTTGGGGGGCCATTTGCAACGTTAAAAGATGGCGGACGTGTGATTTGTTTAGACTTTAATTTTTGGGTAATTAGGTGTTCAAAGTTCTTTTCTGATAGTGATTTGTACTTTTTATGCCTTTGTGTCGCACAGTGATTGAAGACTTGGACTTATTTCGTGTATCTGGCATCTTTCTTCTCGTTTCAAGTGGACTCGCAGTGGTGCAGAGGTTAAAACTATCTTGACCTCTGACCTACAAATCACCGTACAACGTTGCCCCCAATCTTCCTAGAGAAGATTGGATTGTGTTTTATTGCTATATTGATTTATAATTATATA
Source organism: Acleris holmiana (assembly GCA_949316455.1). NCBI lineage: Eukaryota > Metazoa > Arthropoda > Insecta > Lepidoptera > Tortricidae > Acleris > Acleris holmiana. The sequence goes on along the minus strand of OX438773.1, from coordinate 3,589,824 downwards.
TACTTACTTGACACTGGCGAAATCACTTCACGTGGAAACGCCATATCCCCGCGGTAGTAGCTGTTCAAGTCGCCGCGGGGGCAAAGAAAGAAGAAGAGATCAGTTTATAAATACGGCCCTAAGGATTGCAGTCTTGAGAATGCAATCGATGGCTCCCAGATCCCAGTTACCATCAAGTGGCATGTGTGCACATTGTTCTACTCCAGTAGTGGGCAAACTAAGGCCGGCGAGCCTGCTCCGCTGCAGAGCCCTGAAATCTGGCCCGCGTGTCCCTTTTAAAGTCCCTTTAATCGTCGACTAAAACAGGTGTATATAAAACTACTAGAGTAACCGTAGTAGGTTAGTTTCTAACTTTAAATTCAATTTTTTAAGTTTAGTTTGCCCTATAATTAAAAATGTATTCACTTACAGAATTTTCATTTCATACACAGGCAGTGAGAGTCACACACTACAGTTACAGTCTAACCCAACCTAACCTACGTAATGTATGTTTAAGATTACCTGAAAACAACAGGGTTTCAAAATAGCTTTCGATGAAGTGAAATTCTGTGAAACAATACGTTCTATGATACAAGTCTCGGCGAAGCAATGTCACCGCTCAAAACATCGGACTCATCGGCCCAAGAGGATGAAATAAATGTAAGAAGTAAGATATGATAAGATAGATAGATGTCGATGGTGATGACTTACGGATACGTGGGCGCTAACGATGGGCCTCATAAGAAAGCTCAGAGTCACTCAGAAGGCTATGGAGAGAGCTATGCTTGGGGTTTCTCTGCGGGACAGAATCAGAAATGATGATATCCGCAGTAGAACTAAGGTTACCGACACAGCCCGAAGAATAGCGAAACTTAAGTGGCAGTGGGCAGGGCACATTGCTCGCAGGAATGATGGCCGATGGGGCCAGAAAGTTCTCGCATGGCGTCCACGGACCGGGAGACGAGCTGTTGTTAGGCCTCCAACAAGATGGAGCGACGACCTCGTAAGGATCGCGGGATCGCGATGGATGCGGAAGGCACAAGACCGGTCTAAGTGGAGAGCCTTGGGGGAGGCCTATGTCCAGCAGTGGACGTCTTTCGGCTGAGATAAAGATACAAGATCATTTATTTGTACAACACAGGTAGGTACATAAGGTCTTAAATATAAGGAAGTGTCACCATGTTGCGCCGCGAGGCATACAAATTGTAGATGCAGTTAACGAAGTTGTAGCATGCACATGCTCGGATTTCGTCAACTAATTGTAGTCACACAAGTATTCATTTACTGTGTAGTAAGCTTTTGTACTAGAAAATCATGTAATTTGTATTTAAATTCAGCCAATGTTTCCATATTTGTAAGTGTTTTAGAAAACAGAAAGTTGAAAATTAAGAGAGACGTTGTTAAATTTATACCAAATGGGATGTCATATTTATGAAAGGGCTCAACTTGCCAAAAATTTACAAACAATGACCATTCCACCGTTGATATTACAAACCGTTCAACTCCCCTAAACCAGCGACCTTAATCAACTTTTATACGATATTGGCGATATCGGTAAACCCGTAGAGGACTGTAAAGTAATTAAAATGTAAAATTAATACCGCTACCATCTGACTTTGATGAAGCCGTATGAGTGGAAAGTTATTGGTCATCATGTCGCTATTCTATTGATAATAAAATTGTAAAATGCCATAAATCAGAAACGCGAACCTCGACTTTTAATATGTAATAAATTTTATTTATGGACAATTTCGCATTTAAAATGAATATAAAAACGCACAAGGGCAAGTCCATCTCGGTTACCGGTTGGCAGACGGGTAAAAAAGTGCAGCATCCAATCGAATCACTACAACCATTTTATTCTTTAACCTACCGCCAAGCACCAGTGTTTACATTGTTGTGTTTCGGTGTGGGGATAAAACGCATCGTTTCGCAACCTATTCATTTGCCAACCTGCTTTTTTTCTGTAACTACAAATATTTCAGGATTTTTATAAAACTAACCTAACCTAACCTATAGGGTTCTACACGATGGTCCTGAAATAAATCCAAAATGATATGTTTGTGAAATGAATCATTTGTGAAAGGCTGGTTATGAAATAATAGGATCCCGATAAAACAACCGGTAAAATTACTAGCATAGAAAATCCATTTTCCTCAGGTTTGGCAACTTTTTTAAGGATTGCAGTCTAGAGCGTCGGTGGCCTAGCGGCTTAGGGGGTCGAGTCGTGATCATAAGGTTTCGAGTTCGAACCCTCGCGGCTACCATGTACCAATTAGTTTTAGTTTAAGTACATTACCCGATGCCTTTACGGTGAAGGAAAAACATCGTGAGGAAACCTGCACATTCGAACAAGCTGAGTGTGTAAGAGGGTAATTGCACAAAAGGTCCTAAAGGGGTCGAAGTGTATCAGAAAGGGCTCAAAGAATTGTAGTCTTGGATGCAAATGTCTGTGGGTCTCGAATACCTCTTACCATCATGTGTCCTGTGTGCCTGTTTAGCTAGTCTATGGAAAAAAAGGCTTTTTCTAGATTAAAGCCGCGTAGCAACTGTCCAAGGCATTAACAGCCTTCGTCAATTAAAAGTTTTCAATACTGAAGCGCCACCTTGGTCTGTTGCAGACAGTTCCACGTAAAAGTTAGATGGAAACTTAACAAGATTATTATTCTCACAAGTTGGATTTTACGAGTCACTTTAATTAGTCAAAGCTTAGAGCTTTAGTAAAATGCTAAAGCTACAAATTAACAACTGTTACACAAAAATAATACTTGAAACTAGCTTTTTCTTGCGAACTCGTCCGCGTGAAACTCTACATATTTATGTAGTATGTATGTAAACACTTTGATGTAAGTACAAAAAAGTACAAAGGTGAACTTATCGCTTTAAGGGATCTCTTCCAGCGAACCCTTGAGAGGTTGGGAAAAGTGAAAGGATGTGCTTCGAGTAGGCAAGTGTACTCATTTATATAGGAAAAGAGCATAACAATACCAATCGATACAGATAAACTACGTTTATGTAGAGGACAGTTGTTACAATATTTAGTAGCAAGAGTCGTGCCAGAACTTCATCAATTTGCTTTTTAAGAAATTTACTGAATGTGATTGCCCAATGCCGGCCAAGGTTCGAGAATCTCATGACAAAAAGGGAAATTCAAATGAATAGTTTAGCTTGCAACGGGGTAATAGGAGTTAAAGATCTTGAATGTATTATTTATTTGATTGGGAGTTATCCCATTATCCAGGGCAATCAAAATTACAAGACTGTGCCATTTACTATCTATACCGTGAAGAAGGAACAAACAAGCATTTATAATATAACCAACTATTACCTACGCTGCCCTGCTAACAGAAAAGGCAGTATCTCAAATTCTATGGTCAAAGCAGATGCAATCCTATCGTGTTGGATATAAGGTTGCATTTGCTACAGGAGTTTTGTCTGAGATACTGCCTTTTGTGTTAGCAGGGCAGTACGTAGCCTTTAAAACCAATTACGGGCTTCTTTTTTGCGACTTCTAATAATTTATTGTAAGTATTTAAGTTACATTAAAAGAATAATGTGCTATATGTTCATTAGGTTTTCAAAAACTCTATGACGTATCTTCGCTTAGGTAACTGTACCACACAAGTCAAAATAACTCAGTTAAGACTTTGTATTACATTAAATTAACTCTTAATCGTTGTCAATCGTTGACTTACACGTTTTTCTTAGCTAAGCGACGTTATGCAACTCTAATGTACCTATATGAATTTCGTGTTCTTAGGAGGAGTGTGCTAGGTATTTTTAGAGTTCCGTAATCCAACTAGCCCTTATAGCTTCGCCAGGTTCGTTCGTTCGTCCTTCTGCAGCCTAGCTCAGAGAGTCTTAGTACTAGAAAGCTGTTACTTTTCATGAATGTACAAATTAGTCACGGCAACAATTACTTTATCCTACACGTAACGTGGGGATGTATTTTTTTTCGTCTTCCCCATAGTGTGGGTTGTCGTTGGATAGGTCTTTCACAAATTGCGGTTTTGTCTAAACAACTCTTTGATTAAGGGATCCGTTTATGAAATATTAAGCGCTAATTATGTTTCTAGTACTTAACTGCTTTGGAACCCTACATTGAGCATGGTCCGACATGCTCTTGCCCGGTTTTTATTTTAAGATGTAGTAGGTAAAGTTAATAGCTTAAAACACCTTCCTAAATTAGTCACTAACGAGACGCTGCAATACAATATACAGAAAACAACCAAGACTCAGGAACAAATCACACAAGAAACGTCGTAAGGCCCAAGGTGCAATAGGATTGCAAATTCAAATTCAAATTCAAAATCATTTATTGCGTATCACATTTCATTAACATCAGATGGAACTATAGGCTAAAGCTTAGGTATGCATGTGACGCCCTGTAAGGGCACAGCAACATGATGTGGGGACGTTATCAAAGATTTTTTTATGGCATTGAGAAGGCAAACGAGCACAAAGGCCACCTGATGGTAAGTGGAAACTGTGACCCATAGACACTCGCATTTACAAGACTGCAAATGCGTTGCCAACCCTGAGGACTAAGATGGATTGCCTCTATGCTAGTTATTTCACCGGCTGTCTTATCCCCAAACCGGAACACAACAATGCGAACACTGCTGTTTGGCGGTAGGTTAATGGATATGACCGCCACCAGCTTCGGTTGTCGATCGGGGTCGCTCGACAACCGAAGCTGGTGTTGAGTTGATTAAAACCATTTTTAATGCCTGGGAAGGGTCACAGGATGCTTTAGGTATTTTTTGTGATCTGTCCAAGGCCTTTGATTGCGTTAACCATGACACATTGATCAGGAAACTACACCACTATGGAGTTAGAGGTACTGCGCTAAACTTAATAAAAACGTACTTATACGGGAGAATACAAAGGGTAGACGTGAATGGAGTACGATCACCTGGGTCATTGGTCTCAATGGGCGTACCACAGGGCTCAATATTGGGTCCATTTTTATTCCTCATCTACATAAATGACTTACCTTACCTTATAAAGGACAACCATGATATAGTCTTGTTTGCTGATGATACGTCACTTGTGTTCAAAGTTAAACGACAACAGCAGTTTAATGTCAATGTAAACAATGCTATATCAAAAGTAGTCGATTGGTTTAGTGTTAATAATTTATTACTGAATGAGAAAAAGACGAAATGTATAAAGTTCATGACTACTAATGTGAAAAATAGTCAAACTACTGTAACTATTAAAAATGACAAACTAGACCTAGTTAATGATACAGTGTTTCTTGGTATAACGTTAGACTCCAAGCTCCAATGGGGTCCTCATCTTGCTGGATTGGCGGGTAGACTCAGTTCTGCAGTTTTTGCAGTTAATAAGATTCGGCAATTAATAGACTTAGATACCGCTCGATTAGTTTATTTTAGTTACTTCCATAGTATTATGTCATATGGTATTTTACTGTGGGGTAGTGCTGCTGATGTAAATAGCATCTTTGTTCTGCAGAAGAGGGCTATTCGTGCTGTCTACAGGATGGGCCAGAGAGACTCGCTTAGAGATAAGTTTAAAGAAATTAACATATTGACCATGCACAGTCAATACATTTATGAAAACATTATGTATGTTCATAAAAACATCGCTAAATTTAGAAAGAACTGTGACATACATAATGTTAATACCAGAAATAAATATAAGCTTGCAGTGCCCTTCACGCGGCTCCATAAAATAAAAAACTCTTTTATGGGTAATTGTATTAGGTTCTATAATAAGCTCCCAAGTAATGTTACTGAACTATCAGTAAATAAATTTAAGAGTTACGTTAAGCGTAAACTAATTTCTAAAGCATATTATAGTATTAAAGACTATATTAATGATAACAATGCTTGGGACTGAATTGCTTGTAATAAAATGTTTAGTCCTTACGACAAAAGGTTGCGAACGTCGAAAAAAAAAGACATCCGACAGAGTTTCTTACAGGTTCTTCTCTGATCGGTCGCGATTTGAACCTGCAGTCAATTTAGGCTAAGTCGCTACTATGACGTTTCAAAAGAGTTTATTATTTGTAAACCTACTTGAATAAAGATTATTCTGATTCTGATTCTGATTCTGATGGTGGTAGCGATCTGGACGGACCCCGCAAGGTCAAGGTTTATCTTTATCGCAACGGGCATAAAGTTAACCTTTTCGCCGCCGTTGGCTTGATACAAAAGTGGTCCTCACACGCCAATGACAGCTGAAAACCACAGCTAATTTTAACCTTACGTCACAATAACTCGGGTCTATTTTGCATTGTATCTGTGACCACTATAACGGTTGATGACGTGGTAGGCACGACAGTTCACGACCACTTTATGGGTTCTTGGCGTTCAAAGGGTAATTTTGCTTTGTTTAAAATTTGAAAATGCCATTGAGTTAAAGTATTTGAACCTTATTTCTTTGCTGGTAGATACAAATTGTCATTGACAAAAATCTTCCAGTTCATAGTATGGTGGGCCTTACAAGGTTACCTTTACCGGGAATCAAATCGGAGACCGAACACCGGTAGCGTAAGCAGGGTCACTTACCTTACACCAAGAAGATGAACTAACCTAATATTAAAAATCGAAAGCGAATCTCGCAATCCATAAAAAAAAATATTATACATAAATATTATTATTATATTATTTGTTGTGTTCCGGTGTAGGGATAAGACAACCGGTGAAATTAACTAGCATAGAGGCATTCCATCTTAGTCCTCAGGGTTGGCAGCGCATTTGAGGTCTTAGGATTATAATCTTGAGAATACAAATGTCTATGGGTCTCAGATTTCACTTACCATCAGGTGGCCTGAGTGCTCGTGTGCCTTCTCCTTAATATAAAAAAACCTATAATTATAATAACGTCATGGCAAACCTTTCCCTTTATGAAACGTACTTACACAATTATCTAAAACCAGTCAAACAGTCGTAAACCTACCGTGAGATACGCTGTTTTTATAAATGTAACTCTTAACAAGCGAGATTAAAATAGTTACCCGCGGACGATCGGCGCGGGCGCACGCTTGTTCCAATTTCAAAATGTTAACCGTCAAACTTGTTTTGTTTTTATTATTTGCCGCCATAGCGCGCGGCCAAGAGTCCAAGCCAGTGGTTAGAGTGACCCAAGGGATTCTGCAGGGGTCATGGAAGGTGTCAACGAAGGGAAGACCATATGCTAGTTTCGAAGGGATACCTTACGCGAGACCGCCAGTGGGAAAATATAGATTTAGGGTAAGTTATGTACATATAAATTGTTATAATAAAAGCCGATGTTGTTTTTGTACCAAGTTAAATTAAGCTATAACAGCGTACTCGTAATTACTATGTTTATGCGTGCGGTTTTGTAAGGCATATTTTTTGCGAGTATTTTTTTATTTCGTTCTATTTGTTTATTTAACTTTGGAAGTAATTTAGTGTTTAGTATACTGTTATTGCTATAAAGCGATTACTCCTTCATTTGCTAAACAGTTTTAGAACTTAGATTGTTAATTTTTATCAACACAATTATAACCTAAAATTAAAACCAAATAAACCAAGTACAAACGAAAAATTTACAGAATAAGTTAAACATTTTATTTCATATAGTTTTTCTTTAACATTGGTCACATGCTCTTTCATTTAAGTTTTTTTTCAGATTTTTAGTATTTGTAGTTTTGGCTGTGGGGGGGGGGGACAATTGAGTCTAACAAAAATTAGCGCTTTAAAGCTTAAAATTTCATAAACGAATTACTTAATTAAAAAACTGTTTTCACAAACCCATAATATTTTTGAAAGACCTATCCAACGACACCACAAACTATAGGGTAGACGAGAAACAAAAAACATCCCCACGTTACGTGTAGGGGAGGTACACTAAAAAAAAATATTTTTTTACTTTTTATTGTATCACTTTGTTGGCGTGACTAATATGCATTTTCATGCCGAATTGCAGCTTTCTAGTACTAATAGTCTTTGCACTAGGCTGTGGACGGACGGACGGACATGGCGAAACTATAGGTTTTCCTAGTTTGACTACGGAACCCTAAAAAACAATTGGAACTTTAAGTAAATAGTGTTCTGAATTTAAATGCAACAACGATTCAATTTGATTTATGGCGCTTTTGTATTAAAGCAACGAATTGTCCTCGCGCGTGATATCCATGTACTTATTTCTTTAATAAGTTCATGGGAGTGTCTATAAATAACTTCACACTGGCAAAATACACCGTAACAGGAAGAAAAGCCATTAATTAATATTAGAATTAGAGTTATTTGAATCAGTCAGTTTGTTTGACATGACTTCACAATTCCACGAGCGAGCGAGCTCGTACAAGCTTTCAGCTACCTAATTAAGAACGCCCCTAAAATGTTGCTTGTACAGTCAAGGGCAAAAATATGTATACACTTTAGTACCTTGTCTATTTAACGTCATGTTTAAGCTGTCATATGAAATTGTGACAGCGATTAAAGCGGCAAGGTACTAAAGTGTATACATACTTTTGCCCTTGACTGTACAGCTCTGACGGCTCAGCTCTGACTTAAACCCGACCGTTAATAATTCATCGAAACCTACAAGAGAATAGCAACTGGATTAACATAGAATACTTTGACAGAGAATTTCATTGTATATTTGAAAAAAAAACTAAGCGAATGAAGCCATAGTCGCGGATAAAAGTAAGAAATAAAGAAAATTCATTCGAGCCGCGGAAAGGGAACATGCTGAACAAGAACCGGTTACACAGAACTGTGTTGTATAGCCAAATGGAGCTCCGCTTACTTAGTAAAATTCGGAGAGCTGACTTTCGTTGGCCCCTTTTCAGAGTTCCGTATTCAAACTAGTAACAATTATAGTTGCGCCATATTTGACTCTTTGTAGGTACCTATGTCAGACTCACTTTTTAAGGTTCCGTAATAAATAAGGAACCTTTACATATAGTTTCGCCATGTCTGTCGGTCCGTCTGTTTAACTTAGAGACCCTTGGTACTACAACGCTGTTATTTCTATGTAGTTTACAATTTTTTTTACACTATGACATTTATAAATTTAATTCGGTTTAAGAAATTATTATGTACATATTATTATCAATTTTTGGATCCGTTTTCAGATAGTTTTTTTGTGTGGGGTGTCATAGATAGCTTATTAAAAAATAGTCGGGGTAGGTCAATAGTCGGGGTAAAGAACATTGTTTTTTTATTTCGTAGGCCGTTTAGTAAATATTCAACTCTAAGGCTGCTTCCTGACTTGTCGGTATGGTTGCAGTAAAACACGGAATCGGCAAGGGTTTCTAGGCAACCAGCGGCATCTACTAATCAATGGGCAGCGTTTACGCCGCCTGGGCTGGGATTCTACACGTATTTCTACAATAACGTATATTATAAGCTATATCATTATTTTCATATTAAGTTTAACATGAAATAACTATTCATTATACGTTATTTTAAATAAAAAAACGCTTGTTGAATATGTGTATAAATCATTGCAAAGACCTCGCTTGATCTTATTGATTATCGAGTAATCATGGTGAATTGGTTCGTTTAGTTCTGTTTACATCTTTTGCAAGTTCTATTGACACAGACTTTAAGTAAATCTAAGTTGGTTTCTGAGTTACAGACGACTAAAAGGTTTCACTCGGCTCATTCAATCACCTAAGTTAGCACAAATAACATATAGAAAATCAGCTCATACTTGTATTACTTTAGAGGTAGTTTTTTAAGGTTCCGTAGTCAACAAGAAACTCTTGTAGTATCTTCATATCTTGTTATTACAAAGCTGTAATTTGGCATAGTTATTTATAAATGTACCTACGTTATGCCAATGAAGCAGAAAAAAACTTAAAATATTTTTTTGGAGTACTTCCAGTACCTACATTTCAAACAATATATTTACATACAGTGTCATTCTATGGAACTTGCTAACTATGTAAACAAGCCGCCATCCTAAAATTGACATTAGATGTCAATTACAATATATTGTTTGTTTACATAGTTAGCAAGTTCCATAGAATTACAGTATACATACAAAACATCACGCCTTCATTCCCAGAGTAGGGTTGGCAGAGCTACAAAAATACCAACAACTCTAAAAAGACTTGTAGATAATTCTGTAACCACATTTTGCACAAGCGGACTAAGTTGTTTACCACTGTATTAGTGATAAGTTGCAAGCCCATCGCCTAACAATACTACAAGCCCTTATTCCCTTAGTCGCCTCTTACGACATCCACGGGAAGACATGGAGTTGCACTATTCTAGCCCGGCAACCACACAGGGTAAAATATTTAATTTTACATTGTTACATTGGGGGAGGTATCATTGAATACCTCTTAAGAAGTCTTTATGTATATTTGAAGGAAATATTAAACTCGAAAAGTTTAATTTTCGTTAGAATTGCGCTTCCTGCAAATTACTTCGTACTTGGTGTTATTGAGATAGTTTTTTGTACACTTATCAAATGTTGTATTTCCCGCTTGTCGCTCAGTACATCTCTATCGTTACAGACTAGATGGAAAGTGAGAACTGAGGGACAAACAAGTCGCGGACCACTTTTGCTAACCCTTCTGTAGTACTTAACAGATTCGGAACCCTACACTGAGCATGGGCCGACATACTCTTGCCCAGTTTTTGCTTTTTTAACGCAACTGACGCCAGAAAAATGCAAATATGAATTCCCATGACAATAGGTAGGTAAGTGCTTCGTTTGTTTCAGATGAAAAGAAAAGAAAGAAAGAAATACATTTATTCGTGAAAATCAACAACAAAGAACAGAGGAATACGCACAAGAAGAATGTAGGTACGAATTGGTGCCAACTCAGCGTAATGCTGGCATTTGTCAGCGCTGGTCTTCCGTTGGAACCACCAGGTGAAACCACGAAAGGTTCACAAACATAATTATTTAAAGAAAGCAAAACAAATTAAAGCTAAGAAAATAAAATGAAATAAATTACAACAAATTACTGTTAATTTGCTCACGATTTCCGTAAACAAAGTTGAAATTAGAAATTGACATAAAGTCGTATCTATCGTACGTGTGAAAGTAATGTGTATGTCTGTCTGTCTATTTATTACGCGTTCATGGATAAACCGCTGAACCGATTTACATGAAATTTGGTATGGAGATTGTTTGAGTCCCGGGGAAGGACATGAATAATAATAAATTGAAACATAATACCTTTTACGCATGTTTTTGGTTAACTCTTCGAAACTATACGATCTATAATAATTATTTTTCATTTAATAGTATAGTACTTACAACTTCTTAATTCTGACAAAACGGTTTTTTTACTAATATAGTGGTTTAAAAGTTAACAGCAATTATTTGAATTTGACTCCGCAATCACGGCGCACGGACACAACCTCCATCTCACGTTGTTCGCGTGGAAGCACATAAAGCTATCCCTTTTGTTATTTGTCTGGGCGTGGCGGCATATTACGTGGTCTCTTAATATAGGTAAACAAACTAAATTACCCGAGAAAATTTTCACAAAATTGGGCAATCATCTAGAATAATTACGTGTTTTGAAATTGGGTAAAAATATTCCTTGAGATGTTCATTTTTCCTTATTTATCTTTATTATTACAAAACTGCTACCCGTGACTCAGGCCGCATAAAAACATTAAACATAGCCTATGTTACTATGTCATAATGTAGCATTCTAATGGTGAAAGATTTTTTGAAATCGGCCCAGTAGTTCGAGTTTATTCGTTACATACATACAAATCTTTCCTCTTCATAATATTATGATATAAAGCCAAACTCCATATCGTCGTCTTACTTACTCAAACTCGTATGCATTTTTTTTTGCTGTTGGTAAAGTTATTGCCTGTAAGTAATACTGAATGAATATGTAATTACCAACAGCAACAAAAATATGCAGATACGAGTTTGAGTAAGTAAGACGACGATATATAGGCTTTTACCACTAAAATATTTTTTCAAATCGGACCAGTAGCTGCTGAGATTAGCGCGTTTTAAAAAACAAACAAACAAACTCTTCAGCAATATTATCATAGATAGTATAAAACAAAGTTCCTTTCTGCGTCGTCTGTCTTTGCCTTTCTGTCTGTCTGTGCATCCGCTAATTCTCCTTAAACCACACAACGGATTCTGATGCGGTGTTCACTTTCAGATAGGAAATTTTTCATGGAAGGTGTTACAGAAAACTCACAAAAGCCGAACCGAAGCGAGAGCGGGTCGCTAGTATATCTATTACTTACATACATACATAACATCACGCCTTCATTCCCCGAGTGGGGTAGGCAGAGCTACAGAAATACCAATAACTTAATAACTTTAAAAAGACTTGTTGATAATTCTGCAACCACATTTTGCACAATCAGGCCAAGAAATTTACTAGTGTATTAGTGACAGGTTGCAAGACCATCGCCTAACAGTACTAAAAGCCCTTATTCCCTTAGTCGCCTCTTACGACATCCACGGGAAGACATGGAGTGGCACTATTCTAACCCTGCATCCACACGGGTAAACTTAATGTAATTTTAAAATAAACGATCTCGTTTACATCTTTAAATCATAATTAGTGACTTGCCCGTAAGCATATAAAGTATTTATTTATTTATTTATTTATTCATAGGTACACAATCAACACTTACAGTAAATAACCAAACATGCTGATCACCTTAATTAACAATATAGATAAAGAGAGTAACTATAAACATAGACTATACTAGGCTACAACAGAGCTTAACCTGGCCCTAGCTTCCAGATAGCTGGTGGCTGAAGCCACAAGCCTAGCTTCGGAGCTACAAAACAAATCCACGTCGCCGTCACTGTGTAGAATGTCATTGAGTAATGTAAGCGCGCGGAGGAGCGGGGAGTGGGAGTGGCTGCGCGTGCGCGCCGCCGGCACTGCGAGCAGTGGCCGCCGCCGCGGGCGCAACCGGACGGTGGGCACCGAGGGCACCCACAAGCCAATTTCGGATAAAAGGGAAGGATTATAGGTTAAACCTCGCAATAGTTGGAAGAAATACCTAACGAGATGGATATCCCTACGGATTTCTAGGGAAGAACAACCGACCATTCCGAGAATGAACAATGTGGGATAGAGTTTGGGGTAATAACCACAAGGTCTGTTGTAGAGGAAACGGATAAAAGATTTCTGCACCCTTTCGAGCATCAGTATGTACTGGGTCTCGTGTGGGCTCCACACGACTACATTTGTTTCTAACTTGCTACGAACGTAAGCATTGAACAGCGCTATCATAGCGGCCCTATTGGTAAATGTTTTAGATTGCCTGATCACAAAACCCAAGCATTTCCGGGCCGAGTCGCATGTCTTAATTATGTTCAAGTTGAAGCTAAGTTGAGAATCGAACCACGTACCGAGATCTTTCACGGAGCTTACACGCATCATAGGCGCGCTATGCAGGATGTAGGGGAACTGAAGAGGATTTAATGCCCGCGAGTATGACATAATTGAGCACTTTTCAGCATTCAGTTCCAGGCTATTGTCTCTACCCCAACGGCAGACACTGCTAATGTCTTCTTGGAGTTTGGCACAGTCGCCAAGACTAGCAACATCAATCGCTAGTTTTACGTCATCGGCAAATAGAAGACATGAGGCGTGCTTGATAGAGGCCGGGAGATCGTTTACTAATATTAAAAATAGCAAAGGACCGAGCGAACTACCTTGCCCGATTCCCGACGTCACTGGATACAGGTCTGATCTAGTATTTTTATAACTAACATATTGCTTCCGGTCCGACAAGTAATTGTGAATTAGGCTCAATACATCCGCCGAAACGCCAGCAAGGTCTAGCTTCTTCAGTAAGATGTCGGGGTGCACTCTATCAAAAGCTTTACAAAAATCAAAATAAGCAACATCAACTTGGCGACGCTGGTCTAAATGATTGGATATTAAAGTTGATATGTTTAGAAGGTTTGAAGTAGTGGAACGTTTAGGGAGAAATCCGTGCTGCTCATCACAGAACCAACTGCGCAACTGGCTATACAACTGGTTATAAATCACAGATTCAAAAATCTTCCCAAACACTGACAATACCGCTATGGGTCTGTAATTGCGGATATCTGACTTATGACCTGACTTGTGAACTGGAATAACTTTTGTTGTCTTCCAACACGTTGGGTACGTCATTGTCTCAATAGATAGGTTGAACAGACGCAGTAGCGGCTGAATGAAAGATTCACCGCAGTCCCTAACTATAAATTGTGGTATATTGTCAGGCCCCTGGGTGAACTTTGCCGCCAGCCGCTTAATAGCTGACCTAATATGTGACTGATCGATGCACTTAATGTGTATTGTCCCTGGAAACCAATGGAAGGCTGTAGAGCCAAAAGAAATGATAGGTGAAGGGGAGCCTGGAGTAGACATACTACCCAGGGGTAAATAGACACTTTTGAAATAGTGAGCAAATCCATCGGCAACCTCTTGCGATGACTGAGGGGCGAAGGTATCAGCCTGCTTACATGCGCGGTTGCGTTTGATAAATGCCCAGAATGAAGTATTATGAGTCGAACATAGGTATATTATTACATAATTTTCAAGTCGGCAACTAATTTTATTATTCATTAAGAGGATTGGAAACCTAAAAAATACCTGTCAGTTTACTAGTGTATTAGTGACCAAGCCCATCGCCTAACAGCACTACAAGCCCTTATTCCCTTATCCTCTTACGATATCCACGGAAAGACATGGAATGGCGCTATTCTAGCCCGGCAACCACACGGATATATATTTCTTAATGGCCCTTTTACACGATGGCCATCACGGGCCAGCGTAAGATACGCCTACCTTAAGGCTGCGTTTCCACAAGAGCTGTGCGAGGTAGCGGAGCGGTGTGCGAGGAAAAATCCACCAATAGGAGAGCTGCGCTGTGCGAGGCTTGGAATTCTATTGGTGGATTTTTTCCTCGCACACCGCTCCGCTACCTCGCACAGCTCTGGTGGAAACGCAGCCTTAAGCGAGTAACATAATCCTGTATCTCACTCTTGCGCATTAGGTACTGCGCCGCTACGCTGCTGGCCTATTTTAACGCGAGAGAAGTGAGTCGAGTTCTATATGGTACCAAGCTACCTAATTGAGAATGAGCGCCATTAAATGTGTGCTCTACGCTCTGACGGGACAACTGAATCTCGCCGGTTAATGTAAGCCATCGAGTTGAAACGCTTAAGAGATTCACATCCTTGATCTTGGCTGAGATGCCCGAACCAAGACACGACATAAAAATACAATGTTATATGACTTTTTCTTTGACATATCTTGAGACGTACATCTTAGCTCATATCAGTTTATTAACATGGCCTTAAATCCATGTCATTGTTGAAAGTAATTTTACTAAGATTTACAGCCCAAAGCTATTTTAAAGGTAAATAAAACCTTTTTGTTCCGAATACTCGATAAATCTTAGTCCAAAATTTGGCAAACAACTTTGGCACTCGTAAAGTTTAAGGGGGTTGTCACGGTGACTTTTGCAGCGATTCAGTTGCGATGCAATCGCGAAAATAAAATTATGAACGTTGAAAACATTCATACATACATTAAATCAAGCCTGTTCCCCAGAGGGGTAGGCAGAAACCACTACTTTCCACCTACTACGATCCTGACAAATCTCTTTCACTTCTTCCACATTTGGTTTCGTGTACTTAAGATTCGCTTAGGGCGGCCCCTTTCGACCCTTCCACGTACTTTCACACAGTATATATCTATATCTCTTTATATATCTCTTTCGTCAATCTTCTTTCATCCATCCCTTCCAAATAACCGAACCATCGAAGCCTGCCCTTTTCAATCTTAGTCACTACATCTTCTTTCAGTCCACATTTCTCTCTGATCCATTCATTCCTTTTTAGGAACCCCAAACTAGGAACCCAGGCTAGTTTCGCCATGTCCGTCTGTCCGTCCGCAGCCTAGCGCAGAGACTCTTAGTACTAGAAAGATGTAATTTGGCATGAATATGCATATTAGTCACGCTAACAAAGTGGTACAGTCGAAGTCATAAATATGTTTACACTTTAATACCATGTCACTTTCATTCACTGAGCCAATAACATATAATTATATATAACGGCTGTACACGTAACTTGGGGATGTATTTTTATTTTCTCGTCTACCCTATGTGGGTTGTCGTTGGATAGGTCTTTCAAAAATATTATGGGTTTGTGAAAACAGTTTTTCGATTAAGTAATCCGTTTATGAAATTAGAAGCTTTAAAGCGCTTAAGACTCAAGTGTCCCAACAGCCAAAACTACAAATACTAAAAATCTGAAAACTAAATTTAAAGGAAAACTATCTTTACTAAGTAGACATCATTGCTTCTTGAGATATAGGCGATGAAAGAGTTTATACCTATTAAAATCATCTAAGACGGCAACAATTGACTTTAAATAGAAAATTAGTTAGTACTTGTTGATTTTTATGTTTGTTCTTAACGGCTTCGGAACCCTACACTGAGCATGGTCCGACATGCTCTTGCCCGGTTTTTTTTGGGTAAAAAAACTGTGAAACAGTCAATGCGTATACCCTCACACGCGCAAACTAATTTCTGCATCGCTCGCTACACTACTATAACGAAACAGCCACGATACGGTATATTCCCTCCCTCCCCCACTCTTCGTAATCCAGATGTCGCGCAAAACAGCCACATGTTCGTAGCAACGCTGAATCAATATACAGTCCCGCTTTTGCATGGATGCTGAATTTAAGCAGCGCGACTGTCGCGCGTTTGTATTGATATAAGACTGTATCACTACTGCATTGCCTCTGTCACGACTTGCAAATGCGACAAGCGGCCAGCCCTCTATTTCACTATCTTGACAATGACGCGTGGCAGGTGACGGTTCGGTATACATTGCAAAGTTAACACGCTGATACATCACTGGGTTTCATAAAAGTGGCGCTATGTACACTCAAATGTCACCTGTCACCTGTCATAGTCATCATCATCATCAAATTTAAGAGCCAGGCTCTTGTCGGTGGAGTAATTGCCACTTATCTCTACTCTGTGCCAGTCATAGTCAGGGTGGTAAAATAGAGGGCAAGGCCTCTATTCTACCAAGTTAAATCGATATTGCGTTTGACGTGTTTTAGTATCGTTTTTAACTCGGCCGCCAATACTAATAAGTACATAAGAGTTATCAGAACGTTGACAATATACGGAAACACGTCAAAGACGATATTATCGTTTTTACCATGTAGAATCCGGTCCCAAAGTCGCTATGCAGTCGCACCTTCACGAACGCGCAACTGCATACCTACAAAAGTCGCCGAATGCCAACTCCCTAAATTGCTATATGAAGCGAAGTCTTTAAGATCTGTCCAGGAAAAGTGCAAGAGATAAAAAGTTTCCTTATGATATGGTTCTTATTTTTTTTTTATTATAACTAATAACGTAATAACAAGCTTAATTATAAAACAACGTGCTGCAAAACTGTTTTCACAGTTTGACTGTGGGATCCGAGAGTCTTAATATAACAGTTGTTAACAATAATCAGTTGTAATAATTACATACATACATAAATCACGCCTGTTTCCCAGAGGGGTAGGCAGAGACCACTTCTTTCCACCTGCTACGATCCTGACAAAGCTCTTTCGCTTCTTCCACATTAATACTTAAATTAAAATATTATTTAAGTAATGCTTAAACAAGGCTTTCTTAAACGTATTTTTGTCAGGCTCCAATCTAACAGCTGCAAATAAGCTGTTGAGGATGAAGACAAGCGCTTCTCAATAAGCCTGTCCCCATAGTCTTTACTCACTCTAGGTACAGAATATTTACCAGCGGCTACTGACCTGTTAGTTAATCTCTTGATTGCTATATTGATTAACTGCCAATAAATACTTGTGTGTTTGGGATTCCATACAAAAATAATAAAAAATGTTTGTCGTGACTTCAGTTTATCTGTCTGCATGTCACAGAAGCTTTTATCAGCAACTATTAAAGTTATTAACTAGACATTCAGCATAATTGTATTAACTGCGATGTATGTATAGATGCGGCCTATACATACCCTTCTAATCTGTGGCATCTATGGAGATGGATACTAGGAGCTCGTTCTATTGACAATGTAATTGTCTTATTATTTTTTGTAGCTAGCCCAAGGTTTATGACGCATTGGTTCTAATTACAGTGATTTCATGTAAACGTATTTATCTATAAATAAATAATAATCTATATTTGGCACAATGTTTTTTTTTAATAAATATTAGAAAATTCGTCTAGTATGGAGGCTTGACACATGAAAGTGACTTGAATAAGTCAAATGTGTTTCCATTTAAATCTCTGTATTATCTCTGTACACTTATTCCGGGGCTGGGATTCTACACGGTAATAACGATATCGTCTTTGACGTGTTTTCGTATTGTCAACGTTTTAATAACTCTTATGTCATTTACAATAATGGGGACTATGACATAAACGATTCTAAAACACGTCAAACGCGATATCATTATAACGCAGTAGAATAGAGTCCCTGTTTATTTCTCCAATAAAGTAAATAAATAAATATGAAAGGTCTAAATCTGCACATTCCTAAACTATTTTCGTAGCTTTGACTGCTAGCCAAAAATGTTTTTGGCCTGACCGTTTCACTGAAAACATCCTGTCTTATACATACCTATTTATATTTTCCGGGAAAACTAAAATTTAGCTATCTATTAACAGGTTTTGAACAATTTCCAAAAAACTTTAATAATTTGTGTTGGTTTTAGGCAAGTTAAAATGGAACTTAATGAGTAGGAAAAACATCCATAAATACCTTTAGCATTGTCTCGAAGCCGACTCTAGTTTTCTATCATAAAAACGGAACCCACAGAGCGCGAGTCAGCTTCGCTCTTGACCGCTTTTTGTCTAAAGTAGCTTTTGCCTGCGACTGCATCCATCGCTGCTCGTTAGCCGGCTTTTCTTCGAAAACGAATAAACAATATTCTGTCCATCCCCGGGTTAAAGCAATTATAAATTGTAATTAAATCATTTTGTTCCTACAAACTAGAAAGTGAGTCAAGGAAAATATCGAGAGAGATACAGTTGTGTTTTATTATTGATATTATTTGAAACGCCCTGGCCAAGGCCGAGTTGAGTTAGAATAACATTTATTAAATGCTGAACTAGCTCGGTCTGTCTGTTCATCTGTTACGCTTAAACAGGTGAAATTAAGTATAGGAATAGCTTGAGCGCCGGGGATGGAAATATACTATATTTCATTACTTAATAAGTCCTGACATTAAACATTTTCAAACGCCAGCCTAAAAAATGGCTAGTACAAAAGTGTTTCTACTCCGTGAACGAATACTTTGCTTAGGTGACGGTGACATTATAGTAACAATATATTCTCTTTGGCAATGTAGTGCCCGTAGCTGTGACCTATATTATTATTTTTATATCTTTGTCTCTCTTCTTAGTTTTAATATTTCAGTTATATTTTGCATGCCAGCTGCTGGTAAAGTGTGTGAAACCTATAATATTTTGTAAGACCATTGTATGTAACACATTATACGCAAAATAAATATATTTTGATTTTGATTTTGAATGTAGTTATTTTTTACACGACAGACCAAAAAAAGCATTGTAATGTTTTCAGGATTCATGTATGTATTTTTGAGTTTCTTTTTTCCACGATAACTTCTTAATGCCTCAACCAAACCTAAGCGTGTGAAATATCATTAGAATCCTAAAGTTAGCGCAAGTAACATAGGTTCGGTTTTGTGTAAAAATAAAGCATGTGGTGGCTATGGTAATAAAATAACAATCATTAAAAAAAAAAAAAATATCTAACCTACATCTTTTTAGGGTTCCGTAGTCAAACTAGGAACCCTTATAATTGTAATGTCCGTCCGTTCGTCCGTCCGTCGGCAGCCTAGCGCAGTCTCTAAGTACTAGAAAGCTGTAATTTAGCATGAATATACATATTAGTCTCGGCAACAAAGTGGTACAGTAAAAAATAAAAATAAATATTTTGATGGTACCTCCGCTACACGTAACGTGGGAATGTATTTTTTTTTCTCGTGTACCTCATAGTGTGGGGTGTCGTTGGAATAAGTCTTTCAATTGTGAGTTTGTAAAACAATTTTTCGATCAAGCCAAAATAACCAAAACTACAAATACTAAAAATCTGCAAAAAAACCTTCAATGAAAGAGCATATCACGAATTTTAAAAGGAAACAATCTCGACTCAGTAGACATCATTGGTTCTTGAGGTACAGGCAACTAAAGTGTTTATACCTACTGAACTCATTTAAGACGGCACCAAATGGCTTTAAGGACTTTAAATAGAATATTGGTAATTATTTAATTACTTGTTAAACCTACTCTGCGGAACCCTACACTGAGCAGGGTCCGACATGCACTTGCCCGGTTTTTATTGTATAAATGTAAACTTTAACTTATTATTTATTGTTTTTTTTATTACAATAAATAAATACGTGTTCCCAGACTAATTAGAAGATTGCTCAGCAACGCATGCAATGAGTTTGAGTTTGGCTTTATACCAAATGGGCAATGCTAATTGTTATTTTAGGCCAGATGTGCCGCAAATGAATTCTTAATGGGTTTGGTACATTTTGGGTTGAAAAATATTTTTACAAGCTTTTATTTAACTTGACTGCGTACATTTATTAACCCCTAATGAAAAGTGTGGAATGTTGTAAGTTAAACATATCTAATTCTGTGTACTAGAATCAAATTCATTTTAATTAATAGAGAAAAAAGATTTAAAAAACAAAAAAACGCTCTCAAAAACCTAATATGTTATTCCAACTGAAGTCGGCTTTTTTGGTCAAAATATTGTGGTTGCCGTCTTCAATTGGAATAACCTATTAGGTAGGTGCCTACAATTTAAAAAAAAGTTATTTTTTTGCGTTTTTGAAGGCGGTTTTTTGTTTTTTAAAGCTTTTTTTAAAACTTTTTAGTGATCATAAAACGCTGTTCCGTAGTCCCACTTATTAGTTGATATGAAACTTTTAAGCAAGCAACGCCGCGCCGGAAAGTTATATTAATTCTGTATGACGACATAACGGCTAAAGATTAAGGATTATCTATCTTGAACTTGCTTTCTGGATATAAATATACTCGTAAAATATATATTTAAACCGCTTTAATACTTTTAGAGGCCTGATTAAGCAATACTTAACTGGTTATAGTTAATGAGCATAAGTTCACACTTTACAAAACAGTAGGCCTTTTAGTATATTTTGCAAGGGTTTCTAGCGTTTAGCGCACAGAATTAATTTATCGTTATTTCCTCGGAAACTGACTTTTTTCGGTATTAATGTAGCCTGTGTGCTATTCCAGACTATAATCTATCATTGTGCCAAACTTCATCCAGATCCGTTTAGTCGTTTATAATACTAGCTTTGGCCCGCGACTTCGTCAACGTAGATTTCAATTATCATCATTCCCTCGGAAACTTTCGTCAATGTGTTAATCCAGGGTACCTATAAGCTATCTCTATTCCAAATTACATCTAAACCCGTCCATGCGTCGCAACGTGAAATATTAAGAAACAAAAACACACGCACACACACTAAAACTTTCGCACTTATAATATTAGAAGGTTGGTATAATAAGAAGTAAGATATAATAGGTTAAGATAATATCCAGCTAAACTAGGGCAAGGGTGTGTTTACAGATTTCGTTATCAATGTAATAAATCTAATGAATGAATGAAGACGTAAACAAGATGATAATAAAACTTTTGGTAAACTATTAGGTCACGGAAACAATACTATTATAAATCTTTAAGCAGATTACACAAAATGTGTACGTGTGTGTGTACTGTGTATGAGTGTGTCTGCGCTCGTGGGGGTAAATACCCCCACTTTCCAAACTTACTCACATACTTTCCAAATGGAAAGTAACTGTTTATATGTCTGTTACGCATAGCGAAACCACTGAAATTATTTAGATAAAATTTAGTACGGATAGGTATAGCTTAAACCCCAAGGGAGGACATAGGGTACTTTATACATAAAAGTAAAAGTTTTAAAAACAAAAAACCGCCTTTAAAAACGCAAAAAATAACTTCTTTTAAAATTCTAGGCATCTACCTAATAGGTTAGTCCAACTGATGGCGCCTTTTTTGGTGAAAATATTGTGGTCGCCGACTTCAGTTGGAATAACCTATTAGGTAGGTGCCTAGAATTTTAAAAGAAGTTATTTTTTGCGTTTTTAAAGGCGGTTTTTAGTTTTTTTTTAACATTTATTTTATTTTATACTTTTTAGTGATCATAAAACGCGGTACCGTAGTCCCACCGCCAACGCCACCGCAAGCAACGCCGCCGAAAAGTCATAGTCATATTATTATTTCAACAAGTAAATATTCCTCGTTGTAGTCGCTCAACTATCTTAATCGAGATATCTTATCGCCACCCTTGAAATAGGCACCGTTGAGGAGTTCCGATGGCCATCTCTGGCCTTCATCATCAGTTCCACTTCCCCAAATGATACTTTCTGAATGCAAGTGCTAGATTTGTTTCTGAAAATACTAAACTCGCTACATGTTTGCCTACAATATTTGAGGAGTTCCCTCAATTCCGCACTGATCCCTTCATCAGATTCAGATTTGAGGACAATGGGACCACCTCGAAAGTATACTCTATCAAACTAAAAAAATTTTTTTTAAACTGAGTTTACAATTGACGGAGTAATCGTTGAATGTACATAAAAAAATCATACAATGAAACGTATAACCTCCTTTATTTTTGAAGTCGGTTAAAAACAACATCAACGCGGACGGAGCCACGGGCAACAGCTAGTAATAAAATAAATATCTCGGGACAATCTCACAGAAATTGACCTAGTCCCAAAGTAAGCTCTAGGCTTGTACTATGGGTACTAGACAACGATAAACTTACTTATATAGAGAAATACATAGAAAACATCCAAGATTTGAACATAATAATATACTTGCGCTTATGACACAAATGTTTGTCCGTAACAAGGACCGTTAAGGCGTGTCCAGATTATGCGCGGCAAACACTCGAACATTGGCTCGCGCGGCGGCCGCGCTTAATGTAAACGGGGTTTCCGCGCGCGGCAGCTCGAACGTTGCCGCGCTCGAACGTGCCGCGGGGCGATCCGAGCGCTGTCGGTTTTTTAGCCCGCATCAAAGGAGCTTCAGTCGCTACCGCGCGCGCAATTTGGACGGTTGTTTGTGCACGACGAATGAGCGTTTGCCATGGACAACGACAAGTGTCGCGAGTTAATCGAGTTGGATCGCTTGCCGCGCGCGGCAGCCGCGGTCTACCTAAATTCCGTCGAACATTTGCCGCGCGAGCCAATGTTCACGCGAACACTGGCTCGCGCGGCAGCCGCGCATAAGTTGTACGCGCCTTTAGCTTCGTCGATAGAAACTTATTTATTGTCTTCTTTAATAAATAAGTTACTGACAAAAATAAAAAAATGAGACAAGCTTTTGTTGCCGACTTTACTTTTTTTTGCAACGTCATAATGAGTCTGAACTCGGTGGGTCTGTTAAGTTAAGCGAACATACAAAATACATTGCAAGTTAATAATAATCTCAAACAATTAAAATTTCATATCGATAACCATTGCATAACAATCTTGAAACATGTATTCACTCTCCTTGCGTGATTTTACGTATGCGTTTAATTAATAAACTATACATTACGTAGGTATGGCAGCTTGTTACAATTAAAGACAAACAAAACACGTTTGCTTTATTGCAAATGCATCTTTATCATTAGTAGTAGAGAGTCGTATCTACTCTAACTCTGTATTGTGTATACTCTGTTTAACGCAGAAACGCAGTATTTATTGTTTCTCAGAAAGGACTCCTAAGCCTTCGTGCCAATTAATTATGAGCGGTTCCATAAATTCGGATATTGTAACCAGAGAAGCCTTTGGCTTGCCTGTTGCTTAATTATTCAAGTAGACCCCTAACATAGTCAGTTCTAAGAAATTGAAGATGCAATCAAGTAGACCCCTAACATAGTCAGTACTAAGAAATTGAAGATGCAATCAACTATAACACGAGGGCCTTTCCTTTTTAGGGTTCCGCACACAAAGGCTAAACCAAGCAATCATCAACGAAGGTAACGCTTAAATCGCGTCTATATGGAAAGAATACCCATGGAAATTTTACTCCGGGCGATACTACCGTTTCTCATCCCCTAAACCAAGTCAGATTTCCACGATTTCTTGAGATACAGACGATTAAAGTGTTTATACCTACTAAAATCATCTAAGACGGCACCAAATGACCTTAACAGTTGCAGTGTTGTGACTTTTTTAGAAACATTCTACTGAGGTGGAGTCTGTCAGGCGTCATTTTTGATAAAAACATAGAAAAAATACTGATGGGTTCTTCTTCTTTTTTAATTAATGGCGGTCCACACAGTGATTTCGCCAATGTCAAGTGAATAGAGTAAATCAGTAAACAGAATAAATCAAAATCAAAAGCCGGACATCTTTCAATCGGCCATCTTCCCTCCCCGAAGGTTACCGGAAGACCTACTGATGGGTTAATGATAAGTATTGTTTATTAAGTGTATAGCATGATTATTTAATTTTCATGTGGAATTTATAATAAGCATGTATGTATACGGGGTTCTAAATTAAAAAAATTACATTAACTTCAACAAGGAAAAAAAATCTGGAGTTTTAACATAGGTTAGTTTATAATGCCCCGAGTCTTTAGGAGAGGTTGCTGAGCGATACAGACCTATTTCACGCTAAAAAGCAATTTTTTTGGCGGTGTCTGATGACGTCACGTCAAACGCAGAGGGTTAAATAGAAAATTAGTTATTACTTGTTGATTTATGTTTGTAGTAGATACTTAACGGCTTCGGAACCCTACACTGAGCATGGTCCAACATGCGCTTGCCCGGTTTTATTAATATTATATTTTAGTTATTACGAAAAACTAGGTTTGTATACAGTCGCCCAATAAAAATGGAAAGCATACTTAGAACCCTGTCATCGTGAATGTCATTGTCACTATCATGCTTGTTATTTGATGTTCAGATAGAAGTTTATTATGATTATGCACTAAAGTGCTTAAGATTATCGTTGGGGTAACGTTTCCGTTTTTTTGTTTCTATAAAACGAGCAGATGTAGTTTTTCATAATATTCACAACATATTCAAAAATTTAAAAAGGTGGCCTATGTTTTTTAACGTCATTGACGGATATATCAGCACCAATATGGTTCAACGCCAACGACAAATATTTCCGTCATGGTTTACAGCTCAAAATAGACCCAAGTGTCTACGACACAAGGTTGACATTAGCTGGTTTGAGACGTCTTTTGTATTTGACATAGCGTTGGAAGATTAAGGGTACAGTGGGGCTAAACAAATTGCATTCGACAATCGTTAGCGATTATATTTCATTTGTAAAATGTATGGAATTGAAGTAAGCAACCGAGATAGTACTACGTTATTATCTCGGTGGCTTACGTCAATCCCATACATTTGTCTATCGAAACATAATCGCTAACGATTATCGAATGCGCCTTATCTAGCTCCAAAACAATACCGTATTTTTTACGAAAATCAGCTTCACAATTGTCTTAAAAGGGCGCTACCAAAAACATCGCGGTTTAAGACAAGCGCGCACCACGATTTTTCTCGTGCGATAATTTTGTCGCAGAAATGCAACGAAAGGGTATATAATATAAACCTTTTTAGCGAAGCTCGCCTCTAGGGTAGTGGGGATTAATTGAAAGTCCGAATTGTTATAGCAATACTTATTTTGAGAACAGATCACACGTACAGTAGGTACAGTTATTACACGATACAATTTACATGTAGTGTTTACGGTTGCGGGGATACGGAGCGACTGCTTAGCCTCTCCATCGTCCTGCGTTCCCCGCGCGGCGGGTGAAAGGAATTTGCCTCGTCAACGGGAATTTATTTCCAACTGTGTTCCCACACCTTAATTACGTAGGTTAGGTTAGGTTATATGTTTAAGATACCCTGAAAACATTATGGTTTCAGCAGAAAATAGCGTTCGATGAAATGAAATTCGATGAATTGATGAGTTACCGTAATAAAAACATGAAAGTTTTAACTAATTCAAAATAAATATGATATGTACAAATGTACCCTAGGAAACTGCCACATAAATAAATTTCAGTATAAGCCTAGAGCTTAGTTTGGGACTAGGTGAATTGGTGTGGAATCGTCCTCTGACATTTATTTATTTATTTAACACGTTGATTTAGGAAGCGTAACGTTTTCCGCAAGTGGAAGTTTTAAAATTGGCGCCATTACGATCTGGAAGAACGCCAAGCATAACTGTTACTTATTTTTACTGCATCTGCAATTAACTAATTCCAAACAATTGTGGCCGGAGCATGAGCACTGTTGAATGCCAAAGAAAATTCAAGTCGGTAATTATAAGCAGTGATCGGAATTAGGTGCAATGATCCAAATTACATGGGTCGTTTTCAAAAAAATTGTACATAGTTAAGGGCTTAATGAAAACAAAATCACGATCGCGTCCTTTGTATAACGAAAGTTAGTCATACAACCTGTATGGGTAACTTTCGTCACACAAAGGAATCAATTAAGTTTTGTTTTAATTAAAGCCCTTAACTATGTACAATTTTTTTGAAAACGACCCATATCTTCGCAAGAGGACATAGTATAGAGTGATTTATTATTATTTTTCTATATTTATCCGGGTATTATTCGTAATGTTAAACATGCATATTTTTACTAGCAATACAGGATATTTCATGTTAATCTAAAATGTAAATCTAACTGGAAACAGTTACAACTTTTAGATTACCATAAAACGTCCCGTGCTGTAAACGCACAATATGTATGTATGTAATATGTATGTATATGTAAGTACTTCATTGTACGAAAAACAGGGAATTTAGTGGTGGACCCTGTGCAGGGTCCGTCCGGATTGCTACCACCACCTTACATCCATTGCTATCACCTTCCGCCAAGCAACAGTGTTCGCATTGTTGTGTTCCGGTGTGGGGATAAGACAACCGGTGAAATTACTAGCACAGAGGCATTCAATCCTAGTCTTCAGGGTTGGCAACGCATTTGACGATTTCTTAGGATTGCAGTATTAAGATCATAGTCTTGAGAATTCAAATGTCTACGGGTCTCATATTCTACTTACCATCAGGTGGCCTCGTGTGCCTACTACCTATCATTAAAAAAAAAACGGCGAACTTATCCCTTTAACGAGAACACCTTAACATTCGCGTTTTTTCGAATTTCCTTTTTCGAGTACTATGTTATGCTGGAGCTATTTTAAATTAAAAGCATAATTTAAATGCAATACACGTAGCTTAGGTTAGGTGTGATTCATACGCAATCTAAATTATATAAAACTAGCGACCCGCCCTCGCTTCGCTCCAGATTAAAGTATTATACATATAAACCTCCCTCTTCAATCACTCTATCTATTAAAAAAAAACCGCATCAAAATCCGTTGCGTAGTTTTAAAGATTTAAGCATACATAGTGATATAGGGACAGAAAAAGCTACTTTGTTTTATACTAGTTAACTACTTATGTAGTGATTGAAAGCAGGGATTGTAAAATCGGTTTTATTTAATACCTGTATTTACATTGTCAAATTATTACCGCTAAAAAATAATAACTATATTCGAATTAGAGGTATTGTTGTCATTCCGCTATTGTTTTTAACGCTATGTATTCACTATTAACAGTATTAAATACCTGTATTCAATACCGCTATTCATTGTACCTGATGATAAGTGAGATGTCAATTAGACTTTAATGAACTGTAATTTCAGACTTGTCTAAGGAGAGTCTAAGTTTTTTGTAAGAGCACCGAAAACATTCACATATAATATTGACACAGACAGGTATTACTGGTTATGGTTTTTAGGGGTAAAGTATCAAAAAGGGGTATTGTTGTCAATTGTCTAAACCGATAATAAACTTGAATACCGGTATTCATTATACCGCTAATCAGAGCTTTAGCGATATAAATAGTGAAAGTCAATTATAACCGGTAATACCTCATTTAAAACCGGTAGTCAGAATACCGGTAACGATCCCTGATTGAAAGTCAGTGAGACTCATAAACGGCCAGCCTCAACCCTTGGACCTAGAAAGCTGTTATTTTTCACAGGTGTTATTTTTAACACGTAACCGAGGAATAAGAAAGGATCTTTCGAAATTCAATCGTTAAGGGGGTGACAAAGGGTTTGAAAGTTTGTATAGAACTCCGTCATTTTTGAAGCTAGGAGCATGATGTTTTAAATAGGAATATACAAAATAAAATTAGTAGATTGTTGCCGGTAGAGAACTAGAGAGTACGCATCTTCCTACCAGTCCTTCGTGTATATCCGAAGCCGCGGCGCGTCAATGACATCAAAGATAAATCTTAAGCTTTTAAATGCATACATACATAAGATCACGCCTTCATTCCGAAAGTGGGGTAGGCAGAGCTACAGAAATACCAACAAAATATTAAATCATCTTCGTTTTTAGGGTTCCGTACCCAAAGGGTAAAAACGGGACCATATTACTCCGCTGTCTGTCTGTCTGTCACCAGGCTGCATCTCATGAACTGTGATAGCTAGACAGTTGAAATTTTTACACATGATGTATTTATGTTGCCCCGCTATAACAACTACTAAAAACTACTAAAAACTACTAAAAACAGAGTAAAACAAATATTTAAGGGAGGCTCCCATATAACTGAAGTGAATGCCTTTTTTGGCTTGATATTAAAAATGGCAACAGGTAGACGCTTGAAATATTAACAGAATAATAGTAAATATTAAATTTAAATAAAATAAATATTTAAGGGAGGGCTCTCATACAACAAACGTGATTTTGACACCGTGGTTGTATAGATAGCGGTACGGAACCCTTCGTGCGCGAGTTCGACTCGCAATTGGCCAGTTTTCGTGAATTACCTATATGTTCCATACATTAACTCTCAATTAATTCACCGTTAATGTATGGAACATCTGATTTTTTTTGACGATTTCGTGGTTGGTCCCATCGGAAAGGTTGTTCAGTATGATCATCTTATTCACTTTTGGCCATTCAGGATCATGACCCCAAAATCACCCAGTATTTCCTCTTGTTTTAGGAACCCCAGCATGTAAAGCCGTGGGCCGGCACCTGGGACGCCTCGAAGCCCCTCTCGCATTGCTTGCAATACGACCCATTTATGAAAGTCATTGGAGGTAAGTTGACCCGCTGATATGTAGGTGATTCTCTTAAACAACGTTCTTGAACTCATACTTAACATCACGCCTTCATTCCCAGAGTGGGGTAGGCAGAGCTACAGAAATACCAACAACTTTAAAAAGACTTGATAATTCTGTAACCATATTCGGCACAATCAGGCCAATAAGTTTACTAATGTATTAGTGACAGGTTGCAAGCCCATCGCCTAACAATACTACAAACCCTCATTCCCTTAGTTCCCTTAGTTAGTTCTTGAACTCAACGCACCAATATTAACCGGCGAGTTGAAATTTCCCTGTCAGAGAGTAAAAACTACACTTAAAGGCGTGCAAACTTACCCGCTTTATCCGTCGAGTGAACGAGCTCGTATGACTTGGCTTACTCGATCGACCAAACAGACTCGTTTTAGGGTTCCGTAGTCAACAAGGAACCCTCATAGTAACGTCATGTCCGTCTGTCTGTTTGTTCGCGGTTTGTCTCAGAGTCTCTTGGTACTACAATTGTATCGCTCTTGGAGGAGACTACGTTGGTGAATAAAAAAATATTTCATAAAAAACCTTGTTATAGTACTTAGTCTCGGGACTTATTGAACCACGTATTAGGGTGAAGCCAGACCAGCGTAATTTTTTTAGTTGTGAGTCGCGTAATTCCGGTCGCGTAATTTCTGCTTATACAAAAGTCCAACTAATTTTCCGTCGCCATTTGAACAAAACAGTAGTTTTGTATGAAACCGAATTCAGCAGAAATTACGCGACCGAAATTACGCGACTGAGAACTCAAAAAATTACGCTCGTCTAGCTTCACCCTTATAATCAATCAATACATAGTATAAAATGAAGTCGCCCTCCGCGTCTGTCTGTCAGTATTTCCGCTAACTCTTTCTAAACCAAGCAACGGATTTTGATGCGGTTTCCAACATCGGTTAGATAAATTTTCACGAAAGGTTTTTATGTATAATAATGATAGGTTTATGTATAGGTGTTACAGAAAAATCAATTAAACCGAAGCGAAGCGAGGGCGGGTCGCTAGTAATGTATAAAGTACAAAATAAACAAGGGGACATTCCATAATATAATAAAGGTTTTTCTTCTGTAACCGTAAACTTTTCAGGAATGTTAGAAATAAACCTAACCTAACCTGATGGGTTCTAAACAATAACCTTTTAAAAAATCCTGAAAAGTTAACGGTTTCAGAAATAAAGCCATTATATACTATGACTTATGTGCATTATGTATTATGACAACATCTAACCTACGTAATTGATGTTTAAGATACCCTGAAAACATTATGATTTCAGCAGAAAATAGCATTCGATGAAATGATATGATGATTTAATGGTGGTAGGGC
This sequence comes from Acleris holmiana, assembly GCA_949316455.1. Lineage (NCBI taxonomy): Eukaryota > Metazoa > Arthropoda > Insecta > Lepidoptera > Tortricidae > Acleris > Acleris holmiana. The sequence goes on along the minus strand of OX438773.1, from coordinate 3,559,401 downwards.
CCTGCGCAGGGTCCGTCCGGATCGCTATCACCATCTTATCCATTAACCACTCGCCAAGCAACAGTGTTCGCATTGTTGTGTTCCGGTGTGGGGATAAGATAACCGGTGAAATTGCTTAGCATAGAGGCATTCAATCTTAGTCCTCAGGGTTGGCAACGCATTTGAGGTCTTAGGATTCAAATGTCTATGGGTCTCAGATTCCACTTACCATCAGGTGGCCTGAGTGCTCGTATGCCTCCTCCTTAACATAAAAACAATGACAAGTTCGATGAAGTGAAATTCGATGAAGTAATGCGTACCTACGATCCCACCGTCGTGATGTGACCCATCCCGAGCGCGTGATTTACACTGTCCATATTTAGCATGATAAAGTCCTGCAGATTTGCCACGCAGTCCGATCCCAGGAACCCTATTGTGAAACTCACCTTTCTTCTTTTTCTTCTCTCCAGGTTCAGAGAACTGCTTGTTCGTGAACGTCCACACGCCGAAGCTGAACGCGGGCGCATCCCTCCCCGTGATGGTGTTCATCCACGGAGGCGCGTTCATGTACGGTGCTGGATCCTTATACGATGCGTCACACATCATGGACTGGGACATGGTCGTCGTCACGTTGAACTACAGACTAGGGCCTCTGGGTGAGTACCTATGGGATTTTTTTGACCAGGTGATCATAAACATGAGGTTGGCCCATCGTGCGGGATGAGCCTGAGGACTCCTCAGCTCTACAGCTATGTGTGGCCACAAAAAACTCCAGTGAGCCTCTCATGCTGCCGCGGGAACTAGAGTCAAATACGGCAAACAGGAACTAGTGTCAAATATTATTATGAAATTATTATAATGACAGCCAACCGGGGTTCAAATTGCTTGGTTATAAAAGGATTCAAGTCGCACAAAACACACTTTTATTTTAAACCTTAACTAAATAAATCTAAACTAAATAATCACGGTACAATGTCACACAAATTGACCTACTCCCAAACTAAGCTTTAGGCTTGTACTATGGGTACTAGACAACGATAAACATACTTATATAGAGAAATAAATAGGTACTTGAATACATAGAAAACATCCAAGACTCAGGATCAAATACTCGTGCTCATCACACAAATATCTACCCTTGCTGGGATTTGAACCCAGGACCGCCGGCTTCGGAGCCAGGGTCACTCCCAACTAGGCCAACTGCAACAAGCTAGGGCAACTCTTTAGTCTTATGTTAGAATATAGAATACACGAATTAAAGTCCCGAGCCTGTGTGAAAATCTTGACCCGTGGCAGCGTGTTAGGCCCTCAGTCGTTGTATATGAGCGGAATACCTCCATTTCTTTACTCGGCTACTACAGTAAAACATCTTCGAACAAGAGTAAATAATAACTGTTTATTCTGATAACGCTGATCGACGCTGAATCAGCGTGGTTGTGTCGTTTTAATGTGTTCATAAGCACCGTGGGGGAGGCTGGTGTAAATAACACTGAGAAATAGAGGAACGATAGTCTGTCCTTGACAGCCATCTTGAACTTCTGGGCCTCTATTCTCCTGAGTTAAAACGATATTTGATGTGTTTTAGTATCGTTTTTACTTCGGCCGCTATTACTTTCGTACGGACATGCGCACGGAGGGTTCCGTACCATTATCAATAAAAACTGCAATAAAATCATGTTTGTTGTAATATTAATTTTATTCTGATTTTAATATTTGTTGTTATAGGTGCAACAGAAATAGATGATCTGTCAAAATTTTAACTATCTAGCTATCACGGTTCATGAGACAGCCTGCAGGTGACTAGAGGTGAGACGTAGTAGGCAAAATGCGTACTGAGTCTTATAAGTACGCGTCCACTTCAATACGAGTGCCAAAGACTAGCGCCACGAATACTTACGAGTACGCGATTCAATGAGTAAATCGGGCCATTTTAGTATGCGCGAAGCGACCCGAGCCCTTCCGAAGCCGCGGCGCCTAAAGCGAGTTGCGCGCCCGAATGGACGTTGAAAGTCGCCGTACTCCTTAATACCCGTACGCTAAAATGCGGCCGCGTGGGAACGCGTACGTACGAGTACATGATAAGACCTGTTCCAAAAACCTATTCCAGGAAATACGTCTCACCTCTACTGGTGATAGCCGGACAGCGGAGTCTTAGTAATAGGGCTCCCATTTTACCCTTTAGTTACGGAACCCTAAAGGTGCACTTAAGTATGTGCCAAGCTACGAATATTCTCGTAGTATGTACAGGGTGACTTCAAATTGGTAATACAAAACACTTGATTGTGGCTTAGTTAATGCCACACAGTATAATACATTAACCCCTTTGTTAAAATTAACTGTAATTAATTAATGCTAATTTTCGAACAAAACAAATAATTAAAGTCCCAAAGTGTGGTTACACTACATTTACAATACAATCTTATTTTCTTTGATAAGTGACAATTACTAATCAAAACACGTTTTCTTCATAAATTGTGACAGATGACGGATAACCAAAGAGGAAAGTGCTCATTTGAAATTCTTTAAACTTCTTTGTTAATTATTATGGTAGGATAACCATGTTATGCCAACAAAAATGGGATAATTTAAAAATTAAAAAAAAAAAACTTCTGATTATTTTAAAAGTATGAGACTTAATTGAGGGGCTAAGTTTAGGGGAAATGTGTGTAAAACATTGATTTTGTATTACCAATTTGAAGTCACCTGTATATACCAGTGGGCTCAGCACGCTGCCTCGGGAACTAGTGTCAAATACGTCAAACAGGAACTAGTGTCAAATATAATATGAAATTATTAAATTGACAGCTACCCGGGGTTCAATTTGCTTAGTAGTAAAAGGACTCAAGTCACACAAAACACACTTTTATTTTAAACCTTAACTCTTTATTCTCACGTTGGAATATGGAATAGACGAATCAAAGTACCGAGGCTATGTCAAAATCTTGTTCCGTGGCACCCAGCTGTGCTCTCGTATGGAATAAATATACTACGAGCATGTTTGTAATGGCGGAAGAGAAGAGGGCTATTCGTGCTGTCTACAAGATGGGCCAGAGAGACTCGCTTGGAGATAAGTTTAAAGAAATTAATATATTGACCATGCACAGTCAATACATTTATGAAAACATTATTTATGTTCATAAAAACATCGCTAAATTTAGAAAGAACTGTGACATACATAATGTTAATACCAGAAATAAATATAAGCTCGCAGTGCCCTTCACGCGGCTCCATAAAATAAAAAACTCTTTTATGGGTAATTGTATTAGGTTCTATAATAAGCTCCCAAGTAATGTTACTGAACTATCAGTAAATAAATTTAAGAGTTACGTTAAGCGTAAACTAATTTCTAAAGCATATTATAGTATTAAAGACTATATTAATGATAACAATGCTTGGGACTGAATTGCTTGTAATAAAATGTTTAGTCCTTACGACAAAAGGTTGCGAACGTCGAAAAAAAAAGACATCCGACAGAGTTTCTTACAGGTTCTTCTCTGATCGGTCGCGATTTGAACCTGCAGTCAATTTAGGCTAAGTCGCTACTATGACGTTTCAAAAGAGTTTATTATTTGTAAACCTACTTGAATAAAGATTATTCTGATTCTGATTCTGATTCTACACAAGCTCCTAAATGGCCGAAGCTAAAATCTTTTTTTTACTTATAAGCTTTCCCACCGACCCCGAGGCCTCATTTAACTCGATCTTCTTGTACATTAATTAAACTATAGGGAAAGAAACACAATGACAAAATGGCGGTGGTGCTCCGGTGCGAGTTAACAGGCGCCCATGAATTTTGGAAACGGCAAATATAGAAAAGCCGGTGGGAGTTTATTATACATTTTGAGCGCCATTCCGTCCACATGTTCTTGATAGAGAGCTAGATTGCTTTTTGTAATTTGCTATTTATTTATATACTCCTCGCGTTGAGTCACTAATAATCCAGGGTAGCTGGGTAGGTGAGCATATGAGACTAGGGTGTGAAAAGGATTCAGCTCAGGAAAGAGTAAGTTTGAGTAACGAAGGGCGCCAGACTTACATACATCCTATCAACAAATGAAATCTTTCAAAAAAAAATCAGTCTTTAGTAAACCACATTTATTTACCCTTTCATTTACTTAGGTTGAGTATTGCTAAACACTGACTTTGCAACTAAAATTGGGGTCTACATCGTTGGACCGAATTTCATATGCAATAATTTCATTTGCCCCAATTTCATATGACATAATTTTATATGCCCTAATGATGATGTGCCATAATATTCATTTGCCATAAAGGCATTTATTCTGAAGCCGTGAACTATTCAGAATTGTAATAAAACAAACCTAACCTGACCTATTGGGCTCTATGCAATGGCATGTAAAAATTACCTGAAAGGTTAACGAGTTAAAAAATAATGCCTTCATGGCATTCAATTATGGTAGGTGATATTAGGGAAAATAAAGGTTATATAGCCAGTGACCATTATGACAAATGAAATTATGAAAAACTACCGTCCGCTCCAGCGGCGTCGCCCCGCTGCAAATTTTTGACTTTCCCGGTGGATTTTTCAGCTTTTTTCTTTCATAAAAACCTTTTCCTGACAGTAACAAGCACAATAAAAAAAGAATTAGCGAAATCTGTTCAACTGCTCCCGAGATTTGCGCTTAGCAACACATTCACCGATTCATTTTTATTATATAGAAGATGAAGGGATACCCTAAAACTAATCGTTGCAAAAGGTAGGTTAAAGAAGTAGCTACGGTACTCACGCTGTCATCTTCGTGATGAATACCTGCTTAGTTTGGACTTTGAGATATTTTTGCAAAGTAATAGTTGTATATGTTTCTTTACAAAGAGGCAGATTTCAGCAATATAGATAATGGTTAGGGGAGAATTTTAAGTTCCTTAAACATTGGTCAATATGGGCTTGCAATCTGTCACTAATACACTGGTAAACATCTTAGCCTGTTTGTGCAAAATGTAGAGTTGTTCGTAATTCTGTAGCTCTGTCTACCCAATCTGGGAATAAAGGCGTGACTTTATGTATGTGTGTGTATGTGGTCAACATGATTCTCTACTGCCAATCTCATATAGTGCTCTTATACTCCTTTTTGTCCTCTGATTACTCTGTCAATTTCACCAGTGGGCCTAACATTCTGAATGACTTTAATCCGTCTATTCCATACTCCAACTTAAGAATACAGATTTAAGGTTTATAATATTGTGTGACTTAATTCCTTTTATTGCTAAAGCACCGTAAACCTCGGGTGGCTGTCAGTTTAATAATTGAATAACAATAGCTACTTCTTATTTTACATACACTAGTTTCCGTTTGACGTAATGGACACTAGTTCCCGTTACGGCGTGTCTAACCCCACTGAATAGGAAAAAGAATATATTTTTTCTTACGCCCTCTGGAAAGTGCTATGAAAGAGGAATAACTGTATACGCGAAATAATTGTCGTGTAATTTATTCATAAGATTTGAAGCTTTAAAAAGTCATAGTTCGGATCCCCTGCAATGACACCCTATACAAAATCGATGACAGGAATGACGTCACAGCTGTTGTTCCATGTTTCAAATATGAAGAAATTTGCATTTATTTCGTAAATTACTATGTTTAAGCCAATATCGTTGAATTAAAATATTACGTAAATAAAATGAGGATGCCGAAACACTCTAAACATTAAAAGAAGTTTTAAAATTTTAACAAGTTTTTATTCTATATAAAATCTTAATAAACGGGTCAAAACTTAGTAACTTATTATTCGACGCTTATGCCATTATTGTTTCTTCCTAGTCGCGATTCTGCACAATATGAATTCCACACATTTGCATTTGATCACATTCGTTATTCTTTACAGTCATTATTTTTATACAATCGGGTTTCTTCCTAGTCGCGATTCTGCACAATATGAATTCCACACATTTGCATTTGATCACATTCGTTATTCTTTACAGTCATTATTTTTATACAATCGGGTTTCTTCCTAGTCGCGATTCTGCACAATATGAATTCCACACATTTGCATTTGATCACATTCGTTATTCTTCACAGTCATTATTTTTATACAATCGGGTTTCTTCCTAGTCGCGATTCTGCACAATATGAATTCCACACATTTGCATTTGATCACATTCGTTATTCTTTACAGTCATTATTTTTATACAATCGGGTTTCTTCCTAGTCGCGATTCTGCACAATATGAATTCCACACATTTGCATTTGATCACATTCGTTATTCTTTACAGTCATTATTTTTATACAATCGGGTTTCTTCCTAGTCGCGATTCTCACAATATGAATTCCACACATTTGCATTTGATCACATTCGTAATGCTCGACCGGTTACTTTTACACAATCGCGTTTCTTCCTACCTCTTAGCTCGACATATACTCGACTTTTCCATTGTATATGTGTACAAACTGTTTCCTTATCGAAAATAAATCACTTCACTAGCCACTTGACGTAGCCATTGTCACAATTGGCTTACTG